>CM041779.1:114646750-115075603 GCA_023374045.1 Limonium bicolor | reverse complement strand
TGAAGGTTGAGACCACCATTGGAAGCGCCTTCATTCCTTATTATTTGAGGTAAAAATAGTCTTGAAACTCCACCTTCTTCTAGCCCCTTTTGGAAAAATGAAAATTCAAAACTTAGCCTTGTCTTGTGCTTTGTTTTCTAGCCGATTTTGGCTCCCCATTGGTGCTGGAATCTTGATCTCTTGCTAACCAAGAACTCCATCTACTCATTGGAAGGTAATACTCTTTTAAAAACCTTAAACATGTACAAACCCTAGGTTAGTTTAAGGATGAAATGCTAAGCTAGAATTTGTGTATTGATATGGGCTGTAGCATTGGAGTGTGGACTCCATTTGAAACCGAGAACAAGAAGGAAAGGAAGGAAGAAAAGAAAGAAGAAGGAAAGAGAAAGGAAGAAAGAAAGGGGAGAAACTAAAATCACAAGGTAAATGCTCTTACCTTGAGTTGGTTTTGTATTGTGTAGTGTAACAGATTTTGAGTATTAGAAATGAGTAATGTATGTGGTAATGAGTAATTGGTAGGTTGTAGTGTAATGAGGAAGGTAATGTAACAGTTTTGAAGCTTTAGAAGATGTTTAAAAGCTTGGGAAAACATTGGGTAATGAGTAGTTGTAGGAAATGTATGTGGGAATTAGTGTTGATTGATGTTGGTGTTGATATGGAAATTTGGTATAGATTGTGAGCTGGTATATATGTGTGGGCAAAGGGAAAATTAGGGGAGACTATGTCAAAATTTGTCTAGGAAATTGAGGACTTAGATGTGGAAGAAGAAGGAATAACCTAGGTAGTGACTAGGTGTATTTGGGAAACTTATGTGAGCAGTTGTAGTAGTTTGAAAACAGATTGAGAAAGATTTAAGTAATGGGAAGAACTAGAGTGGTAAGATAAGGTATTTAGAATGCTAGGAGTGGCATTAGTCGAGGAAGTATTGGGAGGTAGAAGAGAGTTTAAAAATCTGTAGCAAAGGAGGAGTAAAAACTGATGCAAGTGCTGGAATGAAAATGAGGAAAAAAGTGTAAGTGAAACTAGAATTGAGTAAGGAATTTGGTGGATGAACTAAGGCAATTTAGAGGGCCTAAGTAGTGCTAAAACATGTGGGATTACATGTAGGGAGATTGGGGAAGAAATGGGTAAGAAAAAGAAGTAAAAACAGAGTCTGTAGGCAAGTTCTGCTACCGACCGACCCAGCAGGTAGGATCGGTCGTGGGTCGGTCGGAGCATAAACAACTGAAACGAAACTTTCTGGAATGGACCGACCCAGATGGCCGTGGGTCGGTCAGGTCAGTCGGTAAAATTTTCTGAGGTTGAAGTTTCTGACTTCGACCGACCTAGAGGTTGGGTCGGTCGGTGGGTCGGTCGGGTAAGTCTGGAAGACGGAAAACTTACTGGAATGGACCGACCCAGGAGGTTGGGTTGGTCGGTGGGTCGGTCGGCCCAAACTTACAAAAAAAAATTGTTAATTATAGTAATCGTATGTATATATATATATATAGAAGTACACCATTGTGGCTAAGAATAACAAAAGAGTTTGCACATGGGTGAGAAAATAAACTTAAAGTATGAAAAGAGTTCATAACCACATAAGACTTGTAAGAACTAGTAAGTATGTCTAGGGAAAGGTAATGGAGTAAGAATTAATTAAATAATAAGTCATTAACCATACAACTTCATGTATGTTATAGGACTCGATTTGTGAACACCGAAGGAAAGTCGGTTCGAGTACAACGGTGAACGGTATGATTTCTTCATGCTCTGTATCCTAACCTGGTTACCCTGATTTGTGTGCTTATTTGACCACCTAAATAAGATAAATGCATGAATCGGACTTTAATGCACTTACTTGTGCTTGTTTTATATTTGTTCTCGCTACAGTGTCTTGAACATTTAGTTTGTATAATTCATGAAATGAATGGATGAAGATGAAGTGTGTATGTACCTTGTAGTGCACTTGTGTAATGTATTGTACCTTGAATGGATGTGTATGTGAGCAATGTATTACTGCGTGGTGGATGTGTTGACTTCTACTAATTCCTAACTACCTAACTCTTAACGTAAGTATTGAGTAAATTGGAATGAGTAGAAGTCCGATATAGTTTCGGTCACGTGTGAGGATGAGGAGACACAAGAGGTTAGATCTGATTCCTGGCTTTTAATCTTTTCCACGGCCCAAACCCCTTAAATGGGTAGCATCCTGGATTAGTGAGCCACAGTAAAACCCGGTGGTGGGACGGTGTAGTCCCTGCCCGGAGGTCACTACGACTTGACTTGAGTAAGTAAGAGTAAGTAGTATTGTATGAGTAATGGTCTTGGCTGGTGTAAGTCATTGACCCTGAGTAAAAGAGTAATCTCCACCCGATTAACCCGGGTGGACAAAAAGGAGCTAACAAGTATTGTGTATGTATTGTGTAAGCGTATTTTGTAAAGGTAAGTATGATTGGTTGACTTGTATTGTCTTTCTTGTATGTATTGAACTGTATATATGTATCCTTGTGAAGTATTGTAGTAGTATGAATGAAAGCATGTATGTATATATGTGAGAAGGGAGGAAATAATGCCGGATGAGATTAGAAGCAAGTAGAGCATCCGGCCACTTTGGCCGGATGAGATTAGAAGCACGAAGAGCATCCGGCCGCTTTGGCCGGATAAGATTAAAGGCTAGTAGAGCATCCGATCGCCCTCGCCTGATGAGAATAGGATGTAGGCAAAGCAAAACATCACCTGACCGGCCGCTTGTGGTCGGTCAGAGGTACTCAAAGAGGGGGTAGAATTGTACTTAAGCATGTAAGATACGGGCGGGCACCGAAGGGGCCAGGCCCAAAAAACTATAAATAAGGGTGTACCCCCATAAAATAAGACACGCGATATTTGGCAATAAAACTCAGATTCAACTCTAGCGGAAGCTCCCTTCTCTCTCTCTACTTTCACGAAACTCTGTGTCTGAAACCAGGTAAGGTAGGATGGAAGACTAGACCGAGTCGCACATGAATAGATGTAGTGTCGTGTAGGAATCGAATCCAGTTGTATTAGAATAAGGGAACTGTTTCAATATGTATTTGTAAAATGAACTGCATGTATTCGACCAAGTGGTCGGCGTACCCTCGCTAGTACGTGGGATATGCGGAAGTCATATGCAGCGTAAGCTGAGCCCCTAGGGGCAATGTTTTTATTGTACAGGTACCGAAGCAGTAATGGTCATAGTAAGAGGCTGGCAGCTATACTTAGATAGCTAGTAAAGAACTGTAGATAGTAGAGAATTGTATAGGGCTTGTAGCCTTGAATGTAGAAGTGTACCAAGGGGTACACCACTATGTATTTGCGAAGTATGTAGCTTATGAGGAATGGGTAGATGCTAGACTCTTAATGAGTATGTATGAATTTGAAAGAATTATTGTATTTGGATTTGGATCTTAGTAAACTCGGTGTAATATGTTGTAATGTAATTATGGAGTATTGTATGGAATGGAGCATTGTAGTACTTGGTAGGTAATGGGAGTATTGCAGAGTGGATTTATCGTGAGTTATTAGCACTGGTGAAATTGATAAAAGAGAGAAATTAATACTCAAAATATCCGTCGGGCTGCAAATAAAACCCGGTCGCAGTAGTATAGTAGACAGAAGCGGCCGGGGTCAAACCGTGGGACTTATAGCGAGATAAAATAGTTCCTAAGCTTGTCACAAAAGGGGGGAAGTTAATTGACTTGTTTTAGAGAAAATATTAAGCAGATTAGAAAATTGAGTGCAGATGAATTAAATGGAACTCCGGGTTCAGGTTAATATGATTTAATTAATTGTGCTATCTCTACCGGTTTAATAAAATAGTTTGGCAAGATTCCTGTAATTTTCTTAAGGTCCGATGAAAACTCTTAAGAACTCGTTTACCTGTAATGCAAGGTCCGATGAAAACTCAAGCAAAAGCCTGTAAACGGCAGAGGAGTATGAGGCTTTATTCTTGCAACATGTATTAACTTAAACGATGAAAATAAGTTCTTACAGTTTTACGGCTTAATTAACCCGTCTGTTTCTAACCGATGAAATTAAAAACAGACTTAGTAAGGCTTTTTAATAAACCGATGAAATTTATTAAAAAGGGAGAGAAACAAAACTTTAATCGTAACAAACTGAATTTATTTTAACCGGTAGAAATATGTTACACAGCTCACAAACCATAATTAAAACCCTTGCCCGGGCAAATCCTCCTTAGCCAGACATATTAACTGAATAAGCCAGACAGAGGTTGGACGTAATAATAGCGGAGACGTGATTAGTGAATGGAGAAATGAGGAGAAAGAAGAGTGGTACATGTACGTATGTTATTTGTATGTGAAGTGGTGAATTAGAGAGTTAATGGAGTGAAATGATATACGGAGTGATTTACTGGAAGAGAATGAGATGAGGTGAGTGTGAGTGATTTCTGGTTTTCTCCGTGCACTCGTACAAGGTTGCAGGGAATGGGTATTTATAGAAGAATGAAGAGGTAGTCTTCCGTAGATATTTGCAGTTGATTGCTTCCTTCAGTGCTTCATTGATTGAAGCATTGATTGCTTCATTTATTGCAGGGGACAGAGCCGAAACGCGTGCTCGGAGTAGATAGATAAGGCGATTCAAGTTGCAGACGACGACGGCGCGAAGAAGAAAAACTAGTCGCGGCGTTGATTTTAGTCACGTCCGCCTGGTGTCCGCCTGTTAACAGGCGGTTGCCTTATGTATGTCCGCCACTTATTAGGCGGTTTCTTCAAGTTGTGTCCGCCAGTTAGACTTTGTGTGCTTCCGCCAGTTAATAGGCGGTTGTGCTTGGTGGTGTCCGCCCAATATGGGGCGGTTGCCCATACTCTTGTCCGCCAGTTAATGTTCGGTTTGAAGCCGCTCACGTCCGCCTCTTCATGGGCGGTTTGCCTATGTGAGTCGTCCGCGCTGAGTTTTAGGCGGTTGCCCTTGACCGTGACCCATTTTCCTTCAAACTTTGACCGCTCTAGATTCTTCGTTGGACCCCGTTTCCTGAGCCGTTTGCGTCTATGCGTTCGTATCTCGTCTACTTTACTCCCAGCGTGGTTTTCCTCATGTTAAACCAATAAATTTGTAAGATAAACAATAAAACATAAACTAGAGGAAAACTAACCGAAGTGAAGAAATGAGCAAGAAAAGTGCTAATATTATATATGAAATACACCTATAAAACATGCTCATTTGGACACTTATCAAGTATGTATTGTAATTGTGTAGTACTCGGATATTCCGGTCCATCAGACCGACGATGTATGTAGTAGTAAGCGCTAACGGCGTTGTATCACCCACCGTTGTGTAAATATGTATTCGCTGCGTGAGTATGGAAGTATGAGGAGTTGGACGGTAATGACGGTATTAGCGGTAGGGGTGTTACAACTATGGTTATAGTATAACATAAAAGTTGTCACTTATTGTGCATAAAATCTGTCACTTATTGCTATCATTTGTTTCTTGATAGCAATAAGTGACAGCTTTTATGCACAATAAGTGACAGCTTTTATGTTATACCATAACCATAGTAGAAAGTTTTCTCCTATGGTTATAGTATAACATAAAAGCTGTCAACTAATTGTGCATAAAAGCTGTCACTTATTGCTATCATTTGTTAAAGACCCTTAACATGCAAACTCAGGGGGAATCTACTTAGGGGGAATCTCTCAATCTTTTTAATTGCCAAGGGACCTTCATCTAGTTTTTTCAAAAGATACGATGCACCCCACTCAACAGTGTGTGGCTAGTATTCCAATTGACTGCATGCAATCTACAGACATTCATGCCCAAGTGTTTAAAGATTTCTCAGACCTATTGATGTTCAAAGCTGAAAGAAGATGCGAATCCAATCGAATCTGGAGATGGAGAAGTGCCTAGCTTCTCCATCTCCATCTCCTCCATCCATAAGTCATGAAACTCATCAAGCGGGCGATCTGGTACCACTTTATCTTCATATAGTCCCCCATGCCACCATATAATCAACTAAGTTTCCTCTTCTCCTCCTCATATAACTATTCTAGAAAACTGTTTTCTTCATTCAAGGTCATGAAGTGGGCCAGTAATTCATAAATCGCCCGAACTTTACTTCTTGGCAGCCTCACTTAACTTTTTAGCCAATTTCTTCAACCTCTCTGTTTCTGAGTTCTCATTCATCCTTTCATCTGTATCTGCCTCTGTCTCTTTGTATCATGCTTTCTTGTTTGTCTCTTTTGTATCAGTAGAAGAATCATCATGATCGTCGGTACTAGCTTTCGTCTTCAACAGAGGTAGCAACTATCTTAGCGAATTGGAAATTTCTTCTCAGGTACGTATTATAAGTACTTTTATGTTTGAATTGGTAATTTAACTATTTGTGCATGTTTGGATAAGTTTAAAATGGTGTACTTAATTGCTTTTATAATTTTCACGTGCAGCTTGTTGATTTCTCTCAATACAATGACATACTTATTCACAAGCCGATCAAGTTTGTCAAGGAGCACACATCTGTTGAAAGCACTAAATTGATCAGAAGAAGTCATGAGTTGTAGCTATCTTTTCTTTTTTCAAATGGTTGTATTGTTTGAACTTGAACCATTTTTAGTAGTTTGGTTAACTAGTTACAAATGTTGTAGTTGATTGGTACTACACTTAAGCCTATGTGCTAATGCAAACAAAGTACTACTGTTGCATATCTGTTAAAATTCATCATTTTGGTTGATCTGGTATATATAATGCAAACTGGTTGTGAATGACAATTTGTGATCTGTAGCGCGCATTTTGTGTTATGCGCGGGTAATAAATTATATAAAATATAAAAAAGGACCATATAAGAAATGCTTATGTGTATAAGCGTTTCTTATACTCTCGTGCCAAATGTCATAAAACGCTTTTGACTATAAGCGTTTTTTATAACATCATAAAGAACGCTTATATTAAACAAGCGTTTTTTATGTTCAGACATAAAGAACGCTTCAAGATGAAAGCGTTCTTTATGCCTCGTAGATTCCCGCCGCCTTACACACCTTAAAAACGCTTTAGCAAAAAGCGTTCTTTTAAAGTTATGTATTAAAAACGCTTAGAACGCGTTTTTTAAGAGGTTCAACTTTACGTCGCTGGCATAAAAACGTTTATAAAACATTCCATAAGACAATAAATACGTTTATTCTTTTCTTCCCGCAGTGATTTAATTGGAGCTCACCATCTCTCTCACAAAGAAGCTTTATCTTAAAACTTCATTTTTGCCGCTTTTGAATTACAATCAGATTAACCTCTGGCGAACGCACCCACTCAAGTGACAATCTACAAACCATAAATTTTCCTAGTTTGTTTTTGCACGCTTGTAAGAGGAAAACACGTGTTTTCCTCTGGCAATGATGGAAAACCTTATTCTCCCTCAAACCAAAAAGAGACACGCATAAATAAGGGTGACGGGTTTGACGCTATGCTTCTAGCACAGAATAGTGAAACCATAATTGAAGCGATGTAATTAGGATTGACATGTGGGAGAGTGACAGACCGACAGATAAAAAAGCATGAGGTGAAACAGGGAGAGTAATTGTGAGGCCTCTATTGATTTGTTCAGAATAGACCATGTAGCCTCCGGAAACTCATCAAGGATGAAGAGTCGTCGAAACATACTGCTCACTCAAGACAGATACGAGCTACTGAAGGGACAATTCGAAGAATTGAGTAGAAACAACAAAAAAGCGATCGATGGCATTGGTAGCAGATTCACGTCAAACTTAGCAAGAGCCATGCACTAAGACAACGAATTTACGAAGGAAGACAAGGATTACTCTACTGGAAGCGGGAAGTTAGGGCTTGCGCAACAAATTTCTTTACAGGGTATCGACCAAACTTCTCGCTTTACATTTTGATCAGTGTCATGTCAACATTGCATTGCTTTATCATTTGAACTCGCGCAAACGAAGGAGAATAGACAAGAATTATATACATGCGCCGGTGAGAGTTGCAGCTGGTTCAGGTGAAGTAGTGGGAGACGGCTTAGGCGGCGCAAGCAATGAACGTCATGGTGGTTCTTTATTCATCGACAACCTGAGCTGGTTGGCAGATGTTCGGGGCTATACGATGGCTTTTGCGAAAGGATGACTCCATTTCAGGTATATTTATTTCGAAGAAGCGGCGAGCTAATAACCCCCTTGCGTTTGCCTTGGTCCATCTGAAAGAAGATTCGAAAGTGGAGAAGATGCTGGCAATATTCATGGACGGTTATTTCTGGGGCATACTATCTTCGCTCGAAGGGCGAAGTATGTGACGAGAGGTAAGGGGAGCGGACGTGGCGGCGGTGTTAGACAGGACAAGACGGTGATAGCCCCAGTATCTTCTGGAAAACAGGATGATGTTGTCCTGAGCCCAGCGACTTCGCCAGGAGGTTCACAGACGAAAGAAGATCGCTTGACTGCTGACGACGGTCGTGTTCAAAGATTTGAGTTTGCCGGCGACGTCGCTGCTGGTGTGGGGAGTAAGCCGACACAGAGTGGCAGTCCAAGCAGTGAGACATGCGATTTGGCCCTCCTGAAAATGGTACTCAACCGCCTGAGACGATTGGTAGGGATGGTGGAGATGCTAAACCTGGCACTGGTACGGTGAGCCTGGGTGGTGTTGAGGTGCCAGTGGGTGGCGCGTACCAGGGGCGGACCTAGTAGGGGTCACGTGGGGTCACGTGACCCCATGACTTTTGTAAAAAAAATTAATATAGTGAGTTTTAATGTAGTTTTTTATAAAATATTAGATATTTTATTCATAATGACCCCACAAATGTCATAAAAATTTAACTATAGGAATTTCTATTTGTCAGTGACCCCATAATTATTAATCTCTGGGTCCGCCACTGGCGCGTACCTGGAGGAAGGGGATGATGTGGCGGCCGTCTCGGGAAGTCGGAAAGGTGGGCAAAAATGCTATTGCTTGCTGTGTTGCTCTTCTTCACCCGAGGAGGCGGCTCCAGCTGGTGTTCCACCTTCTTTGCCATCGTGTCCCAAGGATTCAAAAGTGGATATTGGGCCCTGTGCTAGTGCTTTTGATGGTGGGGGTGTCTCGATGAGTGGGGTATTTTTGACCCATGGAGTGGATGTCTATCTGGCCCAGAGCTGGGCGTGCCCAATTGTAGGCTACTGGCAGCTTTTTCCAATCAAGTGTTGGGTGGGGTCAGCCACAGAGTTGGGTTATTATTGGCCTTATTATGCCAGTACGAGCTGCTACCAAGGTGGGCCTGAGCAACCGCCCCCCCCCCTCCTGCTCATAATGCAAATGTTGGGGTCAATGGAGATCTTTGTCAAGGGACAGTGGGGAGGTGTCCGGGCACCAGTGTCCATTCGCAAGCCTAATAGTAAGGTTTCGGGTTCTGATCCGGTTGTAGAGGATATCATCAACAATGAGAGGGGAGGACTGGAAGAGGATCTTCAGTGGATTGTTGATCCTGGCAATGAAGGAATGTGGGGGTACTGGTAATAACTCGGGACCTGAACCAGCTATGGAGGATATCATCAACAATGACAGGGGAGGGGTGGAGAATAATATCCCTCAGGATCAATTGATGGAGGATGACTTAGATGATATTGGCCTTAGGAGCCTTTTCGAGGACCCGGAATTTCCCCCGGGATTCGAACCAGCTAAAGGCCCTTCCATTTTGGAAGATGACCCGGAGGAGGCAGCTGTCATAGAGGAAGCAAGACAAACTCTCATCTTTGCCAAGCAGCTCGGATGCACCGTCCCTGACGAGAAGCTTGCCCTATCTAATTTTGAAGAGATCATTCGAAATCAGAAAGCGAGCTATCGCCGGAGAAGTCACGACGAGAGTGAAGAGTGAAAAAGAGGCTGATAAGAGAAATAGAGACATATAAAGAAAAGGGCAAGAGAGTTCGTGGGGCTGGACCCCTAGGTTTTAGTAAGTTTTCACGAGCTAGTAAAGTGGTCATGTGGGGCAAGAAGAAGGCTAAGTAGATTTAAGGGTCCCTCTTAGCTAGTAAGATTAGTAGGGCTACAAACTTTGTGTACTTGTTCTATGTATTTTCTCTAAAATGTCTTTAAGCGGGAAGACATTCATGCCTCAGTACTGCTATGTAAGCTGGACAACCAACCAATTATCAAAAAAAAAACCACAGCAGAGGAAACTCTCTGTCAAATGAAGCAATGTTCTTCTACCGTTGTACTTTGGCACGTCGATTTGTGAGAGAACTTTCTTAATTTTAAATAACATGTGGTATTCATCACTTCCCACTGCTAAATATGCAACCCTATTTGTGATTGAGTTAATTTACAGCTTAAACTATACACCTTTTGATCAGAAACATCTCACTGTACATTTAAGATTCAAAGCTGAATCCGCCTAATTAAAACGCCTCGCACAAATAATAAAGAAGATGGTATCAACTATCAACAAAAAGCACTCGAAACCAACAAATGAAAGAGATCAAAAGAATGTACCCCAACAAAAAAAAAGAATAAATCAAACCCACAACCTCTGCTATTTATATGCACCTGATTATCTACGGTGAGTATTCTATAGACAAAGTTGACATGGCTGTTCCGGAATAGATGGCCTTGCATAAAGAAACAAACTTGAACAGATTCTCTTTAGACGACCACTTGAGCCTCCATGTCTGGGCTTCTGCAACTTTTGTGCTCCTTCCGGTCCTCGTATTACACATCAAGATTTCAGATATGCAGGAAAGGCATGACTGCATTTGACTAGATCCACGAGCTGAGACAACACAGCAATTATCTTCGCTTCTGATCACCTTGAAAAAGCACATGAAACGCGCAACTGAGTAATCATGTATTGCAGGGATTATTGCGTTTCCCTTATGAGCACATTAGGTATGGACTAAAATCAGTTAATGAATTGATACAGAAAACAGACATAAGTATAGGTCAACATAACCCCGGTAACAATCAAATGACGTCAAGGTTGAATGAATACAGATACACAAAATGAGATAAAATAAAATAGAAATGCCATTGTGCAGTTCTTTTAAAAGATGCTACACCTAGACTCTCAGTTCTTAGTCAAACCAAACAATCCTATGACAACAACCAAACACACATGCACTTGATCAATAACATTCTCAGCCACTAAAAGGTCAACTGCATTCACGTCCCATTTTCTTGTCCTCAGATCATAAAGAAGTCTCACGGAGATCATGCACACACACAAAAAGGTCATTTAGATTAAAGAGCCAAAATAGTTGTCTAAATCCAAATTGACCCATATCAAAGGATCACTTTCTGGCCAGTACAAGCTCATAATGCCTCGATCAGTTTCCAGTCATAATAAACTATAAACCTTAGCCAATACTGAAAACTACAAAAGACCCATCAGATCCTATAGCACAATAATGATAATAAAACCCAAAGAGGGCACATGTACCATTCCCTTTGATGATCACAACAGCTCCATACTACATTAAATGTGCACAATCACCTCTTGTTCATCCATCATGTACAGACTAGAACAACTAGTAAGCAGCACCAAAGTAACATCACTGTAATTTCAAGCTCCAAAGCTAGTTAGAAACATAGATATAGAAAGGCCAAGTAGGGTATGTAAGCGGTAGGGTGGTTTTGGCCGCCTTTGGGGGTTAGATTTTGGGTTGCTGTAAGATGCAGTGCCTTGGTTTGTAGATTGCGCCTAGGTAGGGATGTTGTGATTGTTTACACTGCTGATCACACCTCATCAAGGTTGGGTATATATATTTGGGTATTTTGGGGCTATGGGGCTAGATGATCTTTGCTCAGCTACTGCAGTTGTGCAGTTCTGATATGTCAGTGCGCTTTTGATGTTGTACTGGTAGGAGAAGAGTAAGCTGGAGGTATTATGTTGGGGGATCGGAAGGGCGGGGACAGATACTGTATTTTGAGAGTTGACAAGAATGTTTCCCAGTATACTAAATACTCCAAGCGATTCTCTAGTATTGTAATAAGGATTCGACTGGTCACCATAGCTGCCAACAGCCAAGCATATGAGCTTCCAAGGGTGCTAAAAAAGCTAAGGATCCTCAACCCAGCAATCAAGATATATTGGATAAGATTACCATAAAAGTTGAAGAATGCAGCCACCAACGAACTACTGAGCAATATCAGTTAGCTTGGCGAGGCTTTGCGGGATTAAGGTAGATAAATGTCATTCTCTTGGATCATAATAGGCACGTGGACACTAAATGCCACCATAGAAAAACTTTTAGGTGGATAAATACTCAGATGCATGTTAACTACTTGAACACTAAATCTATATAATGCATACATGCATCTCTGGAATGCAACAAACATGAGAAGGTGTGATTTAGCTTAGCCTGGCTCCCTGAAAGCCAAAAACACCACCTAAGCCATTTAGTACGAGCAAATAAGAGTATAATTACCATCTTGGTGATATCAGTGACGCAGCAAAGTGAATCTAGCGAAAAGTAAGGAGAGGATGGTGCATTTTCCAAAAGAGAGCTGAATTGCTTAACGTCCTCAATGCACACAATAAGTGTCCGCCCACTACAAACAATGATCTGGGAGCCCATCCTCCTGCTTTACAGTAGAAACAAATGATTTTTCCATCTCAATAATCAACTTCCACAAATATTATTAAAAACAACAATGAAGAGATCATGGTGACTAAACAAATAACTTGTGAGATGGCATATCATGAAACACAAATATGTTGGATACGGATACCCTTCAGCCATCATGAAAGATGATTCAACATTCAGTATTGACCAATATAAAAGAAGAAAGGTGCAAACATGCATTCAATTTTAAGAGTTTCAATCCAGCTGAAACAATTCACAAACTCCATTTCCACACGACGAAAAGGTCAATAAAACATGCCCCCTGCCAAAAAAAATCAGTTATGACGCTTGCCTGTTCTTTCATCCTGGCTGAAGTACACCATTGAATACTGGTCAACACCGACTTCTGAAATTCGGCAAATATTCTTAGCAAACAAGTCCAGTTGAACCCACTCCAAACTGCAATAATGAAATTACAAATACTTCAGTGTTCCATTGGATTCACGTTCAACCTACATAGGCAAGCAACTTCTGATGTTTGGAGGGAAGAAATACTGCAATAAATTGTCGATTTTCTAGCTCACCTCCTCAAGCAGCGATCATGCGCAATTAGATCTTGACTGGTAACCTCCAACATATGAAGTAACTGTCTTGTTTTGTCAGCACTCTTAGTTACATACACATAAGATGAATCCTCAATGTGGACCCTGCATGATGAGTTAAGAACAGAGGGATTGATTGCTTGCATTGAACTTCTAAGACGGTATTTCACATGAGCTTTACTGAATATCACTGACCTAAGGACTTGAAGACCAAGACCAACCAGAATATCACTCACATTTTCCACATTATGAGAACTTATAACACTACTGCAAGCTCCTGAAAATCACCATAAACAAGGTCATAAGCTCACAGGTTCACAAACTGCATACAGTGATTCAGTATGCAAATCTAGCAACTCATTAAGAAGTTCATACCACCACAAACCTAACCTTCAATCACAGGATTAGCAAGTAGCAAATACAGCTTTCTTTCACTGCTTACTACTACCACTACATCCCTGTAGTTGCAACAAAAAAGCAATCAATTATTAGCAGATATTTAATTCTGGCAAAAAAAAAACTGCAAGGAATAAAAAAACTATATTAAAAACATTACAAACAAAAGGCATTAGCATATACTCCCTCCGTTCAACAATATCTGTCATTTTAAAAACTTGCACACTTATTAAGGAAAGTAGAAAAATGACGCATGTCCATACTTTTTACTTTTTTATCTAGATAATAATTTTTTTTTTGATAGTTATGGTAGTGGGTAGGTTTGAACCCAGAACCTTTGGTTCTAGGATACCACTCCTCTACCGACCAAGCCACGGGGGTTTGGCTTTATCTATAATAATTATTTTTGTGTTAAATACTATAGTGGTTAAAAGTGGAAAAATATGTGTCAAAATGCTAGAATGACATATTTTTTAACAAGAATCACTTCCTAAAACGATAGATATTAATTTAACGGATGGAGTATATATATACATCTCTGACAATTTGACAGAGCACTCACGCGAAATCCAGGTGGAGAGTTAATAGGAAATATGCAGCAAAAGACTTGAGATTGCATATATTCAGAGATCTGAACCACGCAATGAAAATGCATTACAGCTTGAACACTTGACATTTAAACTAATAATATCTCAAAATCACATTAAAAGAGAAAAATAAAAGCGTCTGTCAAAGAAGTCAGAAAAAAAACTGTTCTATGTCTTATTCCATATAACTCTAGACTACAGCTAGCAGTTGTTTTTCTCCAACCAAGAAGAAAGAATAAGTGCACATATAATACCAAAAACACTACAAACGACTAAGACTATAAATAGATAACTGCCGGATGAATTACCGTTCTTGATGTAGTTTCTCCTGTTGGACTATGCAACTGCAAAATATATACCCAACACTAGTCTCATGAGAATTAGTGTCTCTCACAACTGAACTAAAATACCAAAAACACTACAAACGACTAAGACTATAAATAGATAACTGCCGGATGAATTACCGTTCTTGATGTAGTTTCTCCTGTTGGACTATGCAACTGCAAAATATATACCCAACACTAGTCTCATGAGAATTAGTGTCTCTCACAACTGAACTAAAATAATGTTCAACATAATGATCCATTTTGAGACTTGGCTGCTTGTCCACATTACTTTTATCATCATTGGGCAGACACACTTTTGCAGAGGACTTCGCATGCCAATTGCTAATAGTTTTCCCATGACTAATACTCTTCTCTTCATCTCCAAAATTATCCCCACAAAATTCAAAATTCCCTTTTGACATATGAGCCAATTTTGTCTCATTATTACAGGTACTGCTCTCTGCAAATAGTGCAGTAACTCTTTCTTTGACGTTTTCTATGAGATCGACAGCCTTTAATGTATCAGCTCCCTCTCTGGTCATCCCAACATTTTCACCACTCACTGAATCAAAAGGTTGACCATGGCGATCATGATAAGAATGTAAATAATTACCACATGGCCCATCTTCACTAGTGTCAGTATCAGAAGATAGAACAGAAAAAGATTCATCCGAAAGATGCGAAAATCCTTCTTCTAGACTCTGATGGAGGAATAGAATGTCCTCTCGATAGTGAGGTGGAGAACCAATTGACAAAGATGATGATCGGGTTTCTGAAACATCATCTATAACAGTCAATAGCACATTTTCCTTATGACTGACTCCGTGTAAGTCCATTGACCTCGTTATAATGGCAGAGTCCGAATGGTTATCAATACCACATGCAAATCCAGGAGGACTTCGCTGTATATTTAAACCTTTATGATTTCCAAATTGAACGAAGCCTTGGACATGTTTCGAACTCTCTCCTATTACTTCAATACCACCTTTAATTTGCAAACTGTTTGATATGTTATGCAGATGTTTCCCTCCATATCCAAAATCCTCAGACGGCTCAGTAGTCCAATCTGAGCCTTGCGACCAAGGAGCAGAATGGTCTTTCTTGAAGTCCCTTTTGTTCAGTAATTTGGTAATATGAGCTTCATCAGCAGAAGCCGCCCTATTATCTCCAATGTGAATCTCATTATCAAAAGAGGGCAACTCCGGAACAGAAATCACGTTACGATTTTCATTCTGAATAGATACAACGCGACAAAACTTCTTCTGCAAATAACCCAGAAAAAAAATTGAAGGGTTGCCCAAAAAATAAGAGAAACCGTGAATGGAGAATGCTTATCAACATAGCAAACATAAAGACATACAATATTAGCACCATAAGAAGAAAACCTAACCGTTTTCATGTTAGCGAATTCCTCCACTTCTGACTCTTCTTTTGCAGGCGAATAGAACCCATAGCTAGCTGGTTTTCTCTGTCTTCTAGCAATGATAAATTGCCGCTTCCAAAAGTCAATTGTGCTTATTTCCTTGTCGTCTAATCTTAACTGAATCAAACACATTTAAAGAATTCAGAAAAGAAAAGACCATAATGGAAACACCTATACTAGGCTGGCCTACATAAGCCAGCTGCTCCTTTTATCAAATGAATATAGCAATAGAGGTCTGATCAAAATGATAAATCAAATTAATGGGCACACAGTCAATTCTTACTCTATCTGGATACGTGAAAAAGCTGAAGACTTGTGGCCTATACCATCTATCACCGCACAGGGGATTTCCTTCTAACCACAAGTTCTCTAGTGATGGAAGGGCTGAAAGGACCTCCAACTCCTGGAAACTGGAGATGATATTGTTTGAAAGATCAAGCCCTTCAAGCGACTTCAATTTCTCAATCCCTTGTAAGCAAGTCAAGGCATTGTTCCTTAAGACAAGTTTGCGAATATGACTGGTGACCTGTATGGTGAGCAAGAATAATTGGAAAACCATGAAGTTAATCTTTGAACATCAATCTAATATAACAAAACTACAATATCCTTGTAAAAGAAAAACAGCCATAAAATTCTATTTAGTAGTAGACAATACTTGCGCAGCTTACTGATTAAAAAAACAATACTCATGCAGCTTCAATCACAAACAAAGTTAGTTTGAAGAATTTAATGAAGTTAAAGGGGAAAATCCTTACAAGATTAAACAGTGCTATAGATGGATCAACAAGACGCAAGAATGATCACTAAAGAGACTTTGGAGTTTGATTATTCGATGCTCAATAATTCCTCGACAAATTAGAAATCTGGAACTAGAATGGTCTTTTAAGTACCACACACAGAAAAGACATTACGATATAGGCCATATAGTATGGTAAAAGTAAAATCACAAGTATTGTTGAAAGCTCATTGTATTAAGCAGAAATTTCAATTTCCTCCCACACCGAGTAAATAGAAAGAGCTTGGAAAAAACCCTTAGATATCTACGATAGTCAGAGTAATCAACAATGATGAAAAAGGCCACAATTCCAAAGGCTTAAAAAAACATCGAGTAATAATATAAACCCAGATTACAGCATATTAGAGAAGCCAACTCCTGGACCAGAAAAGTAACTTCACTACCAAGGGAGAAATTCCTATAATTAAACGTTGAAACAAATGGGGGAAAATATAAATGTTTTCAGTGACAGTTGTCACAAGATTACTCAGCCGAAGGTATAGAGAAAATAGCAAACTATCATGATTCAATATTAAACACATTCTGGGAAGCTGAACTGAACCAACTGCTGAAATATACAATGGCACAAACATAACAACCTTAAGCTAAATAGAAAATAAGCAGATGCCTGAGCCAAAATCTAATAAACAAGGCTAAACAAGTGTTATAACTGCCTTAGATCTGAAAGTCATATCAAAATGATGGGAGCATGATATGTCAAAATCTCTCATGCTTGTACAGACAAACCAAGAAAAAGATAGTTCACTTGGACAACTTATGATCAGCTCTAATTGCTCCTGAAGGATTCATAGTCTTCCATCACAGAGAAATGAAAATTTTCATGGAAAGTTACCCTATCTAGAAAACCGCAAGCTAGACAGAATTAGACTTAAGTTCCTGATGCCTCACACATATGCAACACTTGTTGCAGTAACAATCAAAGCATTTAAGAGAATACTGAGCAAAATTTATAAATGATTATCAGGCCAGATAGAAAGATGATTCACGCAACACAGAGGTTCAAAAATGTATCTACCAATATTTGGAAAGTTCAATGTAATGGGAGCGAATTATCTGACTGAAGGCATCAAACTCGTGGATAACAAGATTAAGATAGAGAAAGTTATCATTTCGGTAGATTTTACAAAACATGAGAACTAAGATCCTGCTTATGCCAATCTCCACACAGCTCAATCCTACACCAGAAAATACGAAAACTCTGACAAGTAACATCTACACACTAGCCATGCAAATTCATAAGGTTATCTATCAATAACATTGAAATATCATGTGACACTAAGAAACAGAAAATGGTAAAGAAGAAACTTAAAAACGCTATTACAAAGCCACAGTTTTCACGCATTGATTCTCTTTTACTTCTTTCTTTTAGAGAAGGGTGAGCTGGAGAAAGTGGATGTACCAATATAAAGAGAAAAAAAAGGCAACCATAAAAAGTCTTACCTCTCTTAAAGACGAAACTGATCGAAGCTGATTAAACCCAAGATCCAAGTGAATCAGTTTCGAGCATCTCCTCAGATTATCTGCTTTAGCAAACTTGTTTCGGCTCAAATCAAGGATTTCAACAGCTGTTAACAGTTGCAATGACTCATCCATGAAACAAGCGGTTGCATGCACAAGAAACAAACGACAGCCGGTTCCATTGCGGCGAATCCTTTATATTGATTATTCTACTAGCAAATACATGACGTAGTGCATCCTATCATGTTCAAAAGAAACAGAGTAAAGCAAGAATTAACAAGCATTATTGAGGGGATAAATGGTAACACGGCATACAACGTTCTATTCTGTGTGGACAAAAGCCAATTTCAGATGAACACAAAGACTATACATCCGAGTTTATGCCATCAAACATACAAGATCACGTGTTCCACCTGTAATTACAATAATGAAAGGAATAAACATTTTATACATTTTTCGTCATAAAGCTTTGTGTGCTTCTAATTATCCTTGACAAATTTTATAGGATAATAAGGTTTATGTTCAGGCAATGAGACAGCTATTTAGAGAAACGTAATGATCATTTCCACCATAATGAAGTTGATGAACATAATAGTCAAAAAGTCTACAGGTGGCAATTCAGAAAAGGTTATTTGAATATGTTTGTCTCTTATGGCTGACTACAATTCAATAAGGGAGTTGGAACATTCATGTTCACTTATCTTGGCACTGATCACCCCAGTTGTAGCAACGCTTGTTGTTTGAACTTAGTCAATGAATCAGCTAAGCAAGCTAAATGCGGAACATGAAAGATATGCATACACATTCTTATATATGTATTTATATATGCTTCTCTGACCATTGATAACATGACCTCAAAAGACACCTAGCTTCGTTTCTAGTGGTCCATGGCACACTGAACTGCAAAGATTTGAAGGAATACACAAGAGATGTGTGGTGGAAAGCATGAAGTGATAAATAAAATTGTAAAAAAGACTAAGAAAATTGCAGAAGTTTTAGAGTCTAATAACAATCTAATGCGCATCCTTGACGAAAGAGCACTAAGGCACACTAAGGTGATGAGGCCACTAACTTAGGCGAGCCAGGATTTTGTGAAACCAAGACACCTAGCACCCATGATAGGCACAACCTAGATCTTGTTAGGTGATAGCGTACCTGCCACCTACTATAAGATGAGCTAAGACTTCCTTGTACAAAGTTTGCTTACAGTTAATCCTTCTTAATTTCTATATTAAGCTGCGGCATAGATAGTTTAGTCTCAATTTTCCTATACTACCTCTCATTTTTAGTTCTTTGTTACAGATAATCAAATTGAGAAGCAAAATTTAATACCCGTGAAGAACCGGTAAACAAAGAGATTATCAGGCTTGTGAAATTCCATGTTGTGAAACTCTTTCACTTTTAGGAAAAAAATTAAACAGTTTGTCTTCTCTCGTCATGTTTCCTGAAGTTCAATATACTTTGAGCTTTTTGATACTGAAGCACATTCACTTGTCCGCCCTTTTTTAATTTTTGTTCAGCCCACAACACAGACTACTAAACAGCTATGAAATTTACAATATACATTCCCTGCTTTTCTCTTCCCTGCCCCTTATCCTAAGCATTAAAGTCAACAGATACTAGGTTGATCCAACTTTTAGCAAGAAGAACAAGTATAAGCATATGAGTGCAGCAAGCATTTCTATTAGCATGTACAAATCTGTGAAATTATATATGTCCTTAGAAACCCAGGTGAGATTTCCAGTGGTTGAATACTTTTCCAGGTGTTTACACCCAGCCAAGGACATTAGTTACAGGCAGTCATTTGCTATATTTGAGAATAACTACATGCAGAGTTCAAATTTTGTGAGAAACGGACCATTAGAGACTCATGGAGAAGGTATAGCCAACCAATTCAGCACAAAGAAGCCAAGGCAACCTTGACAGATTCAGTTATAATCAGTTAATTGAGTCCGAAACCCACAACCGACCAGTAGATAGCTCTTTCCTAACAAAGCAAAAGCCCAAAACAAACTCACTCAATGGTACTAACTGGAGAGTGAGTCCATGAAGCACATCAAAACTGAGATGATGGAGAAACAGAAATATCTCTGAATATGAGAAGACAAAGGAAATACAATCACTTTTACATCATTTTGAGAATAGAATCATCTAACCATAGTTCACGCCAAGGAGTTAACAGCAATGACTAATAGAAGATAGGAGACAATATACTCACTGTAGAATCGTGACATATAAGTTTCTCCAATGTGTGCCTCAATTCAAGAAGTCCCTTGACGGCTGAAGTGGATAGATCGCAACGGCGGAGCTCCAACACCTTCAGCCGTCCAAAAGGCACCAGCGAAAGCGGAGTAGGATCCCTGGACGGTTGAGGCAGTGCAGAAACCACCTTCAAAGTTGTCAAGCGGCAGAGAATTCGGCGGAGCTGCTCGATAGCGCGATGGTCTCCGAGATCAGAGATATAAGCTCTTAGGTAATCGACGGGGGCTCCAGCTATCATCCCCTCGAGCTCGTTGAGAGCTTCGATTCTCGAGCAGACATAGTGCAGACCAACTGGGTTCAATTTCAACAACAAAGAACCTTCGATTAACGGCCCGATGTTCTTCTCAACAAATTTCACCAGGGAGTCGAGATACCGATCCCCGGTTACGACCTCCATTCTTGTTCTTTTATTTCAATTCAAAGTCGCCCCAAGCAGGGCTGCCTTCCATCAGAAGGCGAACCGTTTCCGCATTGTTCATGGACAATTGAAGGAGTTACTTACGAAAGAGAATAGACAATCAAATACCTACAGTTCTACAAAAATATTCGGCGGGAAGTTTTGACGAGTTAAGTGAGAACAGGTATAGACTCGATGACGGTGAGGGTATGGTTCCGATCTTCAGTGCCCAATCTTAGGGCCTTTCGGATCGGAATCGAACAAAATTTGACTCAGATGTCGTCAATATTCCCGGAATTAGCTGATCACTTCACATCATATTCTTCTAATGAGCGGGGCGGAGAGAAAATGAACATACTGAGATAAAGATGAGAGAAGTGTGTAATGAACTTAGATTTCACATGCAAGGGAGCAATACAGAAACAGAGGAAACGGTCATGGAGGTATCTCGAGCCGTGAAAAGCTGGAAAGGCAGAGGCGGGGTGGGGTGGGATGGGATGTTGAATAATTGAACTAGAAAGGCGAAAGAAGAAAGATATAAATATTACGCGTAACCATTCTGTTTTATGGCTAATTGGGCAGTCCGGGCTGGGAACTCTTTTCCTGTTGACAGACAAATTTTGCTTTCGTCATGAACAATCAAGTGAGAGAGCAGAGGGTTTGCCCTTGCCCCAGCCTATATTATACTCCCTCCGTCCTGAATTGACCGTCCTGTTTGCTTTATGACACATTTTTCCACTTCAATATCAAACATATAAGATAAAATAATTTTATAAAACCAAAGTTTATAATATATAGTTTATCATGTAAGAATCATCTACAAAACTTAAATTTTTAAAATTATTTTATCTTATATGTTAAAAATTGAAGTCAAACGACATATCAAATAGTAAACAGGATGGTCAATTCCGGACGGAGGGAGTATTCATTTCATATTCGGATCACGTGATGTGGCACAACCCGATGACGGACATGCGAGTCCTGCCTGGTGTTGGGTATCCTGACGTCAGAGCTCAATCGGGCCCCACACTCAAAATTTGAAGATTGCAAATGTAGGTGAAATGTTTACAAGTCGAGTAAAAATGAAAAATGGAAAATGTTTGAGACTCTTTTTTAACTTAACACAATGACATTGATAAAGGGCCTTTTTTAAACTAAGTGTCCGTTCGTTTATGAGGTTAATGCTCTAATGTGTATATTAATGCACTTTATCCTTAAGGTTGGATTAGCCATATTTACGATTCGTGCCCAAATTTCTCCACGATTCGTAAGATCCACAGATTTATCATAGAGCTTTTTTTGCTGCGTTTAGAAAATAATGTCATATTTCTCATTTCAGTGGTTGTGTAGTATTACTTTCTTGCCCCCCCCCCTCGTATCTGTGTTTCTCCTTCCATGGCAGTCGACACCCACTGAAGGTTGCTAATCTGGTTTTATAGTGATCCTAGTGAAGTTGCTTCCGCCATCGACGTTTTGTCAAACGTCAAACACTTGAGTCCACCACTATGGTTCTTGTAGGGATGTGATGTTGCTTCCGTCGTTCGGAATGGTTTAGGTAGTCAATCGTAGGAGTTTATTGTCGTCCCCATTTCGGAAGATTAGTGGCTCTGTTCTTGTTGTATGGATCTTCACTGGAACAAATAATTGGTGGTATCTAGTGGTTTTTCTTCAGGATAAGTGATGGGGTCACATGAGTCCTGGGCATTTTGGTATTTTCCCCATCCGGTGTGTATGAAATGTTCAGTTGATGAAAAACGACCCAAATACCCAGGTTGCCTTAATCTGGGTCTTTCCCTATAAAATTAATGTCTATGAAATTGAGCCTCTAGCAAACGAACGTGAAATACCCCAAACTTAGATGTGTTAATAAATTATGCAATTATGATATTCTAAGGCTAATTAAGTCCTTAAGGACATTGGTAAACTTTTTAAAACCAAAAGGAAGCAAAATACGCTTTAAAGACACAGACTGCAAAATGTTTTCTAGGACCCACAAGAGGCATGTGACCTTAACTAGGGTTCTAAATAGATTATTATACCTTAGACACGTATTAGGAACATGTGGGAAAAATCCCCAAGAGAAATGAACGCATATAGAGGTTTAACGAGATATAACAAGTCACTGGTGGAAAAAAAATCTTATAACACAGGGCTTTATAACGGCTACGACGTAAGCGTGTTATAATATTATATAACACGGCTATCGTGCTCATATAACACGGCTAAGAAATAGCCGTGTTATAAGATCCTCCGTCCATAATCCCGTGAAAAATAAACAATAAAACGTCATCGTTTTGCTTTGTCTTATAACACGGCTACAGTAAGCCGTGTTATAAGATTAGAGAATTTGGCGCTACAAAATCCCGCCAAACAAAGAACAAAAAAATAATTATATCTTATAACACGGCTATGCATAAGCCGTGTTATAAAACCATATTTTATACCACGGCTAGGCATCAGCCGTGTTATAAAACCCGATTTTATACCACGGCTCTATAGGTAGCCGTGTTATAAGATCAAAAAATTAAATATTTTCGGCGCTGAAAAATCGCGCTTAAAGAAAAAAAATAACATTTTGGAAGTCTTATAACACGGCTAAGCATTCAGCCGTGTTATAAAGTCCATAATTTATGACGCTGAAAATCCCGCTTAAAAAATACAAATTTTTATATCTTATAACACGGCTATATAAGTAGCCGTGTTATAAGATCAAAAAATTAAATATTTTCGGCGCTGAAAAATCCCGCTTAAAAAATACAAATTTTATATCTTATAACACGGCTATATAGGTAGCCGTGTTATAAGATCAAAAAATTAAATATTTTCGGAGCTGAAAAATCACGCTTAAAGAAAAAAACAAAAAAAAATTGAGTCTTATAACACGGCTAAGCATTCAGCCGTGTTATAAAGTACAAATTTTTATATCTTATAACACGGCTACCTATATAGCCGTGTTATAAGATCAAAAAATTAAATATTTTCGGCGCAGAAAAGTCCCGCTTAAAAATACAAATTTTTATATCTTATAACACGGCTTATGACTAGGCGTGTTATATAATGTTATATAACACGGCTCTCTTGATTATATACCACGGCTAGTTTTTATCGTGTTATAATACCGAATGAAACGGCGTCGTTTCCATTAAAAAGCAAAACGGCGACGACTTTATAACACGGCTCTGTGTAGCCGTGTTATAACAGCCGGTGAAAACCAGTAGTTTTCGATCTTGTATGCCACGAAAATGAAAATTTGAAGACTTTATACCACGGCTACTTTAGCTGTGTTTAAAGTATAGAAACGACGCCGAGTTTTATAACACGGCTATGAAGAGCCGTGGTATAAAGTGTACTCAAACGGCAGTTTATAACACAGCTATGCGGAGCCGTGGTATAAAGTCCATTAAAACGTCATCGTTTTACTTTCACCCACGAGTTTTATAACACGGCTATGTAGAGCCGTGGTATAGAGTCTATTACTTTTCTGAGTCTTCTTCCTTATCAATATTGTCGCTCTATTTTCTTTCCCGCTCTCAAAAGACCCCGCGGAGGTCCTCTCGCCTTCGGCTTCAACCGCGACCACCACGCTCTCGCCGTCAGCTCTTCGACCACCACCGTCTTGGTCTCGCCTTCATCTTCAACCGCCACCACCTTCATAACGCCGGAAACCCCACTACCCTCTCGCCTTCTGCACCTCTTCGACAGCCGGAAAGAAAACCCTACCACCACCCTCTCGCCTTCTGCACGGTTAGTTTCTCCATTTCCTGTTGCTCTTGCCATGGATTTTCCAATGTATGTAGATTCGGGTGTGTTCTGCTTTGAGATTGAATGTATTGAAGCCGGAAACCCTTATTCTGTTCCTCTAGACGAATTCATATACGATAACTACACTACATTTTGGGGTTGCGCTCACAGTACCGCTCAGTGCGGGAAATTAAATTTCATTCGCGTCTTTGTTAACCGCCTCATCCGCTTATTAGTTACTAATCGTGTAGTCATTAAAATTGTCGTAGCAACAATCGACAAGAAGAGGGCTCTGGTCTTTAAGAAAGGAGAAAACACTTAAAAGGTTGAACGATCGAGGACGAAGATTTGCCGATTTGCTGATTTGCCTAAGTGAGGTACGTTGATTATGCTTTGACCTAGACTTCAATTTTGGTTTAGGGTTTGATTCAAACAAATATGTGTCAGTTTTAATCTTGGTCTTTATACTCTCGATTGATCAAAACTTGATTTAATTTTCACTCATCTGTGAGTTATGCTGTAGATAGAATTTTCTAATCTGAAGTATTCATTCTAGTGAAATCTACATAGCTTTGGTTCATTCACGTGAATTGTACATGTAGAACTTGTGAATTCTTTCTGCATAAATGTAACACCCCCGAATAAAACCTCAGTAATACAAACGCCGTGCCTAAACAACATCACGGTTAACTACGCAGCGGTATAAACTCCATTCGGGGTGTGATACCCAGTGTAGGGGTCACCTCCCACATCGATCGGGAGAGAGCACGAACCACGCCTTACAGATGTGGGGATACTCTCCCTTGTGAGACGCGTTTTGAGTGGTGTGAGTACATCACCCTCAGAAGCAAATCCGTGCGGGCTGAGGCCCAAAGCGGACAATATCTCATATGTGGGTTAAGACTGGGGATGTTACAGATGGTATCAGAGCCAGACCCAGGTCGGTGTGCCAGTGAGGACGCTGGGCTCCCAAGGGGGGTAGAGTGTGATACCCAGTGTAGGGGTCACCTCCCACATCGATCGGGAGAGAGCACGAACCACGCCTTATAGGTGTGGGGATACTCTCCCCTTGTGAGACGCGTTTTGAGTGGTGTGAGTACATCACCCTCAGAAGCAAATCTGTGCGGGCTGCGACCCAAAGCGGACAATATCTCACATGTGGGTTAAGACTGGGGATGTTACAGGGTGTCACAGACGCCAACCACCCACGTGGTTGACACAACCATACTACCAACACCAAGTTACGGTCTGCATGACTGGAAACAACCCTCAACCAAAACTCATATACAAAATAAGATACAATTCCGAATACTGAGTGTCTACAACAATATTAACAAATCATAAACTGGAAATTACATCTCGGGTGTAGTAACAACCCATACATCAAGCATACTACTACTACTCAAGAATTATGCCCTGATGGACTACCCCCATGGTAGCCATCCCGCCTACGCTCCGTTATCATCTGGCACAATACCTGAAAAAAAATTGGGTGTAAAGGACTCAGCAAACTACGCTGAGTATGAACGTGTGTAGCCCGTATGTTGCCGGGCCACACGACTACTTGGTCGAATATTATTAAGTCATTTTACATGCTATAATAAAGCAGTAAAGCAGACCACAATACATCATGGTTTCATACACACTCAAAGGTAGCAAAGTATTAACAGCAAGCAACCAAGCATAACATGCTGGCGTCATAGCGACATCAAAACGCAACCAAGCACAACAAGCTGTTAGTATAGTAACAGTAATGTAAATGGTAAGATGTGTACGTTGGTATGTTATACCCATGATCCTCACTATGGGATCATTCGAGCGTTGTGTGTTTCCATTTCTTTCCTCTTGTTCCCATAATATGTGTTCTCTTTCTTTTTCCATGCACCCGGTCTGGGGATATAGTTAGATCTCGTGACCGTATCGTGTGGTGCCAATCTTTCCTTGTTTCTTTAAGGATTATTTGTGAATTCTTTTATTACCGCACGTTAGAGAACGTCTCCTCCTTAGTTCATACCTCCAATCCCGGCGTCGTGCGTCGAGAAAGAGGGGTCATCTTTAGACCCCAGGTTATGCTCTCCAATTAGCTGATCCTCCAATCCCGACGTCAGGTCGAGAAAGAGGGATCTCTAGACCCCAGGTCATGCTTCTCAAATTGCCAATCTTCCAATCCCGGCGTCGTTCGTCGAGAAAGAGGGGTCGTCTTTAGACCCCAAGATGTGCTCCACAATGGTCGGTCGAAGGATCTGATGCAGATACCAACTCCCGAATATATTCAATATCGCGCGACCCGAGATGTTGTCTTCCCGGGTTATCTTCATGTTCCTCCAGTTGATATTTACTCTTTATTCTCATTAATGAATAGACACCATAGTGGGTGTCATGGTACGTCCTTCATGGTTAGGGAGGAGTTCCCTTTAATAGTATTTCTTTGTTTTCATAGTTCTCAGTGTTTCATCTTCAATTCCATAAACGCGAAGGGACTAAACTACTGTGTGCGCGCAAATAACATACAATAATGATATAGCAATCATGCAACACAATAAGTAAGCAAACCAGTTTCATGCTTTAATCTTATAGTCTTTTCGCACAGAGCACACAACACACAAGCCGTGTAACACGGCAACATACGAACCACACATGTCCATACCTTAATCGAAAGCACGAGTTGTCTTACACTCGAAGTCCCGGTCGGAGCTCGCTACGGCCCTAGCATTAATTAAAACAATGTGTCAGTTTATTATTTATGCGACGACACTTTATATCGTTATGTTATTTCCTTAGGTATGTGTTACATGTTGGTTTATATTGACTCTTAGAATCCACGTGCATATTAATTCTAGGCTTAACTTACTCCTAGGATATTCATATCTTTAGTTACATGTTAACTAAGCCCTTCTTCCTTAGTTATTGTTTTAGGGCGTTTTAAGAGGTAATTGTAAACAGTTTATTATAGTATAGGTTTAACATGTCTAATGTGTATTCCCTCCTTAGATAAATAGGTGAGCATATTTTAGCTCTTGTATAGTGATAACATAGGCCAAGAACAAGTTATAGGTATGTCTAGATTTTTTCTAAGATGTTCCCAAATTGTTAGTATGATAGTTTTGCCTCAGAATCATAATTCCTCATAAATCAATCCATTGATTAATGACTTTAGATCACAAGATAATTATCTTTACGTGGCTTAAATATATGACCTTAAAAATAGCACACACAAATATTTTTCATAGTGACATTATAACGTCTCCAACTTCACCAAACATGATTTTTCATAGTGACATTATACGCAATTAATTTTTTAAATTTTTTAAATTTTTTCTTTGCTTTTGTCCTTCAAACACTTCTATATTCATGGTATGAATAATCATGACACCTAATCTAATTTTCATTATATATTCTTTCCTAACTTATACCCATCATTGATTACTTACTATCAAATCAAAACAATGTATATTTACATACATACGTATACCCGTTATTTGTACTCGCATTATAGTTAGCATTGCTCGCATATGTATATATCTATATCCATTTATACTTACCAATACCTTATATACCCCATATTTCATTTATTTTAGTTTGCCCCTTTTTTTCAATTTATTCATTTATATCGAATACTTGTACAAAGTCTTAAAATTCATTTTAGCCATTATATGAGTTTATAATTACGCCTATATATTTTCTAAGGTAGTACTAAGTAGTTTACAATCGCGAATCTACTTTAAATTTATTAATGGTATTTAGAACTCCAGAAATAATTATCTTGACATAGCCTATATATGACCTTAATAATAGCAAAATAACATTTCAAAATAGTGTTAAAATGTCTCTAAAATCCTGCTATGACCGCGGTTATGCAGAGTTTAACAAAATATCTTCCAACTTTCCCTCACATATACTTAGTATAAATCATGTCACGTACTTAACCATTATATTATATATATATACATTTTCCATCCTAATTCATTTTACACTCTAATTACTAAATCACGTTCTTTTTTTTCTTTCCTGCTTCCCACCACAAATCACACTTAATTTCATTTTTGACCCTTCATATACTAAACGAAAAATACCAATACACAAACGACTTTAGTACGCTCCAACTTGCATATTCAAGCTCATCCTGAATTTTAACACTCCATCAATCTCCCAGTTTTACCAACTTCACGTGAATTACCATACAACCCAAGTGGCCAAAATTACCAAAACAATATCACAATCACCAATTTGATACACATCATAACCAGTTTCTCAGTGTTTGGAAGTTAGCGTTGTCATAGTTTTCTACTCACTTGCAGGAACAACAAAACTCCACTCACTAAACTAGAACTAACTCCAAAAATAGTCCAGGTTTCACCATTTAACACCAACTGCTCAACTTCACCATTTTTGTCCAGTCACCATTGACTTTTATCCAATTTCGACAAACCAAAACAAAACATACTGAACATCATGTAGTTATGTTAAATTAACCAACCTGAATCCATCCCAGAAAGTGGGTTCAGCCCACCATTTCGGCCTCTCTGTTTGGTTCGAACAGGGCACAGACCAAGCACCACCAACACTTTTCCCTTCAAGCTTCCAGTTTACCAACACTTGTGAAGAAGAAAGAACAAGAATAAGGCAGGTTCAGATTGAATTTTCGGAACCCAAGAAAAACCGCAAGGGATGAGCAACTCACCTTCTCTTCTAAATGGAGAACACAAGACGAGGCTACAGACATTTGTTCCTTGTTCACGTTAATATTGTGGTTCAGCATAGGAATAAAGTCAAGAGAGAGTGGAGTTTTTAGAGGGGAAGAAGAGGCAGAACATGCATGTCCTTGTCGCTGGCGTGAACTCAGAAATCAGAGAGTGAAGTTTTATTTGATAACGAAGAAGAAGAACTTGCAGTAGAGTTGTCTCATGCTCTCACCGTGAGCTGATGTGCAAGCCAACGTGCAGCTGTTTCTTGGGCTGGAGTAAGGCTCGGGTTGGGCTCTTGCTGTTGAGCTCCTGCTTCACTGCTTGCAAAACTGGAACAGTAGGAAGTTCAGGTGGCTGCTATTTCTTTTGTTGTTGACGTCTACTGAACAGAAAGGAAAGGAAGATGGGATGAAGTTAGGGAATGCCTCTGACTGGAAGAGAAGGACCGTGAGCTGATTGCTCTGTTAGCAGTCCACCGAAGATAGTTCAAGAACGCCGCTGTTATGATCTCATGCAGAGGAAAAGTTGTTGTTGTTGTTATGATAAATGAAGGCAAGCAGGGAGTGGGGTAGGTAGTTGCTACCGGTAATGTGCTCAAGCAGGTGGACAGTTTCCCTTTCACTACTTGCTTCCTGTTACTGGAGTGGGGTTACTGTCGTGGGTTGAGAAAAAAGGAATAAGAAGTTCTGTTGTGGCTGCTCACTGCAACAAGTAGAGGGGAGATGGGATCTATCTCTCCTGGTGGGTGCTTGCGAGTAAGGAAGGAGAGCTCGAGAGTTGCACAGAGCAGGAGGAGGGAGTTTGTCGTTCCAGATGAGTGTTAACTTCGGGAAGTTGCAGTAGCAGTTCAGACCGTTGCAGGAGAAACAGAAGGCTGGAGTTGTAGTTGTATGGGTAAGGAGTTACAAGGAAGGAGTTCACGTGTGGTAACATTTCCAGAGGTGTAGTGCGTTCAGTCCCCATAGACTCATTGATTTACCAAGCTGTTTGGAAAGATCAGACACAACCGCATGGTGTATTTATCAAGCAGACAGAAGTCCTCCTCTGAGCGTGAGGTAAATGAGAGTGAGTGACAGGATTCAGTGGGATATTAGTTGGTTAACTACAACCACACCATGCGTGGGAACTAGAGGAAGAGAAGAGGGCATCACAGCTCACCTCTGTTGTTGTAAGATTTTTTTTTGACATAAGTACAGAGACGTTGTCCCCCGCAATGAAGTGTGAGACTCCTATTGTTGTGCCGTGAATGTGCACAGAATTTAGTGTCGTAATAAAAAGGAGAGAAAAGGTTGGTTTGGTATTTGGTGCTGTTCGATGCAGTCTGGAAGTGTCGTTGCCCACTGCAACAAAGTGAGCGCATCTGCACATGGTCTCATTTTTTTTCTCCAGTGCGTGCACGAGACAGAGAGGAGTAAAGGTCTTGCTGTTGTGGCCTTTGAGATCGTACGAGTAGCTGAGCAACGAAACAGAAGAAGTGCTGGGCACTTGTGTCGGTGGTGGGAGGCAAAGAAGGGGATGGTGTACAGACCAAGGCAAAAAGAATGTGTGTGAAACGTCCAGTTTTTTTTTCAAGTTGTGCGCATGAACAGAAGGAAAGAGGAGACGAATTTGGTTGCTGATTCAATCTGTCATGTTTCACTATTTTCTTTTATCACTTAGTAGCCTCATATATCCAGAGGTGTAGATTACTACCGAATATGAGCACAGCTCAACTGGTTAAGATGTTCAGGGTGTATACGAGAGGTACAGAGTTTGAACCTCAGCGGGAGCGTCTCTGCTCCTTTTCTTCTTCATTTTTTTTATAAGTTATACATGCTTATTTATATATGTAAGACCATATAGTATATCGCGTTATTAGCTAGATACGCGACCACTTAATTTTGTTATGTTATATGTACGACCCTTTTATTTTGTAGCGTTTTAGTTATACATAACTATTACAACGTACATGTATTTTCGTATTCGTACATATATAAGTACGTGACTATATTAATATGTGACGTCGTCGCGCTTTCGGACACGTATATATTTAATTTAATTGCATATATTGTTTTATGTCCGACTTATATAACACGTTATTTACCGGTAATCTCCTCGCGGTTATGATTTTACGTGGTTAATTGTTCAGGGGTGTTTCAATAAAAGCCAACCTGAATTGAGAGTTATATTTCCTGCTGTCCCAATGGTCTCTGTATCTTCACATTTCCCACAGTTTCTTGAGCATCTATTTATGCCAACCTTAATCTTGTGTGAACCCCAAATCACATCCTTCACTCTGCCGCAATACTAAAAAAAAAGTCTAGCATGAATTGTCTATCTGTTGAGTACATAATCACTATTGTTTCAGTAATTGAAATTTGGTTAATTGAGTATCTGTTGAGTACAGAATCATTATTGTTTACAAGAGAACTTTCTCCTTGTTACTTGGTACATACGACTACAGTATATCTATATATACTGGTGTGCTTATTACAGAAGAGTGTTATATCGGGACTGAACGGGGCTGAAGCAAATATAATACTGATACGTATCTGTCTTGCAATTTTGGTGGAGTTTTTTTTGCTGTCTCTGTTGCTGTTTTATCAATTTATATATCAAAGATGGAACATTCTGAAAGCAAAGGGGGTAATCATATGGTGTATGCGTGCTTATTATTTCTTGCATTTCTGAATTTGGGATATTAACTGCCGTCAGTGGTTGAGTGAATACCAAACTCTTCTTTTGTATTTGAAATGACGGCGTTAGAGATTCCGCTTTACTGAAAGTCCAGCTTGAATCTGCTTTTTGTTTGAGCACTTGGAAGAATCAATGCAAATGGCTAAGATAGTAGTAGTATTTGTATTTTAGGTGACAATGGTTACTGCTGCTAACAAAAACAGGTGAAAAAGTCTCATCTAAATTATATTACCAGACCTATCATCCTATCCAAAACATTGATGACACCATTCAATTTTAAGTATCCCATATCATCACCACAGCAATATACACACTGTTGTATTTCTTATTTTGTTAATGAAGATATCACTTCAGAGTCGCTTTCCTCTTTCTGTTTGTTTCGATTTCTTGACAGTGCAAAGTTCTTCTGCAATGTCCAAAGAAATGTAAGTAGTTTGTAGGTGTAGCTAATGTATATCAGCAACCGATAAACTTGAATTCCCTTCAATTTCCTCCCACTTTAAATAAATTTCTGCTTCAGCACTTCAACAACTGTGGCTAATACCTCATCTTCAGACTCATCCATTTCAGTATAGAGAAGGCACTTAGCGACATTTTAGTTCTAAAACTTCTGCCTAGTATTATTAATGCTGCATTGCTGAACCGAATTCAGCAGCTTATAGTCTCCAAGATTGTGGTCATTCTTACTTCAAGCTTTGATTGTTTGTTCAATCTATTTTTCTAATGTTTAAATATTTCATGCCAAAGCGCTATACTTCTGTACTCACAGGATGATATAAAGATATCAAGAGCTTTATTTTCACAATTTTTTATTTTATTTTATGATTAGTTTTGATCTGCACATCTCGCTAAGATTTTTAAATCCTTTGTTAAGTTCTGTTTGCAAGCTTAGATATGTGTGTTGTTCGGTTTAAATTATGCTGATAATGAAAGATTTGTCACAACAGTTCTTTAATTATGATCATTGTTTCATATTTGCTGCAGTTTTGCCCCCGATTGCTGCATTTTTTTTAATCTGTTGTCTCCTGTTTACGACTCCTTGCTTAATCTAGTTGGAGATATTTATCAATAATATATTCTGCATATCTATCCTAGTTTACTTACCACACCTTGAAGACTTTTGAAAAATGATCTCTTTTTTGTTTGTTTATATACAACGCTTCAATTGAAGATATTTGAAAGTATTGCTGACACCTTCTCCTTGAGGATTACTTTGACTTGTTTCTCATCAAATCGTGTTGCTCATGAATTGTTTCTTTCACCGACGGTATGTATGCAATTTATGCTTTATATTTCTCATGTATTAAGTTGTCATCTATTTTTGTCCTTGTTTGCTTTCATTGTTAATTTCTTTCTTGTCCACCCTTGTCTTCGTGAATTCTTAAAATGTTTATTGCTTGTCAATTTTTTATATCCTTAGTTTAGAATGTAGAGCTTGTAGTTGAACAAATTATAATATAATGGTTCAACAAGAACGAAAGGAAAAACTTTTATTTTAAATAAATTCTCTGATTTGGCCACTAAGACATGCTACTACTGAGTAAAGACTTACGAACAACCGCTTCTAAGCAACTTTAATGTAATTTTATACTTTTGTTTTAAAGCTACTTAACTCATTTGTTTTACTGACATTAAAAAATATATATACCTTGCATTTGATTTTACTTATGTTGTTTATTCTTCCAAGATTGAGTATTATTGTTGCTGCTCGATTAAGCTGATTTTAACAGTTTTTTCCACCTTCTAACCACACCATTTCGCATTTATTTTACCGATATACAAACATTATATTCAGCAATCAAAATCCTTGGATGATGCATAAAGTTAGCAATAATTTTCAACTTTGTGAGCATAATTGGGTTTATTACAGCTCAAGAACAAAATATGATGTACACTTGACTACAGTTTTGTAAAATCCGTTCTGTTATATTGCCCTACGCTACTGCTCTTTAATACCTTACCTGTTGAACTTCGGTTCATTTTTTGTGTAAACTGCAATTAAGAACAGCACTGGTGTTGGTTTAATGTACATTAAGTGGTCTGCTCCAGTGTGATGTGTACTCTGTTTCCGCTCCCTCCTTAAAATGTCCTCATTACTGAAATCATTTAACCTCTGTTCCCATCTCTACCAAAACATGCCAAACTGTATTAAGCAATCAGAACATAAACAAGAAAAAATAATCATCCGCTCCCTCAGCAGCTTGCTTACGACTTTCCAAATTTAGACTAAGAAAAAAATTGAGCCTAAGAGTTTCGTGCTACAGTTAAAGCTATCCCATTTTTTCTATTGTGTATTCTGTTAGTTATTTCTTCTTCTTTTTGCACCATTGTAGAGATAAATCTATGGAACTGCTGCTGCATCCCGCTGTAGAGATAAATCTATGGAGATGCGCTGGTCTTCTTTCTTTTCTTCCAGAACTGGTAATATACTTGAACTTATCTTCTTTCTATTCTTTGTGTGTTGGTGATTAGTGTGTTGTATTAGTTTGCTAGGTTTTAATTTAGTTAATCTACCATGTTAACTCAAATGAAAATCTAACTATACTTTAGAAGGTAATACATGCTCATCTTTTAATAACCAAAAAGGAAGCTTAAAGAGGAGCTGTACAAAATTGATATTTACAGTTTTCTGCAGTTTTGGTTTCTGTAAAATGAACTTTTAGAAGTGTTAACAGTGTTGTTTTGAGTTGTTTTTGAGTTTAAAACTTTCCTAATACACTTAGTCAGTTGGGAAAAAACTTTGGGTGGAATTGGAGACTGATTAATAATCTAAATGTAAGCTTGAAGAGGAGCTGTACAGAATTAGTGTTACAGTTTTTCTGCAGTTTTGGTTTCTGAAAAATGAACTTTCAGAAGTGTTAACAATGTTGTTTTGGGTTTTTTTTTAGTTTAAAACCTTCCTAATACACTTAGCTAGATGGGTAAAAACTTTGGGTGGAATTGGAGACTGATTAATAACAAAAAGGAAGCTTAAAGAGGAGCTGTACAAAATTGATATTTACAGTTTTCTGCAGTTTTGGATTTTTTTAAAATGAACTTTTAGAAGTGTTAACAGTGTTGTTTTGAGTTGGTTTTGAGTTGAAAACCTTCCTAATACACTTAGCTAGATGGGTAAAAACTTTGGGAGAAATTGGAGACAGATTAATTGATAAGTGTCTAAATGAGCATGATTTATAGGTGTATTTCATATATTATATCAGCACTTTTCTGCTCATTTCTCACTTATCGTATGTTTTTCCTCTAGTTTATGTTCTATTGATTATCTCACAAATTTATTGGTTTAAACATGAGGAAAAGCCAAGCTAGGAGCAAAGTACACGAAGAGACGAACGCATAGGCGCAGACGGCTCGAAAAACGGAGTCCAAACGAAGAATCTAGAGCTCGTAGAAGAAATAAGCCTGTACATCGTGATAACAGGCGGACATGTACATCGTGATAACAAGCGGACGTCTCACACCAAGGCTACCGCCCCATACTGGGCGGACATCACACAGGCAACCGCCTCTAAAGGAGGCGGACGTGAAGGAGGTTACCGCCACTTATTGGGCGGTTGTCCAGGCGGACAACACATGAGGCTACCGCCTCTTAACAGGCGGACAAGACAAACAGGCAACCGCCTGTTTGGATGCGGACAGGAGCTAAGGCAAAAATCAGTGCGCAGTCTTCTTCTTCGCGACCAAATTGACTCCGTTATCCATCTACTTGCCGGCGCCTACCATAAATCTCTCACGCGTTCCAGTTCTCTGTCCCCTGCGCAATCAATGAAGCAATCAATGCTCTTCTTCATCTGCAATCAAATTCGTACGGATCCAAACCTCTATATAAACCCAGCACCATAACTGCAAAAAACACACCACGCACGACGGGAGTCTGAAGAATTTCACCACACTCATCCATTCGCTTCCACTTTTTCCTCCCGTAACACCACAACATTCCACACTCACGCAGTAACAAAAGAAATAGAAGAGCAGCAGTGAGAGCGAGAGCAGACCAGTTCTTCCTCTGAATTAATGTCAAAATCTATCTGTGTAATCTTCTTATCTCCGTTAATGTCTGAGTAATTTTCTTTTGTATCCTAGGATGGGGGTTTGATTTCTAATATTACGTAAATTAATATTTATCACCTGTCTCTCATTTAACTTGTTTTAATTCCTTTCAACTAAATTGCTAAATGCTTTGCGCGACAAACGACTGCATTTATTTGGTAACTATCAACATATGATTTTGAGATAGTCTAGGTACCACAAAGGAATTAATCTTAGTATTTACACTCCGGACTGAGCAGGAAAATATTAAGGCTTTTATTAAGAGTTCGTAACTGACAATTATTAACTCTAATAGGCAATAAATAATTGAGACAGGTTATAAATATGTTTAAGTAATTTAGGAAATTCCCCCGCTATCCTAGGATACATTTTTCCATTCACATCACTTAATTCACCTTTTTACTGTTTTTATTATTTGCACTGATCAAACAACAAATCAAGCTTGCCTCCGGCTAAACCCCTTTTTACAGTTTTTAAGTAACTACCAAGACTAGGATAAATTGAACAATCTCCCTGTGGATACGACACTTGTTTTACTAACTACGACCGGGATTTGTTTGCAGCCCGACGTTTATAATTTGAGTTTTTAATTTCTTTTCTTTTAATTTTACACCAGTTTAACCACTCAGAAAATAACCTTCTGCAAATTGGCGCCGTTGCCGGGGAGATTGATTCCATCAATTTCCCTAGTTTCCGGTAGTTCACTCGCTATATTAAATAATCTGTTAATACTATTAAATTGTTAACCTCGGACATCTGAATTGGACATCGGACTTTGACCTGACTTGGACATTTGACTTCGGACTTTGGACATCTAACTCCTAACATCTTAATATTATTGTCATTTCGTTCCATTGTCATTTCGTTCCATTGTCCTTTCTTTCCATTGTCCCTAACTACTAACTTAAAATTTCCTGTCATTTCTTTCCATTGTCCTTAACATTTCATTTCCATTGTCCTTAACATTTCTTTCCATTGTATACTAACTACTAACTTATAATTTCTGTATACTAACTCCTAACTTTAATTTTCTGTCATTTCTTTCCCTTGTCATTTAATATTCTGTCATTTTACTCTTGTTAAAAAAAAAAAAAAAATATATCAGTGTTGTTTAACTAACGTTTATCAGCCTAACCAATATCTGCCTTTCTTATTTATTTACTAAATTTTGCAGTTTCTGACAAACCACAAGTTATCTTCTGTGCATGCCAAATACTCGAACCCGAGGCTCTCCACCAATCAGTCCGAGCCCCGAACCCGAGCGCACTTTATTACAAGCACAAAGAAACCTGAGAAACCAAGCCATGGCCAATAACGAAGTTATAAATGAAATAGACCATGCAAATCAACCAGAACACCGTGCTCTCTCTGACTACCACCAACCGAATACCGAAGGAAGAGCATCAGCCATAGTTCTCCCTGAACTAACACCAGAAGAAGCCGGACGATGGGTTTTCAAAACCCACTACATCACCGCCGTCCGGGATCTAGGCAAGTTTAGTGGAGCGAACCCAGATGAAGCCCCAAATCATCTGAGTCTCTTCCTAGACTTCTGCAATTCCTTTGGTCAGACCGGCAACGTCAAAGAAAGAATCCGTCTACAACTATTTCCTCACTCATTATCGGATTCAGCAAACAGGTGGTACCGAAGCCTTCCCTCCCGATCAATCACCACATGGCTGCAAATGGCCCAAAAATTCCTTGCCAAATACTACCCAACCAGTAGAACGAGGCAATTGATCGGTGAATCAACACTTTCTGTCAGGAGCCGGGAGAAACATTATACGACGCATGGGACAGATTCAAGGATATGCTAATGAAGTGTTCCCACCATGGTCTTGACGATCAATCCCTCTGCCTGTCATTCTTCAACGGTCTGGATGATGGGAACCGACTACTCGTCAATTCCTCTGCAGGAGGAAGTTTCATGATGAAATCTCCTAAAGAAGGAATGGACCTTCTCGAAACCATGACGAGCAATACAAGACAGTGGACGAGATCCAAAGGAAGAACGCCACGAGCAGCAGGCCTACTCCACGTTGAGCCTACGGATCATTTATCAGCTCAGATCTCGTCCCTTGAAAAGATGGTGGAAAAGCTAACAACATCACAAAACGAAATGTAAAAACAATAGCTTCCCACCTACAAGTTCACCACCAGCTCCACCTACAGAAGGATGTGTCATATGCGCCGGTCCTCATGAAACTCATCAATGCGAAGGCAAAGGCCAGTACGAGGAAGTACAATTCATAGGAAACCGCCCCGGTAATTCCTACAACAATAACATCAACAACAACTACCCATGGAGAAATCACCCGAATTTCTCATGGAAAAATAATGATCAGAACCAAGGAGGGCAGAACAACAATTCCAATACCTATCAGGGAAACCGACCCCAACCAAACTCTAATATGGGTTATAGAGCACTAGGTGCCCCTCCAGGTTTCCAACAACACAACAACAACAACCATCTTCATCCTCTGTTGATCCAAACGCAGAACTCAAAGAGATGATGAAGGGATTCATGTCCATAACTCAGAACCAGCTCTCTGCACAAGAAGCCTTCAACCAGAAAATCGAAGGTAAATTCAATCAACTTGCAGAACATCTTGCTCGAAGACCGCCAGGGGCTCTCCCCAGCCAAAATGAACCAAATCCAAGAGAGCAAGCCAAGTGCATCTATGTGAAGGAGCACGATGAAGAAAAGATGGAGGTGGCTAAAACAGCTAAAGTTCCAGAACTACACCCTTCCCTCCAAGAGTGGGTTGTAGCAATCGAAACTTCCAAAAGGAATGTAGCTGAACTTGAAAGCACCGCCAAAGTCTATAAAATCGCATTCAATCTGAGAATACCTACCTTGAGCACTTGGTGGCCGGTTATGAAAATGAAAAGCTCGACTTTGAAGAAGAAGAAGAAGAGGTTAAGGCGATAACCTTGAGAAGCGGTAAGAAAACCGACGAGATTCACATCCCGCAAGATCAGAAGAATCCAAAGAGGATAGTGAAGAAAAAGCTGAGGTCCCAGTAGAAAAAACATCTCCACCATCCTCACTATTCCACCAGCTTCAAAACCTTCTTCACAAGAACCGCCTATACCATTTCCCCACCGACTCCAGAAGCAGAAATTGGATAATGAATATGGTAAGTTTCTGGCAATGCTGAAGCAACTAAACGTCAACATACAGTTTGTAGACCTCATTGCCAAAATGCCAAACTACGCCAAATTCCTCAAACACCTCATATCCAACAAAACTAAATTGGCCGAAGTCGGTACGGTACCTCTCAATGTAGCTTGCTCAGCATTCTGCAACAACCACTACCTTCAAAATGCAATGATCCGGGCAGCTTCACCATTCCAGTCACAATTGGTAGCACCTCATTTCCATACTCCTATGCGATCTGGGTGCCTCCATTAATTTGATGCCCCTCTCCACTTTCAAAAAGCTGGGAATTGGAGAGATGAAAAAGACTAAGATGACCCTGCAACTGGCAGATGGTTCGGTAACATACCCAAGCGGAGTGGTGGAGGATGTTATCATTAAAGTGGACACTTATACTTCCCATGCGATTTTGTCATTCTAGACATCGAAGAGAACTCCACTACACCTCTCATCCTTGGACGACCATTCCTTGCCACAGCCGATGTGCACATTTGGGTAGCCCAGGGGAAAATCACCCTTCAAGCTTATAACGAAAAGCTGGAGTTTGCATCAGGAAGATCTCCAGATAGCAAATCCAAAGATCTCAAGTTCGTAAGGGATACTCAATCATCATCATCCCCACTTCTGTTTATCACCCTTCCAGACGGCATGTCTATTACAGAGATACCACCACCAATCCCGGACGAAGAGCGGGATAAGAAAAGAAAACATGCATCCAGGTGGACTCAAAAATACCATCGAGTCATGCTTTGGATCTCCTCCTCATAACCACCCCCATGATCGATCTAACGACAAAGCGTCTAGCCAAAGACGTTAAAGAAGGGCAGCTTTCCGGGAGGCAACCCGGACGAACTTATCTTTTATATGCTTTTATGCTGTTTTAATTTTCAGGTTCCCTTTAAATTTTGTTTTTGCTAACTCTTAACCCCGTTTATAGTATGGTTGCTTCTAGTGTCTTATGCAGGTGCAATTTCATGTCTACACCGCAACCAAGCTACGCTACTTGAGGCTGAAGCTCAAGTGTGGGGGAAGTTCAATACACGCTAGCAAAAATAATCTCAGGGGAGTACCAGTTTCTTTAATTATGCTTTTATTTAAATAAATATGCAGAGGAGAGTTTATGTGCTTAAATGATATTCGTGAGCTTCGTGTTCTCTCTATTTTATCTACTTACCGAAAAGGCCTTCTGAAACTTTCCCTTGTTTTTCTGGTGAACAATGAGGACATTGTTCAATTTAAGTGTGGGGGAGTGTGCCCTTTTCGGTGACATTTTATGCTAAAATGCTTAATCTCTCTGCTTATCTTGCGTTTGTTCAAATTCAATATCGTGGACCCTTTTATGTGGGTTGTTCTCTTTAAGAATAAATACTGTTATGAATTGTGGGATAAATGGTATAAATGTACAAAAATTTTAAAATTTTGATTACTTTTGAGGAGCATTTTTATGCGGTGTGACCAAATGATCTGAAATGGATGGATTTTTATTACTCAGGGGTTCTTTCTGTCTTCTTTCTTAGGGATTGCTAAGGGGTGCTTCTCTGTCAAAAAAAAAAAAAAAATAATAAATAAGGGACTTGCGAGACACCATTGGTAACCAACAAAGAGAGTTGAGTGTTCTTAAATACGAAGGCTTAATGCCTACATATTATCTTCTCATCTCTTATGCAAAAGTGAAACAAATGCATAATCTATTTTTCCTTTTGTTTTCTCCTCAATGCCCATTCTTGAGAGAAGTTGGCCATGGTAAAAGTTCTCAAAGTCACCTTAAATCAAGAAGCATTGAAGTACTCCGGATCATACCCCGAAACTCTAATTTTTATTTTTGCCCTGAGTACACCTATGCCACCAGTAGGTGATGGATCACACTCCTCTAAAAAGTTTAAGATCATGTACTATTGACTTCTTTATCCTACCCTTCATAATAGTATTTGTTAATATTGAGCATTCCCTACTTGTTGGGTACATGGTTTTGCTTGAGGACAAGCAAAAGGTAAGTGTGGGGGTGTGATAAGTGTCTAAATGAGCATGTTTTATGGGTGTATTTCATATTATATCAGCACTTTTCTGCTCATTTCTCACTTATCGTATGTTTTTCCTCTAGTTTATGTTTATTGATTATCTCACAAATTTATTGGTTTAAACATGAGGAAAACCAAGCTAGGAGCAAAGTACACGAAGAGACGAACGCATAGGCGCAGACGGCTCGAAAAACGGAGTCCAAACGAAGAATCTAGAGCTCGTAGAAGAAATAAGCTGTACATCGTGATAACAGGCGGACATGTACATCGTGATAACAAGCGGACGTCTCACACCAAGGCTACCGCCCCATACTGGGCGGACATCACACAGGCAACCGCCTCTAAAGGAGGCGGACGTGAAGGAGGTTACCGCCACTTATTGGGCGGTTGTCCAGGCGGACAACACATGAGGCTACCGCCTCTTAACAGGCGGACAAGACAAACAGGCAACTGCCTGTTTGGATGTGGACAGGAGCTAAGGCAAAAATCAGTCGCGCAGTCTTCTTCTTCGCGACCAAATTGACTCCGTTATCCATCTACTCTGCCGGCGCCTACCATAAATCTCTCACGCGTTCCAGATCTTGTCCCCTGCGCAATCAATGAAGCAATCAATGCTCTTCATCTGCAATCAAATTCGTACGGATCCAAACCTCTATATAAACCCAGCACCATAACTGCAAAAGAACACACCACACACGACGGGAGTCTGAAGAATATTTTCACCACACTCATCCATTCGCTTCCACTTATTTTCCTCCCGTAACACCACAACATTCCACACTCACGCAATAACAAAAGAAATAGAAGAGCAGCAGTGAGAGCGAGAGCAGACCAGTTCTTCCTCTGAATTAATGTCAAAATCTATCTGTGTAACCTTCTTATCTCCGTTAATGTCTGAGTAATTTTCTTTTGTATCCTAGGATGGGGGTTTGATTTCTAATATTACGTAAATTAATATTATCACCTGTCTCCTTATTTTAACTTGTTTTAATTCCTTTCAACTAAATTGCTAATGCTTTGCGCGACAAACGACTGCATTTATTTGGTAACTATCAACATATGATTTTGAGATAGTCTAGGTACCACAAAGGAATTAATCTTAGTATTTACACTCCGGACTGAGCAGGAAAATACTAAGGCTTTTATTAAGAGTTCTTAACTGACAATTATTAACTAATAGGCAATAAATAATTGAGACATGGTTATAAATATGTTTAAGTAATTTAGGAAGTTCCCCGCTATCCTAGGATACATTTTTCCATTCACATCACTTAATTCACCTTTTTACTGTTTTTATTATATTTGCACTGATTAAACAACAAATCAAGCTTGCCTCTGGCTAAACCCTTTTTAGTTTTTAAGTAACTACCAAGACTAGGATAAATTGAACAATCTCCCTGTGGATACGACACTTGTTTTACTAACTACGACCGGGATTTGTTTGCAGCCCGACGTTTATAATTTGAGTTTTTTAATTTTTTCTTTTAATTTTACACCAGTTTAACCACTCAGAAAATAACCTTCTGCATTAATGAACTAAAAGAAAACGTGAAGAAGAGATACACAAATTGTGTTTTAAGATTTCCTGATTCGGATTTCAATTATAAGTATACAAGAAGCATATTTATGAGCCTATGAATAATGCTTTAGTCCATTTGGTGAACATTTATGTGATTTTCCTGATTCCGATTTTCAATTACAAGTATAGTAGAAGCTTGAATAATGTTTAGAATAATGCTTAAGTATACAAGAAGCTTGAATAATGTTTAAACGGAAACAAGTTACACCAGTCATGGTGTATATAAAATAAAAAATGCTTAAGTATAAAAGCTTTAATTGCTTCTGTTTTTGCTACATTAATAAAACCTGTTACAACAAGTTCTAACTTTCAAAATATATGCTCAATCTTACCTACATTGGGCGTCATAGTTCTGCACATTTTAGTATACATAATTTTTTGTCTTAGTAATCTGCGCTACACTTCATTCTCTTTTTTTTTTATGCCGCTCTTCATTCTCTTATTCATACTATTGCTGGCAACATATGTAATGCACTTCATTCTCTACTTTTTTCACCTTTGTAGATATTAAAATATGTGGTACTACTGCTGCCCTGCGACGGAGATAAATCTGTGGAGCTTTACTGCAGAGATAAATCTGTGAACATCGATGTTCTTCTTCCAGAACCGGTAATATACTTGAACTTATCTTCTTCTCTCTTGCAGCAAGCAACATACATACTACATGATTGATTTCTATACATGGGGAGTACGTGGACTATTTTTTATGATGTTTTTGGTATGCATTTTCTGTACTATTCAAATGTCCAAGACATGGGGAGTGCATGGACTATTTTTTATGATTAAGACTTTTTTGCAAACTTGCGACAAGGAAAGTACATATTACGCGCTTGTCTTCTCTTCATCTGTTTGCTCTTCTGTAGAGATAAATCTACAGAATCCCTCTTGCAAAGATAAATCTATGGATTTAGTGCTGCTATAATTCACCCTCTTCTTCTGAAACCGGTAATATACTTGAATTTATCTTTTTCTCTTTGGTTCTGGATGATTTTTTCTGTTAAACATTGTGAAGCTCAAGTGTTAGCATTTAATAGACTCATAAATTTTGTTTCCTTTGTGTAGGTGTATCAATATTTTGACAACCAACCATCTACTTACACCAAGAAACAACTAGATTTTGTAAGAGAAGACTTCGGATTATTTTTACTTAAGCACTTGTAGGAATTGTATAAAATCTTTGGAATAGTAGTTAGGTAAACCTTTGTTGAGACTTATGGCTACTTATGATATGTGAACGAGTGTTGATAGTGTGGATATTGGAATGAGGTGTTGATATTAGGTTTTGGTTAGACTTTTTGTAAATGCATGTAAATGTGCATTTTGTTTGAGAATTACAAGGTATTTATTAAGATTGGGCTAGTCGTTTGGGCCTTAAGCCTAGTTTAGGCCTGTCTATGTTGTAATAGCGATTAGCTAAATATCTTTTCCCTCTCCCTCTCTTTTTGAAACAATTTACATTTTCCTCCTGCCTCTGAAACAAACACGAGAGCGAGTTATGCTCTCTGTTCTCCTGGTTCAATACGATAGTTTCCTCGATGTTATTCATTGAAACTCAGCTCTCTTGCTTTCCCTTCACACTCGCTGCAATCAATGGCGGAGGGAGAGGGGTGCACTAGGGAGCAAAACACCCCTCAATAATATGGAAAAAAATCAATCACTAGTATATTTCTTTTATTAATTATATATATTCAACTAATACCCCCCCATCCCGAGTGAGTGACCATCTAACTTTCATTCATCTCTCTCTGAACAAAGAAAAAATAAACGCTATGACTATAATGATTGTGATTGATTCATTACTTTTTCAAAAATAAATAGTTTGTACTTGCAAGACTAAATAATATAAAAAAGAACATCATTATCTCATTTTGCTAATAGACTAGTACTCTAGTAGTACTACATTAGGGGATACACGGCACAGTAGTAGAAGGAAGGAAAAGTGATTTTTTTCATTTTAATTCTACCTCTCACACAATTAATAAGTAATATAAAATAGATCATCATTATACCTACTAATAGACTAGTAGCAGTAGTACATACACACACGTTTGGAAGCTTCATTCTCATTTCTTTTCACTTCTTTTTTCACTTCTCACTTAATCACTTCAGTTTGAACTTTCACCTTTCTTTTCCGAGATGAAGAAGAGAGACTCTTTCTTTCTGCTTTTCTTCTCCATTTTCAGTACTAGCAACAACAAGTTCTGCGTTTTCTACAGCTTAAGCCTTCAATCAAGGTAAATTAATATAACTCTCTAATTTTGTTTACAGATGGGTTTTGTAGATCAAATCTACTAGCTGATTGTTACTTACTCTTTCTTTATTTTGATGAGAAAGTGATTAGATAATTGGAAAAATTGTGAATAGTTCATTCTCATAAAGGATGATAAACTCTAGGTTGTAGTGCATAATATGTTTATTTTCAGATTGTTGTATTTGTAATTTGTGGTTTGGTAGATAATAATGATTATCAAGTTAGAAGTCTTAAGTTGGGTGAAGTTGGATTGCAAAAATTAGAAGTCTCTTAAGCTCAATAAAATTCATATTGTGTGTTTCCGACTTCCATGGTAGTATGATAATTAATAATGGGGTGTATAGACTTGGCAAATGAAAATGTAGTAGTGTTTAATACTTAATTATTTGAAACATAGAGTTAGATGATATTTTAACACAAGGATATAGATTAAAACAATTTTGTTTATTTGTTCGACTGTTTATGTGTTTTTATCATCATGTTGATTAACTAACATAGTTTCATCTCAGATTGTCAGATTGAATTATGGTCAACATAAGAAGGATTGATTCATTTTTCAAATCAAAAGGAAGTAGTAGCATCCAGAGGTCACCAATCCTTAGTGATGAGCCAACAGAAGCACTTGTTTACATGCTCGTCCTTCTCGTGAGGAAGAACCACCGTTGAAATATCCTCGACTTGAAGAAGCTGATGTGATTAAATCTGGGATGCTCAACATCAACTTCTTAATTCGTGATCCAGGTTTACGACCTCCGATTCTGAGTATCGATTAGTGAACTGATGAGATAAGGCGGGCATATATCAAACTTGGACCATATCAGTTTCATAAGTCTAAGTATCCTCTTAGTGATTGTGTTGGTTATCGACGTAGGTTTCAGGCTGCTTGGTTCAAAAGTTTCTTTGGCTGGAGTATTCAGAGGCAAAAGATGCAGCATTTGCCTTCCATGCTATATTTTCCCCAAAAAAACCTATTGCACGAAGTGGATCAGACACATTTACCGTCAAAGGATTCAACAATTGGAAAAAGGGAACAAGGGCAAAGATTGTGTTTTATTATCATGAAGGTAAAAACGCAAACTCAGCACATAATTATTCCGTGGAGTGCTATGAAAATTTGAAAAATCAACCATGTCACATGAGAATGTGATACAGAGGAACACAACTCAGCAGGTTACAAGTAATAGATTACGTTTGAAAACTTCAGTTGAGGCTATCAAATGGTTAACATTTCAGGCATGTGCATTTAGAGGCCATGATGAGAAATCAGATTCAAAAAAATCAAGGAAAATTTTCTTGAATTGCTCAAACTTCTTGCATCTTACAACAAGGAAGTCAATGATGTTGTATTAGGGAATGCTCCTCAAAATGCAAAATACACATCACCGGATGTTCAAAAGGAAATTTTGTGTTTTTGCTATGAATGTGCAAGAATCCATTCGCGACGAAATTGGGAATGCAAAATTTTGCTTGATCGTGGATGAGGCTCGAGATGAATCAAAGAAAGAGCAAATGGCTATTGTTCTGAGTTTGTGATCAATGTGGAAATGTGAAAGAGAGATTTCTGGACTTGATTCATGTAAAGGATACGAATGCATCAACTTTAAAACAAGAGATATCTTCTTGTTGTCATATCATAAGCTTGATGTTAAGAATATTCGAGGTCAAGGATATGATGGAGCTAGTAATATGCGCGGGGAATGGAATGGATTACAAGCCTTGTTTTTAAGGGAATGCCCGTATGCTTATTATGTGCATTGCTTAGCTCATCAACTGCAGTTGGCTCTAGTTGCCGCATCTAAGGAAGTGAATGAAGTGCACAGTTTTTTTAAGAATCTAAATTTCATTGTGAATGTTGTTGGATCTTCTTGCAAGCGTAATGATCAACTCCAGATGCTCAACTTGCTGAAATTTCACATCTAGTGAAATAGAAGAGACTGAAGGTGGAAAGGGCACAAATCAAATCAGATCTTTGCAAAGACCAGGAGATACTAGATGGAGTTCACATTACAGATCAATTTGTAGTTTAATGAAGTTGTTTGGACCTACCACTGTGGTATTAGACAACATTGCTACTGGAGGCTCAACGGCTTCTCAAAGAGGTGACGCAAACTTTGCCCTTAGACATTTGCTATCATTTGATTTTGTATTTGTGATGCTGTGATGAAGGAGATCATGGGCATAACTGACATGCTTTGTCAAGTGCTACAGAAGAAGTCTCAAGATATTGTGAATGCCTTGACTTTGTTATCTACTACAAAGACATTGATTCAAAAACTAAGAGATGAGAAGTGGCATCTAGTTTGAATGATGTAACTTCATTTTGTGAAAGTCACAACATATAGTACCTGATATGAGTGGGACTTACATAGATATAATTCGATCTCGCCGTATGAAAGAGAATGTGAGTGCTCATCATCATTATCGAGTTGAAGTGTATGTTTCCATTATTGATCATCAGTTGCAAGAGTTGAACTCCAGATTTAGTGAGTCTGTCACAGAACTTCTTTCTCTTTCTGTGGCTTGGATCCAAGAAATTCATACAACACCTTCAGTATGATGACATATGTAAATTGTCGGAAAAGTTTTATCCTGCAGATTTTCGAGCAAGAACATATTCAGTTGAGGCAAGAATTACAACACTATGATATAGATGTCTCGGTGCAACGAGCATTTGGGAAATGTTTGCTCCATTTCAGAATTGTGTAGAACATTACAGGAAACTGGGAAGTCAAAAATATATCCTTTGATTGATAGGTTGATTCGTCTTGTGCTGACTCTTCCGGTGTCAACTGCATCAAGTGAAAGAGCTTTTTCGGCAATGAAAATTGTAAAAACAAGACTTCGTAGTAGCATGCATGATAAGTTTCTTACAAGCTACTTGATTGTTTATATTGAGAGAGAAATTGCAGAGACTTTTTCTACTGACAAGATCATAGATGACTTCAACTCTATGAAACAAAGACGTGCATGCTTAAAATGAACAAGGTATATATTATTTTAATTTATTTGCTTATTGTCTATTTTCATTTGATGTATATATATATATGTTGATCACTTATAACTTCTGGCCATTTTATGTACTGAATTATCTGCAGGTGAGCAGATGACGGATGGAGACAACACGATATCTATTAACTACTAGTCTAATCCGTGCTTATAATTGAGTTGACTTTTTGAAGTGTGGAATTCATTTTGCAAGTACTTAGCCCTATTCTATTTTTTAAAAGGGCTACTTTTGTATAAACTCTAACTACGTGTCTAGATGATGAATATATAAGACCTTTTTGGAAAACAAGTATATTATACGGTGTATCTAATATAAATGTTGACATACATCGACTCACTATAATGCACTTTCAGTTGATATGTAATTTAATATACATATTAACTTAAATTAATTTGCCCCCCCTAAAATGGATTTCTGGCTTCGCCCCTGGCTGCAATTGATCGTTGATTTTTCACATGGTATCAGAGCTCTAGGAGAGAGTGTGGCTTTCGTTCGCTTTGCTTCTGGAAGAAGAGATCGCAGTCATGGCTGTCCCGGCTTCGCGATCGATAGAGGATATTCTGGAGACGATAGCGACTGGAGGAAAGGGACGAGAAGGAGTTGTCGACATGTCAGATCCGTTGTTTATAGCAACATCGGATCATCCAGGTATGGTTATAGCCGAAAAATTTAGTGGCGTAGGCTTCCAAACCTGGAAAAGAACAGTCCTTATCTCGTTAATGACCAAGAACAAAGTAGGACTTATTGACGGCAGTGTAACTAGATCTGTGGATGATGAAAAGAAAGTTGTTGCTTGGGATAGATGTAACAGCCTTGTTATGTCATGGTTACTTAATGCTTTGGATAAAGACATTTGCGAAAGCATAGTATATCTGACCACGGCAAAAGATATGTGGGAGAGTCTTCTTGCTAGATTCGATCAAATAGATGGAACTAGGCGATTTAATCTAAAGCAAGACTTGGCTGATCTTAAACAAGATGGTGACAGTATCTGTCTGTATTTTACGAAATGGAAAAAGATTTGGGATGAGTTAGGCTCTGTTACTGCTACCTCTACATGTAAATGTTGTAACTGCGGTCAATCTGAGAAATTAAGGAAGATCATTGAAGAGGACAAACTTCTTGATTTTCTGATGGGGCTGAATGAAAACTATGTCAATATAAGAGGGAATATACTCATGATGAGTCCTCTACCTTCTCTTGAGAGTGCGTATGCTTTAATCTTGTCTGAGGAGAGACAACGTGATAGTAGCAAGAAGAGAAAAGATGATATTTCTGCTACTTTTGTGAACAATGCCAGCACTGCTCATAGACCGCAACAAAAATTAGAATGGCAGAACAATCCCAAATCTTCGCGGATTCCTTGCTCCTTCTGTGGTAAGATGGGACATGAAGTAGAAACTTGTTATAAGAAGCATGGTTATCCCAAGGGTTGGAAGTTTGGGAAGAATAAAAAACCCATGGCTAATCATGTTTCTACTGAAAATGCTGGAGAGAATGTTTTAGGCGGTCCCAGTTTTTCACAGCAACAAATCAACCATCTGATTGATTATCTTCAGAAGGTTAACACAGGGAAGAATCAGGAAGGTCCAGTCTACTGCAACTTTGCAGGTAACAGTGTTGCCTCTCTATCTTATTATTGTCTAGGAGCAGCAGTTAGACAAGGTTCTTTGGACACTAAAAAGAGGTGGATCCTTGATAGTGGAGCGACAGATCATTTATCAGGAGATAAGTGTTTCTTTGATATAAACAGTATGCATGAACAGACTCATTCTGTTGGTTTGCCAGACGGCAGTATTAAGAAGATAACTTCTGTAGGAGATGCCATTGTAGCTGATGGAATTATCCTCAGAAATGCTCTTTATGTTCCAAGCTTTAGATATAATCTCATCTCAGTTAACAAACTTGTTAAACAGATGAGATTCATTCTAAGTTTTGACCAGGATTCTTGTCTAGCGCAGGACCAAACATTGAACATTAAAGAGAAGATTGGAGAAGCTAAAGAAGGGCTGTACATTCTGGATATTCACTCCCTTCGCAGTTTTCTGGAAAAACGAAGTGCTGCTGCTGAAAAGAAGTGTTTTTCTTACAATCTGTTGAAAGATAATAATGCAGTTTTTTGGCATAATAGATTAGCTCATGTGCCTTTGAATAAACTGGTGGATTTAGGACTTGTTAAGAAGTCGGAGATACCAGAGATTTTTGTTTGTGATGCTTGTCATCGAGCTAAAGGTTGTAGATTACCCTTTAAACAATCTGAAACTGTTTCTTTGGAGTTGTTTGATCTTGTTCATCTTGATATTTGGGGTCCTTGCTCAGTCAATAACCATGATGGTACGTCATATTTTTTGAGCATTGTTGAGGATAAGAGTAGGAGTTTGTGGGTGAAGCTGTTGAAGAAAAAAATCTGAAGCTACTGATGCAATCAAAGAATTCATTTCTATGATAGAAACTCAGTTCAATAAAAGAATCAAAGTTGTTCGCTCAGATAATGCTTATGAATTAGGCTTATCTAAAACAGCTTCTGATTACTTCAAAGAAAAAGGAATCATTCATCAAACTTCCTGTCCACATACTCCACAGCAAAACGGAGTAGTGGAGAGGAAACATCGTCACCTTCTTGAGACTGCTCGATCAGTATATTTTCAATCTGGTATACCTCTGCGTTACTGGGGAGAAAGTATCTTGTTTGCCACTTTTGCTTTGAATCGACTGCCCAGTTCAAAGCTTAATGGTTTAACACCTTTTGAAGTCCTTTACGGAGTCAAGCCTGATTATGATCTTCTAAAGACTTTTGGGTGTTTAGCGTATGCTACAGTCACAGTGAAAGGCAAAAAGAAGTTTGATGAAAGAGCAGATAAGTGCGTTTATTTGGGTCCTAGTCTCCACAGTAAAGGACATAAGCTTCTTCGTCTCAAAGACAAGCGAATCTTTGTTAACAGAGACGTGCATTTTTATGAATCCATCTTCCCTTTTACTATGGATTCAACTGGTGGTGATTATTTTAATCAACAGTTTCAGATGCGATCTCCTTCCGTTTCAATACCAGAAGAGGATGAAACTCATTATTTCCTTGGAGAGAATTCACAAGAGAGTAGCTCTCTTGATGATAACTCCACGGCGACATTTCAAGAATTTTCCAGCTCGAGCAGTGAACAACCAGTTGATGCTCTTCCTGCTGAGAATTCCAGTACAGTTTTTCCCTCTCAGTCCTGAAAACGATCTCGAACAGACTGAAAACCAGGTTCTATCTGAGAACACTGATCAAACTGTTCCTGTTTCTGCTGCTCAGGTTCCAGAGGTAAACATCAGACGGTCTACTAGACAACATGTCATGCCCACACATTTGCAAGATTACTACGTTGGTTTCTCCGCTCTTGACAGTAATCAAACCGATCTGTTTTCACAAATATTGTCTGCTAGACTTGTCTCCAATGTTTCTGATAGTGTGGTCCTTAATGTCCAGACTCTCACAGACATCACACCAGTTCACAAAGAATTTTGTGACACCTTTTGCACTTCTGATCAGACACTTGATCTTATTGAACCTTCCTCTTACAGTGAAGCCTCTTTGAAATCTCACTGGAGAAAAGCTATGCAAAATGAGTTGGATGCTCTGGATGCAAATAACACTTGGGAAATTACAACCTTGCCTAAGGGAAAGAAGGCGGTTGGTTGTCGTTGGGTTTATAAGGTCAAATTAAAATCTGATGGGACCTTAGAACGGTACAAAGCCCGGCTGGTTGTTAAGGGGTACACACAAAAGGAGGGGGTGGATTATAGTGAGACTTTTTCTCCCGTAGTTCGTATGACTACCATTCGTACCCTCCTAGCTGTTGCAGTAAAGAAGAATTGGATTATTGACCAACTCGACGTCAATAATGCTTTTTTACATGGTTTTCTGGATGAGGAGATATATATGCGTCTGCCACCGGGCCTTACTGTTGAAGGAAAGGATAAAGTCTGCAGATTGAAACGTTCTTTATATGGGCTAAAGCAAGCCTCTCGCCAGTGGTACGCTAGACTTACTGGTTTTCTCAAACAGCAAGGTTTTACTAATTCTTACAATGATTACTCATTGTTTTTTAAGAAAACTGAAACCACTGTTGTCTTTGTTGGTGTGTACGTGGATGACCTTCTGGTTTGCGGTAATGATAGCACAGCTATTTCCTCTCTGAAACTCAGCCTTGATCAAGAATTTCGTATCAAGAATCTCGGTTCTCTTCATTATTTCCTTGGCTTAGAATTTCACCGCAACAACAATGGGATGTTGATTACTCAAAAGAAGTACAGTTTGGATCTGGTTCAGGAGTATAATCTTCATCATTCCAGAGGCGTGGCCAGTCCCATTGAAAGTGGTACTAAGTTGTTACCAAATGATGGAGATCCTCTTGCTGATCCAGAAGTTTATCGCCGTTTAGTTGGGAAGCTTAATTACCTCACCAACACTAGACCCGACTTGAGCTTTAGTGTCCAGCATTTAAGTCAGTTTCTTCAGTCACCATGTGAGACACATTTACAAACAGCCCTTCACGTTTTACAGTATGTAAGTAGTACTTCTGGAAATGGCATTTTTCTTAACAGCACTCCATCATTCGATCTGGTGGGTTACTGCGATTCAGATTGGGCTGCTTGCCCATTGAGTCGTCGATCAGTTAGCGGATATTTCATCATGGTCGGAGGCTCTCCTATCTCTTGGCGTTCTAAAAAACAGCCATGTGTTTCCCTTTCTTCAGCTGAAGCTGAATACAGGGCTATGAGGAATGTTGCAACAGAATTGGCATGGCTTAGTCGCCTGCTGTATGAGCTTGAATGCCCCGATATCACTCCTATTCCGGTCAAGTGTGATAATAAATCAGCTGTTTATATCGCCAAGAATCCCATTCTCCACGAGCGAACCAAGCACGTCGAGATTGACTGTCATTATGTTAGAGATCAGATACGAAATGGGTTGATCATTGTTGAGCATATTCCTAACACTTTTCAACTAGCAGATATGCTCACTAAGTCCCTTCAGGGGAAGCAATATCGTGCTCAGTTTGGTACTATGGGTATAAGGGATGCTCTTTTCTCTTCGACAGATGCAGATTTCAAGGCTTAAATGTTTTTCACATTATAATCCTTGAGGTGGGGTGTTAAGATTGGGCTAGTCGTTTGGGCCTTAAGCCTAGTTTAGGCCTGTCTATGTTGTAATAGCGATTAGCTAAATATCTTTTCCCTCTCTCTCTTTTTGAAAAATTAACATTTCCTCCTGCCTCTGGAACAAACACGAGAGCGAGTTATGCTCTCTGTTCTCCTGGTTCAATACGATAGTTTCCTCGATGTTATTCATTGAAACTCAGCTCTCTTGCTTTCCCTTCACTCTCGCTGCAATTGATCGTTGATTTTTCACAGTATTTGACCTATGTGGATGGTCCAGTTGTTGTGATATGACTTTGGTACGTCTTATGTGAATATTATACAGGTTGTGATCTTTCAAATGTGTGGGAAAGAAGCGAACACGAAAAAAAATAAAAAAAACTGCAACTTTATAACACGGCTATGCAGTAGGCGTGTTACAAAGTCCAGCATTCGGTGGCCTTTTATAACACGGCTTCTTTTTGGTCGTGGCATAAAAGCAAGTTATATAACATGGCTACATCAAGAGCGGTGTTATATAACATGCTTTTATGCCACGGCTAAAAGGAAGCCGTGTTATAAAAGGTCATGATTTTGACGGATTCAACCAACTTTATACCATGGCTTTGACTATAACCGTGTTATAAAACCGAATTATATAACACGGCTTGGGTGCAGCCGTGTCATATAATCGACTTTATAACACGGTCATAGCCGTGTTATATAACTTGTTTATATATGACGGCCGTGTTATAAGACCCTTTTTTAGCCGTGGTATAAAGTGTTTTTCCACCAGTGAGTTTTAGCGCACATTTTCAGGGAAAATCCCGGAATGTGATTTTAAATGGTTTAATTTACTTGTGTGGACTAGTTATTTATACACTATAGTTTAATATTAATGAAGGTCTTGAACCAATCAAACAAATAAAAAACAAAAAAAAATCCCGAATATGGATTTATGAGCGTTTCTTGAGAAAAGACGAAAATACCCCTCCCTAAATATCTGTAGGGGGCCGGTTTTCTTATTGGTGACTCATCACCTCTATATTTCCATCCAAGTATACAAAAAGCATATTTACTACCTTGTTTCACTATTCTACTTTAACACTTTACAAAGTAAAAAGAAACAAACCTCTCTCCTGATTCTTTCTCTCCTGGCCATATTTGAAATACCCTAAACCTTAATATGTTAATTAAATATATAATTATGATTTTCTAAGGCTAATTAAGTCCTTAAGATCATTGGTGAAGAAATAAAAACCTAAAAGAAAAAGAAAATGCGTAAAAGTCACAAAATGTGAAAACGCGTATTTAATTATTTTAGGAGGTATATAACCTTCACTAGGGTTATAAATATATTTTATTACCTTAATTACACACTAAGAACACGTGGGAAAAATTCTGGAAGAAAACGGATCCAAATAATGCGTTAAAACGCTAACGGAGTCTTAAAACGTGTTTTTCGAGAGAACCTGAAAACACGACTTTATATAGTCAAACGACCCCGTAAAAATTATAGTCGATTGTATAACTATAATTAAACATTAATGGGAGCTTAAGAACCATTAAAATTAAAGAACGAGAAAATTCTGGAAACCGGGCCCGGGGTGAATAGTGCTAAACCGGGTAAATTAACGAGCGTTTCTGTAAAAGACAAAAAAATGCTCCAGCTTGTATACATATATGGGGCCGATTTTATTTAGCTAATCAGCACCCCTCTCACAAGTAGACTAGCTAGTAAAGAAAGAGAGAGTTGAATAAGTCAAAAAGCAAAAAGGTATTAAAATACCTTTTCCCTCTCTCTCCTCCCTTATTTTTTTCCTCTTCTCTTTCCTCCCTTTTCCTCCTCTCTGTCGCTTTCTTCTTCCTCCCAAGCTGGAACGATTTTCTCCTCCTCCCCCTCCCATGGTGTCTTGCCATTCCTTGCCTTGCCCAAGTTTTGTTAAAGCTCAAATCACAAAAATAAATACATATTCTTCATCCTCTCATCATCCTCTATCTTTCTCTCTTTTCAAAATTTTAAAGATGAAATTCATCTCCATGGGTTTTCCCCATTTGAAGAGAAAAGGGCACCATCTTGAAGCTTGGAGTCCCCTCTTTCCATTAAGGTAAAAATCTTCAAGAAAAACTCATTTTTCTTCCTTCTCCTTTGGTGACCGATTTTTTCCCTCTTGTAATGCCTTGTTTTCTTCTTGATTTTGAGCTCCATTTCAACCCTCCAATGGTGGTGGGAACTCCTTTATTCAAGGCTTGAAACCCTTCTTAAAAGCTAAAAGGTAAAACCCAAACTATTTTTTTAAGCCTCTTAATTGAATTAAGATCTCTTAAGGGTTTATGTGATTAATTGAATGCATCTTTGTGTTTCTTGAATGTTGAGATGCAGTTTGGCAACTCCATCTCCACTTGACCGAATTTGAGAAGAGGAGGACCAAGGGGAGACTTAAGGAGAGACTTGTGAATTAAGGTAAGAAACCTACCTTAAACCTTGTTTCTAATTGTTGTAGAGTTTGGGATGGGTAAACAAATTAATGAACCCAAATTATGGATTAAAATCTATGATTGGAGATGTGGTTAGTTGATTTTAGAGAAGCTTGGAAATTAATTGTGAATTAGGGCCTTGGAGCCAAATGATATGAGGTTGTGGTTATATTGTGGTTTATTAAGATTTTGGAGCTATATTGTGATTTGGTGAATTTTGGATTGATACTGAGTGCTGGTAGGACCCTTGTAGGGTGTGGTTAGATTAGGATTGTAAATGGTGAAAATTGGTGAATGTGGACATGTAAGGTTTATGGGGAGGTTATGACAAAATTTTAGTAGAAAATAAGTGTTTTAAGGTGACTTGGTAAATTGAGGAACTTAGGAGTTCAGTTGGTTGTTTAGAGTTGAGTAATAACCTTGAAATGGTATTTGGAGAATGAGTTTGAGAGAGATAAAAATCTGTAGCAATTTACATATGAGGAGCATAGGAATGCTAGAAAAGAGTTAGTATTTAAAACTTGTGAAACAAGAGTGAACTTGGGTTTAGATAATGCAATTGTCTAGGAATGAATTGGTAAGTTGGTGGAAGTTTATGAAACAACAAAAGAAGTTTCATGTGCATGGTGCTTAAGTGTAACAGAGAGTGGAAAATTTGTAGAAATTGAGCAAGGATTTGAGTAGGGATTTGAGCAATGGTTTGAAGAGGTTTAGAGCATGTTTTAGGGTGTTTAAACATGTAGAAACATGTGGAAAGATTAGGGAATGATTAGAGGTGAATTAGGGGTTGAAAACTGGTCAAAAACTGTCAATTTAAAGACCTACAGACATGGTCCGGGTTTGTAAACAAGTACACAAACCCGGACCACATCAAAAACGTGCTAGAAACACGTTCCAGCATGTGGTCCGGGTTTGTATCCAAGTACACATACCCAGACCAAGCCTATTTGTACACAGAAGGTACTTTCCGGGATTGGTCCGGGTTTGTAACCCCAGACACAAACCCGGACCAGTCTAAAAAGTGTCCAGAATGTGTTTTTAAGTGTTGTTTATGATGGGGAAGTGAATGATAATGGTTTTAGATGATGATTAGGCCTTGTTTGGTGAGTTTTTAAAGGCCATTGGAAGTATAAACAAGTATGAGAGTGAATGTGTAAGTTGTGAACTTAAGATCACATAAATAAGTTAAGGATAACGGGTCAACGGGGTTAAGTACGGGAGTAATAGAAGTTTACATACCGTAAGATTTGTTGTTAATAAAACATTTGAATAATAATACTAGTTGTTTGGAAACTACCCAAGAGCGTGAGATCGCGTTGGAGTGAATCCTCGGGGACACGGTAGAGTAACCCATGGTGTAAGGTATGGTTTTCTTGCAACCTGTGTCCTACCGGGTTACACCGGCTTGTATGCCAACTTGTTTTTCTGTGTGTTTGCCACCTTGCAAGATAAAGCATGAAAGAGTTTACAGTAATTCATTAATGTGGCGTAAATAATTCCGATACCGTTTAACCTCAATTATGTGTTAAACGTAGCTAACCGACTCTAGGATCACATAAGAGATCGGTATTCGGATTAAACGTCCCAACCTACGGGAACGTTCTAACTATGGCTATCCGTGTGTTAGTTGTATATTGTGGTTGAGTGAGTTGTGTGTTGCCTTTGTTAGTATATCATTATCTAATGAATGTTGTTGTCCATGTTTGTCGAATGGGATGTTACCTCCCTTGTGTGTGATTAACTAAGTTTGTAACACCAAATGGTGTCGTGATGTGATAAGTTCCATAAGGGAACTTATAACTAATATGTATATACTATGGGGGTGAGGAACCCGGGGTGTCCCGGTCGTGCATGTGTGTTTGGGAGTAGATGTCTACAGTTGCTCTAACTCCCTCTCTGTATGTTATGGTTGTTTTCCATCTAGGATTACAATCACCCATAAGCTTAACCAAGGCTTACCTACCTCATTATTATTTGGGGCTAGGGGGAATTTGTGTATGGTGTGATCGGGTCTATATTAAGACCTACACATCTAAGTAAAGTAAATATGTACGGTGTGCGGACCTATATTTAATCCGACACACCTTAAGTAAAGTGTATGTTCTTTAAGAAGAACGGTGATGTGTTGTGTAGATGTCGTTACGGGATGTGTGTGGTGATGTTGTGTAAGTTGACAACCGAAATCAACCCAAATTTAATACAAGAAGTAATTACTTGTATCCCGATTAAATGGGTAAGTGTCGTCTAATAAGTATTTAGTCCCGTTGTAACACCCCCGAATCACAACCAACAATTAAACGACGTGCCTAACGTTAACAGGAGAAGTCTACGCAATGGTTTCGAACTCTATTCGGGTGCTACAGACGCCAACCACCCACGTGGTTGACCCGACCATTCTACTTACACCAAGTTACGGTCTGCATGACTGGAACTTACCTTGACCAAATCTCGTAACACATTCTCCAATACCGAGGGTATAAATATTTGCTACCACTTTACAACACTACTACGTAAATACATCCCGGGTCAATGCCCGCCAAAGTAACAGCCTATACATCAGTGTGCTACCCAAGACCCATATGTCTCGCCCTGATGGACTACCCCCATGGTAGCCATCCCGCCTACGCTCCGTTATCTTCCGGCACAATACCTGTAAAAATCGGGTTGTAAAGGACTCGGCAATCTACGCTGAGTATGAACGTGTGTAGCCCGCATGTTACCGGGCCACACACGACTACTTGGTCGAATATTATTAAGTCCAATTTACATGCTCTAACAAGGCAGTAAAACACCCACAACATCATAATAACATACACACTCAAAGGTAGCATAGCACTATCAACAACAACCAAGCACAACTTGCAAGTAGCATAACAACGTCAAACACGCCACCCAGACACAATAAGCTGCTAATATAGCAACAACAATCACGTAATTAATAGGACGTGTGCGTAGGTATATTATACCGTCGATCCTCACTATGGGATCCTTCAAGGGATTACGTATTGTTTTCTTGTTCTCATTACACAAGTTTTCCTTCCTTCTCTTGCACCGAGTCAGGGGATATAGGTTAAATCCCGAGACTTTATTATGTAGGTGCTATTCATTCCTTGTTTCCTAAAGGATCACATTTGTGAATTTTTTTCTTATTTGCTTGGTCTCATTACATAAGTTTTCTTTTATTCCCAGGGTGTGTACTTCCTTTGTCTTTCCTTGCACCAGGTCTGGGATATAGTTTGATCCTGTGACCTTATCATGTAGTTGCCAATGTTCCGTATCTCTTTAAGGGTTATTTGTGAATTCTTTTATCACCGCACGTTGGAGGACGTCTCCTCCATAGCTAGTCCCCCATTCCCGACACCAGGGTCGAGAAAGCGGAGTCACCTCTAGACTCCAGGATAAGCTCCACCAATTTGTCACTCCCCCATTCCCGACACCCAAGGTCGAGAAAGCGGAGTCACCTCTAGACTCCAGGATGTGCTGAGAAAGTGGGGTCACCCAGGGACCCCCAAAATATATTCCAACATAGACGGTCGAAGGATCTGATGCAGATGCCAACTCCCGATCATCCATACCGCGCGGCCCGAGCTGTTGTCTCCCCGGGTTGTTCTCGTGTTTCACCAGTTGGTACTTTCCGTTTCATTATTATCATTATAATCTCGACACCATCGTGGGTGTCATTAGCGGTCCTCTATAGTTAGAGAGGAGTTTTCTCTTTGTATAGTTCTTTTGTTTCATCTACGTGGTTCGTCATGTCCCACCAATTGAGATTTGCTCTTCATCATCATTAATGAATAGACACCATAGTGGGTGTCGTGGTACGTCCTCAATGGTTAGCGAGGAGTTCCCCTTATAGAGTTTTCTTTGTTTTCATAGTTCGTTGTGGTTCATCTCAAGTTCCATAAACGTGAAAGGGACTAAACTACTGTGTGCCCGCAAGTAATATGCCACAAGGATATATAACAAGAATATAAGCAAGCCACAAGAAGCAGTCCAATTTCATGCTTTAGTCTTACAGTCATTGTCAAACAAAGCACACAGCACACAAGCCGTGTAACACGGCAACATACGAACCACACATGTCCATACCTTATAATAGTCGTCACCGATACTTGCACTAAAGTTCCCCCCCGCTGCTGGTGTGACTTATTCCTGTAATTGTTACGCGAGCGGGTTAGATCGTTCGATCCTGCGTTATTGTTCTTATCGCTACCTATAACGGTTAACTTAGACTTAGATATTATAACTTGCATTGTTAGCCCTACTTCATTTGTTTGCTTTGAATTCACCACTTTAGGCCAAGTAGTACCATGTTAAACAATTCACAGTTTTTTTTCCCGGTTTAAGTCTTAAGGGGTTTGTTAGACTAAACCTAATTACCATTCGATCCTCCATGACCTGTCAAAACTCTAAGTCTACAACCACTGGGTATCTTTCTTGTTTAACCTACGAACCCCTTGGACATTTACAAGTGTCGGTTTGTTTCTCCCCTTAGTTTGTCCTAGCTTCTAAACCCATTTCTCTTTTATTTAGCATTCGACCCTAAAATGTTCTAACCCTTTTCAACTCGCCCTAGATTCTTCTTAAGTGTATGTCTCCGTTTTGTTTGCTAATCTAATTTATTCCAACCCCAAGCTAATCACGTTCATTTCTAGGCTTCCTGTATATTAAATCTACCCATGTCAACCTTATGGTTTACGCATTAACACTCATTACCTAAACTCCCTCCGAATTTACCCCTAGCACCCTAATAACTCCCTAAATTATCATTTTGTTCTAATATATATATTCTAGCTTATACTTAATCATTTATTCCTCATTATGCATTGGTTAATGCCTTGATCTACCTAGGTTGTTTTGGCATAACTCATCTTTCTCCTAATCCTTCCTACGACCGAATTTACATTAGTTTTCCAGAAGTTACTAGGTAACTCCCTAAGTTCATTTTAATTTATTCTGACACCATACTTACCCATACTTCCAAGTTTTGTTCCTACACATTTACTAATGGTTCTAGGTTCGTCATTCACATGACCAGCTCATCAGCTCATGATCTACGTCTCTCTTCCCCACTACCCTAACACATTGTTTAGACACCTTTGTAAGTCTTTAACTCCACCTTAGCTTGCCCAATTTCACTCTCGGTTTTGTATATGTATTTCGTATCAAATTCTGTTGGTACTCCCGGGCTCTTTTATGTCATTCGTAATGACACCACCTAGCTCATTACTAAACTGATTGGCGCCCCTAAACCTTATTAAACAAGTTAAATCCCTTAGGATTCTCCTATCAGAACCGACACTACCAGTAGACCACTGATTCTCTGTATTATCCTACTTCTGCTACCCTTTTTAAAGGTGTTATCTAGTTTCCTCTAGCATTTCCAGCTCATTTACGATTAGTTTAACGTTTTAGTAAGTTTTTGAGCATATCATCTTGCCAATATCACCTCTATATCGTTCCTGAAATTACTAGTTGTTAACCCAAGCAGTTACAAATATACTCAACGCTAGGAAACACAAAAGCCTCAATTCAAATACAATGGTTTCTTTGCTGTAACTGAAACCACTCACACACAGAAATTCCCTGGTCTTCTGAAACATGACAAATTCTTATTTTCATTCACAGCCCAGTTCCTGTCATGCTTATACTGATGACGCACTACGTTTCCAACACTCATTTTAAACACATTTCCAATACTTACCGCCTGGGCATTATTTAGTTTTGATTAGGTAGTTCCCTTGTTAACTTTACTCAAAGTTTCCAGAATAATGCCATTTTTTTCGACAATCAGAACACAGTGGCTACTCTTTAACTAGTTCTTAAGATACCTCTACGCTAATTCACCCTACCAGCACATAGCCATTTTTTGTGTGGAAATTACTAGTTTAATAACAACAGATCTTTCCCACTATTTTCGGTAACTTTAAAGCACGTTTTTAAGTTATTAAAACTTGGTGCTTAGACCACCATCTCCACCAGAATATCAACCTCACGGCAGAAGCATTTTTAAGCTTATTGTTACAAGATTAACCGATTAATTTCAAGCAGACGTTCACACAAAGTTAAGCATAGGTTTAGGGTATGGAGTTGGGTTACCATCTTGGGATCTCCTTTCAATTTTTTTTTGTTGGTGGTTTTGACGGGGACCCCTAGCTTACAACCGGACATGCACAAGGAAAAATTTCCTGATTAGTTGACGTCTTTAGTGGCATAAAAACAGAGACAGAAGATAAGGAACATGGCAGTGTTGTGGCCTCACCTTAGAACCGAATTCAGGACAGTATAAGGATGAGTCCTGGATGATTTTTGATGCAAGCTCAAGGAGGTTTTCCAGAGATCTCACGCATGCAATGGGTTAGATAAAAAGAGAAGTCAACACCCAATTTTCGTACATCAGAAGCAGAGAGTAGCAAAGGGATTTAAACAGCTTTGTTCCGGTTTTCCTACTCTTACTTCGAGAAATCAGCAAGAGGGTTTGTTCACCGAGTTTCAGAGCCCCAACCAGCAGCTTGGATGCACGGTTTATGCAAGGGAAAAAGAAGTAGATTAGAGAACTGAGAGAAGACTTTCGGACCAGACAGAACCAGGAAAGAAGGTAGGAGCGAACAAAAACATAAACCGGTGGCAGTTACCTTGCGCCACTGGCCAGAGGAAATTTACGAGTCTCGGGGCCTACAAGAATCACATTACATGGGGGGAGGTTGGAGAGGCTTGCGAATTGGCCTTGGGTTGTTTCCGTTCCTCAACCGATAACGACCGCAATTTCGACATGCAAAGGAAACATTGAAGGTTGGAGTTATAATGGGGGTGAGAAGACAATAAGCCGCCAAAGGGAGAAGCTGGGGAAATAGTATACGACGATTCGGAAGAACAAGGACAGGAGAAAGGTTAATCGACGATTTTACCTTGCTGTTGGACTAAGTTGTTCCCGATTCTCAGGCCGATCAGAACTCCAAGACTCGGACCATGCTCCGGCAGTCTCAGGATGTTAGGAGTTCCTTCTGAACTTGCGCAACCGTGAAACAGTGGGAGAATCGAGTGAGCAACTTCGCTCAAGAACAGTGGGGGAATTCGCAGAGGATATTTGGAGAAGAGAATCCTTGCCATGCGTAGAAAGGGAGTTCAAGCCCTGCTCTAGATTTGCGCAACCGCGAGACCATAGGAGAATGCAAAAGAATTTGGTGGGCTATTAACTGAGTAGCTTCAACCAAGAATAACTTGAGAATTCGAGGAGCACATTGGGGGAAGGAGCCATGCGCCAACTTATGGGAACTTGGGGTTCCTTCTCTGAACTTGCGGCATGCGTGAGACAGGATTGAAGAACAGGGAAACACTGCGCATGGAAGGTGGGAGAGGTTGAATGAGTCTCTCACTGGGGCTCCAAACGCGAGAAAGAAACAAGGCAACGGTTGCACTCAGGGAAATTAATTTACATGGGAATATGGAAGAGCTACAGAGGTTTTAATCTTGATAATGAAACCGGTACAATACACGTTTGGTGACTTACGTTTTAACTTAATGGGATTCACAGAGTTCTCCAACTGTTACAAGAGTGACGCTGCTTCCACTACAAGTTTACAATCAAATTGAGTAGTATATAGATACTTAACTTATCATCTATGTCATGGAGTATAAATCAGTGAATACAAGACCTTGTATTATCATGTTACCCGTACTCGTTCGCCCAATAACATAGTTCGTATATTATGTTTTCATAATGTATATTATTCAGTACGATCATTATTTATCAATGAGTACATGTTTATTTTAGTTTGTGTAATGCGCACTTGTGTCGTGTACAAATATCGTGTCCTGGAATAATTTATTTTGCTCGATTGTACCGATCCATGTCAAAGCGATGAGCACCCAAGTTTATATTGAGATGTGACTTGCTATCACACCCCCGGGCATAAGTAGGTCCCTTAGTATCATAGGTTAGGGGTTATAGCACCGTTACAATAACGTGACCGGTTTATTGACATACCACACACACAACCACGATTTAATGCGTTTTAATTATTAGGGGTGTTTCAACCTACCCCACTTAAAAGGAACATCGTCCCGAAGTTGTTACTTCCTTAACTGGTGTTTTTCTCTTCTCGTTAGTTCTTGGGATCAAGTCCCGCATTCATTCACGACAAAGTGTACATACACGTACATACCATTCACATGCACACAATCCAAAACACACAAACCTACTAACCATCAACGTGTGGTTGTAGGAACACACATAGTGAAAGGATCAAGTCACGCAATTCCACAGTTCTATATCACCATTAATTGTGCTTATAAGCACCACACCACCTCTGTGGCTTCACCCGTACTTACAATGTTCCAAGTACCAGTAATATTCATATTGTTTCGTAACCTCATATACTGTACACTAGGCAATCAGATGAACAATAGAATTCATAACCAACCAAGGTACCTCACAAAGCATCCAAAGTACAATCCAAACACAGTTCAAACACGCATAATATCCAAAACGCATACTATCCAAAACAACACAACAGCAACACAAAACAGCAGAAACGCAATGCGCCTACCCCCCTTAAAAATGGATTACGCCCACGTAATCCCCACTATCATCCTTGAACCTGGTCAAGATGTTTAAGTCTTAAGGAGCATTCTAGTTCCATTGATGTAGCTCTCATTATAATCCCATCGAAGGTCTAAACCATGTTAATGGCTTATTTATGTATAAAAGACTTTTATTGGTATCCATACCGATCTATCAAAACGATTGCGGGTTTAGTCTCTCCGGGTCTAAGTAATTGGCAGATAAGTCACTTGTTATTCAACTGGAAAGTGTGAATTACGGTTCACCAGCTTCTGCTCGACTCTGATTATCCTTACTTGAGTTTATCCTTACTATGCCTTAAGGTAGTACATGGCTTAATGGCATTCTTATCATTTAGGATATGGCCTCTGGGCTGATATGGGGTTTAATTTATACACTGTCTCGGTGTGTTGTAATTTGCCTATTAATTCCTTTTCAGGTCCGGATTTCATACTTTTTGGTGCGTTTTTACGTCTGAATTTTTGTTTCTGGCTGATCTTTTGACTTAAGTTTCATTACCGCTCATAAATAATGTGTGGATAGCTAGCTTTTCTCACCTAGCATTACTAACTCCTTTTATCCTTTAGTGTGTGCAGCCAGTTTAGACGTTTTTCGTCTCTAAGTAGCCTTTATTTTTTTTCAGCCCAATTATGGGCCTGAACTGCTGGTTGACTTCATTAGTTTTCAGTCAAAAGGTTACCGAACTTTATATGTTACAAGTTTCTATGATTCATATACTGTTTAACCTCGGATATTTAGTTCCCTTGCATCCATTGTTCTTATGTCCCGTCATGAAGTAAAGTAATTGGTTTCTACGTTCTTATGTATTAATCCTCACATTTACGAGTTTGTATTGTATTTATAACCTGATTCCTATCTATCTTAGTCCATTAATTATTTCCTCCATTAAGCCTGTAATCTTGTTTAAAATTTCCAAATTTCAATACCCCATTATTCATAATATTTTTTCTTCTGATATTTTTCCTCTTCATAGATATTTGACGATTTTTCCTTGTTGGACCGATTCGATCAGCCTTAACGGTTATAGATCTTAATTCCGTTATTTCGTTTTCCATCTAGCTTTACTGGTCTTGTAACCCTTATTACTTCCTCATTATTATTCCTTGTGGTTTCTCTGACCTGAAGTAGTCCTAATTCTTCGTCTTCTTTGGTCCACCCAATATTTATTTTCGTTTTAAGTTACATCATAGTTACGTGGGTGCGATTGAATTTACTACTCACGACCTTCTTTAATTAACTATTTTCTCCTTGAGTTTGATTAATATCTGTCTTTCTTGATAAATCCTGTTTAGGGTTCCTCTTTTTCGGAATTTGTTCCTCCATGATTGAAATTTATTTCTCTATGTACCCAACTCCTTTTATTTGGTCTCCTTGAGCAAAAATACTCGATAGATGTTTGAGATAGTGGCGATTTCACTGCCATTTTTCTTATTCTGTTCGGGTGGGTAACCAGTCTCATGGTAAGGCTATTACAAGGTTCGAGAAGTTCTTTTTATGATCCCTATACCAATGTGTTTTTTCAGGGGACTGTGATTTTGTCCAAGAAAAATCGTTATGTCAGAGAATGAAGGAGTTAGTATGTATGTTCGTCGTTCGCGCGGTGGTAAAGCAGGAGGGAATGACCAGTGTGGTCACCAGTTTCAACTGTTTGAGATTGAGAACTTAGAAGAATAGTTGAATAAAAGAAGGAGAAAGGGATGGTATTGGTGTTCTTAGGTAAGGCATAGAATGATGAGGAATGTGAAGGGAGAAAGGAGTTTTGGATCTTGAAACATCAGATTTTTGTGTATAGAATTGTGTCATGCTTTACAGTCATTAGAGATGACACCAATTTTATTGGTGTAATTTCGTCTTCAACTATATTCTCTTATTTCATTGCTCTATGAGAATTTTACTAAAATTGACCTCTCTCAAGTATATGACTTTTATAATTTCTCTCCATTCCATCCTTGGCTTAATTAATGTTTCATTAAGCTTTATTTAGTTCATAAATTCTTAGGATTCTTGATCCTCTTTTGTTTGTCAGGTATAGGGTCCTATCGACTGCTAACATGTTACCCAGTTGCCGCTAAAGTTGGTCCCTCTATGGGATATCCTTTCGGCAACGTCTATTGTATAGTATAATCGTTTCTCTCGGATTGATTGTATAACTTAAGTAGATGCCAGATCGGTTTCCCCGAGTAAGAGGAAGGCTATCTACCTCTCTGCGTTCTTTTTCTCTGAATTTAAGAGACAATTAAGGCTGTGAAGTTTGGGTGAAGGTGTTTGTTAGGTATCCAGTATTACTGGGAAGAACCTAACTAACGCGCCTCACGTACTACCCCAACCCTTAACTCACATCAGAATTCCTAATTTCAGGCTTTCCTATACTCGGTACTTCTGTGTTCCAGTCATCATAGCGTAACTACGCTCTGATACCACTTCTGTAACACACCCCGATCACAAACCAACAATTAAACGACGCGCCTAACGTTACAGGAGAAGTCTACGCAGCGGTTTTCGAAACTCTATCGGGTGCTACAGACGCCACCAACCCACGTGGTTGACCCGACCATTCTACTTACACCAAGTTACGGTCTGCATACTGGAACTTACCTTGACCAATCTCGTAACACATTCTCAAATACCGAGGGTATAAATATAGCTACCACCTTTACAACACTACTACGTAAATACATCCCGGGTCAATGCCCGCCAAAGTACAGCCTATACATCAGTGTGCTACCCAAGACCCATATGTCTCGCCCTGATGGACTACCACCCCCATGTAGCCATCCCGCCTACGCTCTGTTATCTTCCGGCACAATACCTGTAAAAAATTGGGTTGTAAAGGACTCAACAATCTACGCTGATATGAACGTGTGTACCCGCATGTTACCGGCCACACGACTACTTGGTCGAATATTATTAAGTCCATTTACATGCTCTAACAAGGCAGAAAACACCCACAACACATCATAAATACATACACACTCAAAGGTAGCATAGCACTATCAAACAACAACCAAAGCACAACTTTGCAAGTAGCATAACAACGTCAAACACGCCACCCAACACAATAAGCTGCTAATATAGCAACAACAATCACGTAATTAATAGGACGTTGCGTAGGTATATTATACCGTCGATCCTCACTATGGGATCCTTCAAGGGATTACGTATGTTTTCTGTTCTCATTACACAAGTTTTCCTCCTCTCTTGCAACGAGGCAGGGGATATAGGTTAAATCCCGAGACTTTATTATGTAGGTGCTATTCATTCCTTGTTCCTAAAGGACACATTGTGAATTTTTTTCTTATTTGCTTGGTCTCATTACATAAGTTTTCTTTTATTCCCAGGGTGTGACTTCCTTTGTCTTTCCTTGCACCAGGTCTGGGGATATAGTTTAGATCCCGTGACCTTATCATGTATTGCCAATGTTCCGTATCTCTTTAAGGGTATTTGTGAATTCTTTTATCACCGCACGTTGGAGGACGTCTCCTCCATAGCTAGTCCCCCATTCCCGACACCCAGGGTCGAGAAAGCGAGTCACCTCTAGAGCCTCCAGGATAAGCTCCACCAATTTGTCACTCTCCCCCATTCCCGACACCCAAGGTCGAGAAAGCGGAGTCCCTCTAGACTCCAGGATGTGCTGAGAAAGTGGGGTCACCCAGGGACCCCCAAAATAATATTCCAACATAGACGGTCAAGGATCTGATGCAGATGCCAAATCCCGATCATCCATACCGCGCGGCCCGAGCTGTTGTCTCCCCGGGTTTGTTCTCGTGTTTCACCAGTTGGTACTTTTCGTTTCATTATCATTATAATCTCGACACCATCGTGGGTGTCATTAGCGGTCCTCGATAGTTAGAGAGGAGTTTTCTCTTTGTATAGTTCTTTGTTTCGTCTACGTGGTTCGTCAAGTCCCACCAATTGAGATTTGCTCTTCATCATCATTAATGAATAGACACCATAGTGGGTGTCGTGGTACGTCCTCAATGGTTCGAGGAGTTCCCCTTATAGAGTTTTCTTTGTTTTCATAGTTCATTGTGGTTCATCTCAATTCCATAAACGTGAAAGGGACAAACTACTGTGTGCGCGCAAGTAATATGCCACAAGGATATATAACAAGCATATAAGCAAGCCACAAGAAGCAATCCAATTTCATGCTTTAGTCTTACAGTCATTGTCAAACAAAGCACACCACACACAAGCTGTAACACCCCTCTCCATAATCCCGATATAATCCCTCACGTAGCAATAAATAAAACGTCTCGCAGCGGAAAAAGTAAATAACAATTACAAAACTCACACGGGTCACCGGCCATTACTCGCCCATGCGAGCAACGTAGCCAAACCACATCCAACTTCCAAAATAAACAAACTGCTAACCGCAGTGATAACGAGAAACTCCTATACATCAAACTAATCCATAACCATAAAACATTGACAAGTGAGCGTCTACCCAATCCTGAAAAATACATAACCTTACCATAAGACCATACATCATCTTCATTACCATACAACATCTCCAACTACCCTGTTCCTGCTCTTCAGCTCCGACAATGATCACAACCTGAAATGGTTGTAGTATCAGCGATAGACGCTGAGTATGCCGGGCCTGGACCCTAATGGTCACTGTCATTTTAACCATCTTATTATTAGATTGGTTTCATGCTTTTCCTTTTTACAGTTATAATCAAAACTGAAGCATAAATGTATAATATACATAATCAACCATCCAAATATTCATAAACATTAATCATCCATCCAAACCAAACATTCATAGAATGTTTCAAACAACATTTGTATATCGAACGTATCGAGCAATAACATCAATATTTTGTACAATGTACAATCGCCGTAGTGTTCACCATCCACTGTCAATTTATTTTAGTTCGGCTTTCAAGCCCCGTCCATATGTACAATGTACATTCGCCGTAGCGTACAGTTCCCATAGTTAATTTACCTTAGCCTTGTAGGCTTCATCCAACCATGTTTAATTAATGTCAGTAGGGCGTCATGTTAGGACAACCCGATAACCTCACCATGGACAGTAGTCCCCCGTACACACAAAGGTGCTCATTTCGCCAGAGGTCCAGAGGCCCCCGACTCACTTATGTCTCGTAAGACGTCCATAAAAAGGCCGTAGCCACCTGATCCACGAACCTATTTGGGCTCGTTGGATATAACCTGGAGCGGAATCCAAATAGGAAACCCCTCAGTGATCACAAATGCGCAACCAGTAGTTCGTAAACTACCGGGATTCCTCACTCAATCTCATACCAGCACTCTCTCATAATGTTAAGATCTGCTCTTAGTCTTATGGAGAATATTTATTAACCAGCGGCCCAATGGGTCACGCATACCTAGAAGTCATCTAGGTGATATTTATGTTAGAGATCCATGCTCTAGAGACCGACAATGTCGTGACTCGTTCCTAAGTGTTTTACTTAGGTTACCATATACTTAATATTAATATCATGGTATTATATCAAGTACCGTCATGTCATCACAACGCATATGTATGTTATATAAGTCGATCTATAGTCGACGTAGTGTTAGTCCCGTAGGACGCCCGTGCATAAATAATTAATGCATCAACACTTAAACCCATACATGTAACCACACACATATAACACACAAGTTTATCAACAAATCCGAGCCCAAGGAGCAACCTTAGGTCAACTCGGCAAACCCCTTTACATACCGTTCACCCTGATTGTATTACGGTGGAGTATGAATCTTCAAGATCCTATGCTCCGTGTAGTCCGCTAGCTTGTCAAGCGTCCTTCAGAAGTATAATCTAAACGGTATTAAAACTACGTCAGTCTCCATGACTAACTACATCCGGTATTTCCGAATAATAAGCAACCCGACAGTTCACCTCTGTTTTCTACAGTGTTGTTACGGGTTCTCTAAAACAGTCGGTTTTGTTACTTAAAACGCGTACGTCAAAACTATTCCAACTGTTAAGTTTAGTTCCTTATATTTCTTTTAATCTTATCCACCTCTAGTTTAGGTACGTAACCTATAGTTGCATGTATGCATGCATTCTTGTATTATATTGCATTCTAAAATTCATAACTTATAGTTCGTAACTATATTATTATTTTTTAAAATAACCACCACCATTAAATCATATGGTTTTCAACCAAATATATATGTCCACCTTATATACATTATTCTTGTGTATGTATATATTTACCACGTAGGTAATTCCCATGAGTTTAATAAACTCTTATATTTATGTTTACTTTTTATCATCTTTTATTAGATGATTATTCCCATTAGTTGTATCATATTGTACGACTTATAATAGATTATTATCCTAACATGAGTAACATTTTATGTTGTATAATTACAACTTCTAAGGTTTATTCAATAAATACCTTAGTTTATAACTCCCATTTATTTATAGTTTGTCACACTATTTATGTGAGTACCCTTCCTTATATTAATTCCATCTAAACCACCTTAATACCATTTAATTGTCATAACATTTTGAAATACCCCAAACCCTAATGCGTTAATTAATGTAATTATAATTTTCTAAGGCTAATTAAGTCCTTAAGATCATTGGTGAAGAAATGAAAACCAAAAAGAAAAAGGAAATGCGTAAAAATCACAAAACGTGAAAATACGTATTTAATTATTTTAGGAGGTACATAACCTTCATTAGGGCTATAAATATATTTTTATACCTTAATTACACATTAGGACGTGTGGGAAAAATCCCGGAAGGAAACGGATCCAAACAATGCGTTTAAACGCTAACGGAGTCTTAGAGCGCGTTTTTCGAGAAAACCCGAAAACGTGACTTTAAACAGTTTAAATGACCCCGTAAAAATAATAGTTGATTATGTAACTATAATTAAACATTAATGGGAGTTTAATAACCATTAAAATTAAAGGAATGAGAAAATTCCGGAAAACGGTCCCCGTTAGTGAATAGTGCTAAACCGGGTAAATAAACAAGCGTTTTCTGTTAAAAGACGAAAAAACGCTCCAGTATGTTTATATTAGTGGGCCGGTTTTATTAATGTAGACAACCCACCCACACATGACTAGTTAGCTAATTTATTAAGTCAAGAGAGAGCCAAAATAACAAAGGGCACAAATACCCCTCACTCTCTCTCCTTCCTTACTTTTCTTTTCCCCTCTCTTTCCTTTTCTCTTTCCTCTCTTTCCTTTCCCAGCCGGCTCCTTCCTCCCTCTCTGCCGATGGAGTTCTCCTCCACAAGCCAACAATGGCTTCCTCACTTCTTCTTCATCTCCAAGCTCCATTTGAGCTCCAAATCAAAAATAAATCATATTCTTCTTCCTCTCATCTTCCTCTATCATCCTCTCTTTTCAAAATTCCAAAAGGATGAAGTTGACCTCCATGGGTTTTCCCCATTGAAGAGAAATGGCACCAATGAGAAGCTTGGAGTCTCCTCTTCCTTCTAAGGTAAAAATTTCCAAGAGAAAGTCATTTTTCCTTCAACTCTTGGTGTAATCAATTTTTGACCATTTTTGATACCTTGTTTTCTCTTTGTTCTTGAGCTCCAAATTGATCCTTCAATGGTGGAGAAGTTCCCCTCTTGATTCAAGGGTGAAAATCCCTCTTGAAAGCTTCACAAAGGTAAACCCTAACCTTGTGCTCTAGCCCTTTGATTGAATTGAAATATGCAAGGGTTTAGATAATTAATTGAGTGTGTTTTGTGTTCTTGAATGTTGGGATGGATTTGGAAACTCCATGCCCTCTTAACCGATTTTGGAGAAGATATGGAGCAAGAGGAGAATTAAGGAAACTTGTGAAATTAAGGTAAGGAATCCACCTTAAACCTTGTTATAATTGTTTAAGTGTTTGGGATGGGTAAACAAATTAATGAACCCAAATTGTGGATTGAAATATATGTTGGAATGTGTTCAATTGATGTTAGAAGAGGTTTGTGAATTAATGTTGAATGGAGGGCCTTAGAGCCAAATGTTTTGAGTTTGTGATTGATATTGTGGTTATGGAGTTTATGGTGATTGTATTGTTGTTGATGAATTTGAGGATTGTGTTAAGTGCTGTTAGGACCCTTGAAAGGGTGTGGCTAGATTAGGGATGAAAATGATGGAAATTGATGAGGATGAATGTGTAGAGTTTATGGGGAGGTTATGGCGAAATTTTGGTAGAAAATGAGTGTTTTTGACTCTTTGATTTGGTGATGTTTTTGGTTGATTTTAATGTGTGTATGATGCGTTAAAACCCCGTGGAAATGTGTTTTCGATGGGCTATTTTGCTACTATAAGTTATGTATGTTTTGTGGGGGATTTGTGGCTTGGTTCTAGTTGTTTTCCGTAATGGATTTTGCAGTTTTCGGTATGTCCTAACATGTGTCCGAACATTGAAGTTCGGACATCATACGACGGAAAATTTTCAGAACTCTCGACTTATGTCCGAACATGCAAGGTCGGACGCATGTTCGGACCAACCTTTGTTTTTGCATAACTTTTTCGTTTGAACTCCGTTTTGAGTGCCGTTTGCGGTGTTGGATTCCTCTTTTCGAGTACTATCTGTTTTGACATGTTTTGGCATATGTTTATGTATATTTTGATTTTAAAATGACCGATAATCTTTTGAACTCCATTTTGTGTGCTTCAGCCTTCTAATGATAGGGGATTGGATGGTAATGGTTTTGGATGATGTTTAGGCCTTGTTTAGTGACATTTAAAGGCCTTAAAATGTGTAAACAATTGTTAGGTTTGATGTGAGAGTTGTGAACTTAAGATCACGAGAGTAAAATTAAGTATAACGGGATAACGGGGTTAACTATGGGCGCACTAGTCGTTTAACAATTGTATTGCCCCGATTTAATGGAAACAAATGTAATGTTACCAGTTGTTCAAAGGTTATTCAAGGAACCTAAGAGAACGCAATAGAGTGGACCTTGGTGACAGGTATGGTTTTCTTGCAACCTGTGTCCTACCGGATTACACCGGCTTGTATGCCAATGTGTTTTTCTGTGTGTTTGCCACCTTGCAAGATAAAGCATGAAATGAGTTTACAGTAATTCATTATTGTGGCGTAATTAATTCCGATACCGCTTAACCTTAGTTATGTGTTAAATAATAGTTAACCGACCTTAGGTTCACATGAGAGATCGGTATTCGGAATAAACGTCCCAACCCATGGGAACGTTCTAACTACGGCTATCCGTGCGTTATTATGTTGTGACTATGCGTGATGTATGTGACTTGTTTAATATGTTGTTGATGTTGGATACTGTTATCCGTGTTGTTGAAATGGGATATGATTTCCCTTATGTGTCTAACCGAGTTAGTAACACTATGTGACGTATGTATGTGATAAGTTCCATAAGGGAACCTCTAACTAATAAGTATATGTTATGTATGGAGAGGAATCCGGGTGTCCCGGTCGCGCGTATTGTTTGGGAGTTAATATATATGTGAATTAACTCCCATCCTGTTATGTTAGGGTTGTTTTCCTTCATTGGATTTCGACCTCCCACTAGCTTAGCCAAAGCTTACCTACCCGACCTCCACATCGGGCTAGGAGGGAAATTATGTACAATGTTGGTAGGGTGTTGAAGCCTAAGTTCGCTTCGACTCCCTCTTTGTTATGTTACGGTTGTTCTTCCTCCTTGAATTACAACCACCCACAAGCTTAACCAAGGCTTACCTACCTCATCACTATTGGAGCTAGGGGGAAATTGTGTATGTTGTGTACGGTCCTATATGAGGCCGCCACTCAAGTAAAGAAAATGTATGTATGTTGTGCTCGGGCTTATATCACCCCGGCACTCCCTAAGTGAAGTTCATGTACTCTAAGAAGAGTGAAATTAGGTTGTGTATGTTATAAAGTGAAGTGTGTTGTTATGTTGAGTGTGCTAACCTTGTGTCTGTATCTATTAATGGATGTTTGCTTATAAGCGTGATATGTGTGTGAGTTTGTGCATGTTTGAAAAACCAACCGCATGCTAAGACGACAAATAGTTGTGCGTGGCCCGGTAGCATGCGGGCTGCGGGATTACCATACCAGCAAAGGTGCTGACCCCCTTTGGGGGCTCCCATACTTTTCAGGTACAAGGAACTGGAAGCCGTTCGAGAGTAGGACGGGGTAGTGTTTGTATGTGGTAGTCATGAGAATTGTGGATGTATAGGTGTAGTAAGACCGAAAATGTATCGGCGTTAGTTGGTAATTACTCGGTACAGTTGTAAAGTAAGTGTATAATGAATGTTGGACATGGAACGGGATTAATGTGTAGTTGCTCGGGAGTTTAGTCCATCAGACCGGTACAATGTATGTATGTTAGCCTTGTTAGCCACGTGGGTGGCTAACGGCGTGTAACACCAAAGAGTTAAGTTATGTTGTGAGTTGTGATTTCCGCTGCAACGTGTTGTTAAGTGTGTTGTTAGTAGTTGGGGTGTTACACATTTACAACATAGTAGACCGTAGTCTAAAATTCATTTTCCAACCTTTATATTTTCGGTATAGCCCTTGAATTTATTTAAATTCCCTTTTTGACCACATAACATTATGTAATGTTATACCAAAATACTAATATCATTTGCTATGATATTTTTATTTCCTTTAACTTATAATCTATAGTTTTTATACAAAACTATTGTGTATTGCCTCATAGGCACATATTAAACCTTATACTTTTCCTTAAACCATAATTTCCTTTATTTACAAAATCACCCCTTTCTTTTACCATGTTATATATCCCATTTAATATAACATTTCTAACTTATAAAAGAGCATAACCTATGGTTATTTTTTGTAAATTCCGAACAGACCTCAATATACATTTTATATTGTCATTAGGCCCAATTTATAACATATAGTTTGATAATATCATTAAAACTATATATTATACATATATCTCAACAAATACTCTTATATAATTCTAAAAATCTCCAAATTTTACCAAAGGGTTATAAATATCCTTATTAACCCATATACTCTTGGTATTTTACCATTCCACCATCTATATTTCTCCAAAGTGTCATAATGACATAATAACTATATATTATACATATATAGTTTATTTTAATTCCAAAAACAACCCATTAAATTCCTAAAAATTCCTAATAGCCCATGGGTGTTTTAAAATACCATTGTACACCCTTTATTTTTGGTAATAACATATTTACCACATATGTTATAAAATATTACCATTAAATACTTATCTTATTATAAGACCTTAAATAAGTTATCTAACTTATCTAATTTGGTCAAAACCTAGCATATGGTCAAGGTTGACCACCTTAATATTTCCTTGACCACCAATTCCTTATAATTACGGTTTTCACCCAAACTTTCTAGAAATCACCATTTAACCCCAAAACTTTATAAAATCTTATAAACTTTATTTTAACTCCTTTTTAACTCTAATTTTCGACCTTATTATTCTAAAGCCCCCAAATTTAATTTAATTACACCTAATACCCCATTTATTTTCGGTAATGCATTTATACTACTTAAACTTAATTAAAAGCTTGTAAATGCATAAATAAAATGGCCTAAAATACATGGCCTTATTACAAACATTTGCTCACAAAATAAATTACACATAAATGTCCCAAAATACATATACAATTTCGGCCTCACCATATAATTTTTTATTTATTTACCAAACTTCCACATAATGTCTTAAATTTGACAATTATGTTAATTAAATCTCTTAAATGACTAGCTTAATTTATCTTAGTCATTTTTTTCCATTTCTAGGTCAATATAACCTATATGTGTAACTTCACTCTCGGCCATATATATATATATATATGCTTAAAAATTATAAAAATCATAAGTTTAAGGTGTTTATACCTTGATTATTCCTTGTATGAGCTCGGTCACTTGTAGGAAAATTCACCACTTGATTTAGACATGTTTAATACACAAAAACAAGATATGGTTACACTCCAAGCTTGAGCTTAACCATAAGGAATAATTAATGTAAGATTTAAGGCAAAAATCACCTTAAAAATGCAAGGGAAGTTCTAAGTGGTTTCGACCTGAACCAAACACACCACAAGGTGTTAGATCCACCACATTGACATAGGAAATAGTTAGATCTCGAAGTGCTACCTTGTTATTAGGTTTTACCTTGGAAAAATGCCTTAAAAGAGAGTATTTCCTTTGGATCTCGGCCACCCTTGCTCCAAATGGCTAACCAACTGATTCCACATGAAAAGGAGAAGAAAATAAGGCTATGACCAAAGTTTCACAGCCGAACTTGAAGGGAATCAAAAGTTATGAGCTTAAAGCACATTTTTACCTTAAAATGTAGATTTGAACAACCTTGGTCCCTCTACTGGTCTCAACCGAGTTTAGCTCTTGTTCTAACCTTAGAACACTGAGAATAAGCCATAGGAACAGATGAGCCACGAAATTTAGGTGTAGGTAGTGAAGAGATGAAGAAAAAGGGCTAAAAATGGCATTAAAAGCTTACCTTAAGAGCTTAAGAGTATGGACTGCCTTCCTAACTCAAGAACCAGACTTGAGAGCTTCAAGGAAGGGAGGGAGCTCGGTTGGAATGAAGGGAATCGGACAAGAGGAAGGGGGAAGCTTGGAAATGAGCTTAATTATTGAAAAAGGTAAGAAAAGTAACCTTTTTACTATTCTTGGTTGTATTAGGTAGCATTATTGTCAATCAAAGACTTATGCTGTCTTCCCACCTCCTTGCCAGCCGATTTCCACAAGGGCAAATGGGTCATTAACTGCCCATTGACCAAACTTGGTCATTTTGACTCATGCGGGCCCCACTTCAGGGTTTTATTAATATTTTAATATTAAATTTGTAAAAATCTGTAAAATTTGGAAATTAAATTCCTAATATCATATAATATGATATTTTATCATATTTAAAGGTATTTATAACCTTTTAGCTCATTTAAAACCAATTTAAAAGACAATTTCACAAAAACGTGCTTTAAGGAGTTTTAGCGCACATTTTGTGTTGCCTGGTGTTTCTGAGCTCTGTTTTCTTTGACAACGGTCTTGTTGTGTTCCTTACATGATATTTGATCATGTAATTCAATTTTATTATTTAGAGGTCATTTGATTTTTAAGGTTTTCCTAGAGCACCTTTTTGCCCTTTTTGACCTTGAAGCATGTAAATGCTTTTTCTTTGTGTTGGAGTGTTGTCCAACGGTTATAATATGTTTAGTAGTATGTTAATATGCTTAGGACAAATTTTTAGGTCCTAAGAAGTTTATTTGGGTATTTATTTACCCTTAACAGTCAAAGGGTGCAACATCTTGTTTTATGTTGACCACTGTTGTTCTCAGTTGACTTTTAAGGCATGTTTAGGCCTTAATTAATATGATTAAATATTTAATCCATGTTTTATAAGTTTGGGGTATTTCAATCTACCCCCCTTAAAAAGACTTCGTCCCGAAGTCTCTTAATCAAATAGGTAAGTATGTAAATGTATAACTACCCATTATTCCCATAATGTATATCTATGTGATATATCATTTTCACACATCATATTGCGCTTATACAGCACATAGCCATCACGTTGTGGCGTTAGTTCAATCATATATGGATATAGGTGATCCATCAGCACCATCATTTCCTATCAGTTCTACAAGTCCTGACAACCTTCCTGAGGTGTCCATAACATTCCATTGTTCCACATTCCATATCTAATGATTCATTTCGTATCTAGGCAATACCATATGTAATCATTCTATAAAGCAATATGAATGCATATCACAGATAGCATAAGAAAAGTACTACACACATGGTGTACATACAATCATTCAAACAAGTATCTCATAGGATACATACATTCAAGTGTACATCACACCCAAACAACCAAACAACGCACGCCCCGCGTACCAACCATAACCAAGAAAACCAATTCACTGTATGCTATGCATACTAAATAATTCACATACTAACCAAACAAACCTCGTATGCCCCGCACACCACCAATTCTCTTTTTTTTTTGCATGCAATGCATATCAAACAGCCAAAACTTAGTGCACACATGTGCACAGCCAAGAGGCTCTACCCCCCTTAAAAAGGGTTACGCCCCCGTACCCCACAAGTATACAACAGCCGCTCAACAAGGAGCGCTGGATACTTGGCTCTCAAAGAGTTCTCCAACTCATGGATTATCCTCATATCAGAGAGACGGGTATGACTCTAGCCCTTCTGGGCTCCACAATTCGTAAGGGATGTGGCACTAAACAATTTGTGCTCTCTCCCAAATTCATTCTAATGGGCCCACTCGCTCCGTATGAGGTGCAGACCCATGAACACAGGCTCAATTTGCCTTTCTTTTTTTTTCCATTGCTGTGAATCCGCTTGTTTGGATCACTAGCATACATGCGTGTGTCTTTTCTCACTGATATTCAGTTTGAGGTATAATATGACATTGGCCATTGTTAGTACTTAGTGCTCTTTGCACTTGTCTTTATAATACTAAGACGTACCAGCCTATATGTCCAGAGAGATGATGTTTGTCATCCATGTCTCTCGGTATTTTTGTTCCGGAGTGACACACTGTTGTAGTTCTCTTTTTTTGTTTTTTTTTTTTTTTTTTCACACTCGTGTTGATATCCACTTTATCTTTCTGCATTCCCTCTAGATTAATAACTGCACGAGTGCAATACCAAAACACTCAGTCATACAGAGTGCAGAGGCGTAAACGCTCAACAGCTAATATCCAATGAGTCAAACAGAAAAGATGTGCGAATTATCCTGTGAGTGGTACATTCCGAATCCACTGTTCCTTGAGCAAGGTTTCTGCTATCATATAGCTTTATCTTTTCTCTTTGCGTAATCACGCGTTTATGTCCATCTCATCTGGTAGGTTTCCTCTGGATTGTAAGAATTACTCGATCCTTATGAGGATTCTACATATTTTCGTCCATAATAGGTTTTCTTGTTGCCCCTTTTTTTTTTGGTTCCTGTCCTTGATTGTTTCCCTGTCTTCACTGTATACTGTCTACTGTTCTCTGTTGAAGGTTCCTTTCTTTTTTTTTCTCTAGCCCGTTGTTTTAAACTGCGACTCTTCTCGTCCATCTTCGAGGTAATCCGTCTTACTGTCCGTAGGATGGAGTTGACTACTTCTCGTGTTCCTAACACTACTTGTCTACTTGCATGGGGTACCGTACTGATACATTACTACCTACCCGACTAACTTATAAATAAGTCTGTCAGGCCCACATGCTCCTAACGGAGTGCGGTCGTCCCATGTCTCGTTTAGTAAACTGGTAATGTCCGTCACACGGTTGTTGTGAAGTATTCTTTTGTCAATCTCCCTTTGATGGATATCCCTCTTTTTTTTCTTCTTTTCTTTTTTTTTGGTCTTCTTTTTGCTTCTGTTTTTTTTGTCTTCTTTTTGCTTCTGCCTTTTTTTTTGTCTAATAGTTCGTGTTATCGGTTATCCCGTAATAAGTGTTATTGCCTTTGTGGCATCCGTGGTAATTCGTATCATAGACTGGTATTATTCAACTCGGTGTAAGTAAAATCCGTGCTATATTAGCAAACTTGTTTCTCCTCTTTTTTTTGATCTCATTGAGTACAACACATTTCCTTTTTCTCCCTGTTTTTTTTTCTGATCATGTCTCATCCATAGTTCATATTCGTCCCCTCATCCATGTAATTGGATGTATTGCAGATTGCATAATAGCTTGAGCAACTTGGCTCTTTACTTCCCAACCATCCTCACTGACGGTGGTGCATCTACAAAGGGTATGCTTGTCCATAAGGACTAAACATGTATCACTAGTAGTGATTAGCATTCAATGCCGGTATACTCTGATGGTATTTGGCTAGTAGCTCTGTCTGAAACTTCCTCGAACGTTTAAACTGGTGTGTGTTTTTTTTACAGTCATAGTGGCTGTATAATGTGTCCAGTTGCAGTGGTTGGACTATCGGTCCTTCCAAATTGCATAGGTTTCTAATTTCCAGGTTTCAATGAAAAAGTTTGAAAAACAGTTTTTTTTACAAGGTTTAAAAGTAGTAGTTGTTGCATTTGCAGTAGCTGTTACTGTTGCTGTCGCTGCACTTGCTGTAGCAAGTGCGCAAGGCAGATGGAAATTCTGGTTCAGTAATTCCCGGTCTCATTGACTCTGTGTCGTAGGGTATAGGCTACATGGTAATGTAAGCATCAACATCCTGTTCATATATATATCCGTCAAGGTTTAAAGCTTTTGGTACTGAGTACACACAACTAATCCCAAGGTCTTACACAAAAGGCGAGTGGTCAATGACACACTCCCACATACTTATAACATAGTTCCTTCTAGCATTCAAAGTAAGCACACAACATAGTAAGTAAAAGTCTTCCACTAGCGGTCTCATGGAGTATGGGTACTCATGCCCTATCTACTCCCTTGCCCTTCTGGGCTCCAGCATCAGCAGATGTCTAGCCATCCTGACCGCCTCGTGGTACTCCAGATCCTCCAACTGAGGTCTTCTGAGTATTCTTTGGTGGCCTGTAATTACGGCTCTCTGGGTTCATCCAACATTCAAATTCCCTATGGCCCTCTTTTGTGCACCGACACTCGACTTTGCGGCCTTCGCAGTCGACCCCTGGATGGTCCTTCCCACAACGCTTACAGTAAAAATGGCGCTGGGGCTGTCCGGTGCCTGATGATAGTATTTAAGTTTAAGTTAAAATCTGTTGATATAGGGGTTAAGATTATATTTTAATTTAAGAGGTAGTGTTCTCACCCTTAGGAGGTGCAGATCTCAGAGGCTTAGCATCAATAGCTGGGCGGTCAACTGCAGGACGGGCTCTTTCCTTTCTTTCCCTGGTGACCCTGCTGCCCTTTCTTTGGAAAGAATTTCCTGTTTAAGGTTTCGGGTCAGCATTCGTAAGGTATTTAGTATGATAAGTATTTAAGCTTGGGTTAAGTCCTTACTTTCCCTTTTTCTGGCCATCGCCTGAAGATGCTCCTCCACCCTCAGACTCTCCTTCAGGGTTCTTCCTTTTCTTTCTTGCCCCTAGAGTCTCTTCCCGAGTCTGGAGCATTAGCTCCGTCCTCGAGGCAGCGTCGTAACACTCCTGGAATCTCATTGGTAAGTTCTCACAAGGTTATACGGTACTATAGTAAGTAAAGAATTTATGGCATTCATGTTAATACCTGTATGGTAGTGTAGAGGGTAGCACCCATCGCCATCTGGATGCGAAATAATAGTCCTCCCCGGAACTTCTCGATCTTTACGGTTTCTGAGTAATCCACACCGGGATGAAGTCCAGTAGGCCAATGAATCGAGCGTAATACTCGTCCACGGTCAGACCTCCCTGGGTCAATGTTTCAAACTCATGGCGCTTCTTCTGTTTGAGGTGCGCCGGGTAGTACTTCCCTCTTAGTAACTCAACAAAGGCAGCCCACGAAAAGTCGGGCGTAGCCAGGTGCTGGTCCTTGACCAACCTCCACCAAGTGCTGGCTGCATCCTTCAGATGGAAAGCAGCAATAGCGACCTTCTTGTCGTCAGGTACCTGTAACGCTTCATAGGCCTTCTCATGTTCAACGATGTAACGTTCCAAAGCTACGGGGTCTGGTTCCCCTGAATATGTAGGTGGTCGGGTCTCTGTAACTGACTTCAGCCAGTTTGTTTCCCTGGGCTGTGGCGGGTGGGCTGGTGCTCCTCCTATCTGAGTACCCAGCTGTGCAAGAACGGCTGCAACCGTCTCAGCAACTCCTGGAATGCCGGGGTCACCGCCTCTACCTCTTCCAGCACCACGCCCTCTAGTACCACCAGACATCTGTAGTACAGTATGTCACATAAATACTCGGTAAATTACCGTACACAACCAATAGATATTAAGTTGCCTTAAAGGCTATCCTGTCACGCATTTTGCGTTTCTAGACACAATATCTTTTGAGACGAATCGTCTCGTACCTCCTAAATGTTTCCCATATTTCCCAAGTCCTAAGCTCACTGTCTTAACCTACTTTCTCGTCATCAGAGCGGTACTACCGCTCTGATACCACTTTTGTAACACCCCCTCCATAATCACGATATAATCCCTCACGTAGCAATAAATAAAACGTCTCGCAGCGGAAAATAAATAACAATTACAAAACTCACACGGGTGTCACCGGCCATTACTCGCCCATGCGAGCACGTAGCCAAACCACATCCAACTTCCAAATAAACAAACTGCTAACCGCAGTGATAACGAGAACTCCTATACATCAAACTAAGTCCATAACCATAAACATTGACAAGTGAGCGTCTACCCAATCCTGAAAAATACATAACCTTACCATAAGACCATACACCATCTTCATTACCATACAACATCTCCAACTACCCTGTTCCTGCTCTTCAGCTCCGACAATGATCAACAACCTGAAATGGTGTAGTATCAGCGATAGACGCTGAGTATGCCGGGCCTGGACCCTAATGGTCACTTGTCATTTTACCATCTTATTATTAGATTGGTTTCATGCTTTTCCTTTTTACAGTTATAATCAAAACTGAAGCATAAATGTATAATATACATAATCAACCATCCAATATTCATAAACATTAATCATCCATCCAAACCAAACATTCATAGAATATTTCAAACAACATTTGTATATCGAACGTATCGAGCAATAACAACAATATTTTGTACAATGTACAATCGCCGTAGTGTTCACCATCCACTGTCAATTTATTTTAGTTTGGCTTTCAAGCCCCATCCATATGTACAATGTACATTCGCCGTAGCGTACAGTTCCCATAGTTAATTTACCTTAGCCTTGTAGGCTCCATCCAACCATGTTTAATTAATGTCAGTAGGGCGTCATGTTAGGACAACCCGATAACCTCACCATGGACAGTAGTCCCCCGTACACACAAAGGTGCTCATTTCGCCAGAGGTCCGGAGGCCCCTGACTCACTTATGTCTCGTAAGACGTCCATAAAAAGGCCGTAGCCACCTGATCCACGAACCTATTTGGGCTCGTTGATATAACCTGGAGCGGAATCCAAATAGGAAACCCCTCAGTGATCACAAATGCGCAACCAAGTAGTTCGTAAACTACCGGGATTCCTCACCTCAATCTCATACCATCACTCTCTCATAATGTTTAGATCTGCTCTTAGTCTTATGGAGAATATTTATTAACCAGCGGCCCAATGGGTCACGCATACCTAGAAGTCATCTAGGTGATATTTATGTTAGAGATCCATGCTCTAGAGACCGACAATGTCGTGACTCGTTCCTAAGTGTTTTACTTAGGTTACCATATACTTAATATTAATATCATGGTATTATATCAAGTAACCGTCATGTCATCACAACGCATATGTATGTTTATATAAGTCGATCTATAGTCGACGTAGTGTTAGTCCCGTAGGACGCCGTGCATAAATAATTAATGCATCAACACTTAAACCCATACATGTAACCACACACATATAACACACAAGTTATATCAACCAAATCCGAGCCCAAGGAGCAACCTTAGGTCAACTCGGCAAACCCCTTTACATACCGTTCACCCTGATTGTATTACGGTGGAGTATGAATCTTCAAGATCCTATGCTCCGTGTAGTCCGCTAGCTTGTCAAGCGTCCTTGTCAGAAGTATAATCTAAACGGTATTAAAACTATACGTCAGTCTCCATGACTAACTACATCCGGTATTTCCGAATAATAAGCAACCCCGACAGTTCACCTCTGTTTTCTACAGTTGTTGTTACGGGTTTCTCTAAAACAGTCGGTTTTGTTACTTAAAACGCGTACGTCAAAACTATTCCAACTGTTAAGTTTAGTTCCTTATATTTCTTTTAATCTTATCCACCTCTATTTAGGTACGTAACCTATAGTTGCATGTATGCATGCATTCTTGTATTATATTGCATTCTAAAATTCATAACTTATAGTTCGTAACTATATTTATTATTTTTTAAAATAACCACCACCATTAAATCATATGGTTTTCAACCAAAATATATATATCCACCTTATATACATTATTCTTGTGTATGTATATATTTACCACGTAGGTAATTCCCATGAGTTTAATAAACTCTTATATTTTATGTTACTTTTTATCATCTTTTATTAGATGATTATTCCCATTAGTTGTATCATATTGTACGACTTATAATAAGATTATTATCCTAACATGAGTAACATTTTATGTTGTATAATTACAACTTCTAAGGTTTATTCAATAAATACCTTAGTTTATAACTCCCATTTATTTATAGTTTGTCACACTATTTTATGTGAGTACCCTTCCTTATATTAATTCCATCTAAACCACCTTAATACCATTTAATTGTCATAACATTTACAACATAGTAGACCGTAGTCTAAAATTCATTTTCCAACCTTTATATTTTCGGTATAGCCCTTGAATTTATTTAAATTCCCTTTTTGACCACATAACATTATGTAATGTTATACCAAAATACTAATATCATTTGCTATGATATTTTTATTTCCTTTAACTTATAATCTATAGTTTTTATACAAAACTATTGTGTATTGCCTCATAGGCACATATTAAACCTTATACTTTTCCTTAAACCATAATTTCCTTTATTTACAAAATCACCCCTTTCTTTTACCATGTTATATATCCCATTTAATATAACATTTCTACTTATAAAAGAGCATAACCTATGGTTATTTTTTGTAAATTCCGAACAGACCTCAATATACATTTTATATTGTCATTAGGCCCAATTTATAACATATAGTTTGATAATATCATTAAACTATATATTATACATATATCTCAACAAATACTCTTATATAATTCTAAAAATCTCCAAATTTTACCAAAGGGTTATAAATATCCTTATTAACCCATATACTCTTGGTATTTACCATTCCACCATCTATATTTCTCCAAAGTGTCATAATGACATAACTATATATTATACATATATAGTTTATTTTAATTCCAAAACAAACCTTAAATTCCTAAAATTCCTAATAGCCCATGGGTGTTTTAAAATACCATTGTACACCCTTTATTTTTGGTAATAACATATTTACCACATATGTTATAAAATATTACCATTAAATACTTATCTTATTATAAGACCTTAAATAAGTTATCTAACTTATCTAATTTGGTCAAAACCTAGCATATGGTCAAGGTTGACCACCTTAATATTTCCTTGACCACCAATTCCTTATAATTACGGTTTTCACCCAAACTTTCTAGAAATCACCATTTAACCCCAAAACTTTATAAAATCTTATAAACTTTATTTTAACTCCTTTTTAACTCTAATTTCGACCTTATTATTCTAAAGCCAAATTTAATTTAATTACTAATACCCCAATACCCCATTTATTTTCGGTAATGCATTTATACTACTTAACTTAATTAAAAGCTTGTAAATGCATAAATAAAATGGCCTAAAATACATGGCCTTATTACAAACATTTGCTCACAAAATAAATTACACATAAATGTCCCAAAATACATATACAATTTCGGCCTCACCATATAATTTTTTATTTATTTACCAAACTTCCACATAATGTCTTAAATTTGACAATTATGTTAATTAAATCTCTTAAATGACTAGCTTAATTTATCTTAGTCATTTTTTTCCATTTCTAGGTCAATATAACCTATATGTGTAACTTCACTCTCGGCCATATATATATATATATGCTTAAAAATTATAAAAATCATAAGTTTAAGGTGTTTATACCTTGATTATTCCTTGTATGAGCTCGGTCACTTGTAGGAAAAATTCACCACTTGATTTAGACATGTTTAATACACAAAAACAAGATATGGTTACACTCCAAGCTTGAGCTTAACCATAAGGAATAATTAATGTAAGATTTAAGGCAAAAATCACCTTAAAAATGCAAGGGAAGTTCTAAGTGGTTTCGACCTGAACCAAACACACCACAAGGTGTTAGATCCACCACATTGACATAGGAAATAGTTAGATCTCGAAGTGCTACCTTGTTATTAGGTTTTACCTTGGAAAAATGCCTTAAAAGAGAGTATTTCCTTTGGATCTCGGCCACCCTTGCTCCAAATGGCTAACCAACTGATTCCACATGAAAAGGAGAAGAAAATAAGGCTATGACCAAAGTTTCACAGCCGAACTTGAAGGGAATCAAAAGTTATGAGCTTAAAGCACATTTTTACCTTAAAATGTAGATTTGAACAACCTTGGTCCCTCTACTGGTCTCAACCGAGTTTAGCTCTTGTTCTAACCTTAGAACACTGAGAATAAGCCATAGGAACAGATGAGCCACGAAATTTAGGTGTAGGTAGTGAAGAGATGAAGAAAAAGGGCTAAAAATGGCATTAAAAGCTTACCTTAAGAGCTTAAGAGTATGGACTGCCTTCCTAACTCAAGAACCAGACTTGAGAGCTTCAAGGAAGGGAGGGAGCTCGGTTGGAATGAAGGGAATCGGACAAGAGGAAGGGGGAAGCTTGGAAATGAGCTTAATTATTGAAAAAGGTAAGAAAAGTAACCTTTTTACTATTCTTGGTTGTATTAGGTAGCATTATTGTCAATCAAAGACTTATGCTGTCTTCCACCTCCTTGCCAGCCGATTTCCACAAGGGCAAATGGGTCATTAACTGCCCATTGACCAAACTTGGTCATTTTGACTCATGCGGGCCCCACTTCAGGGTTTTATTAATATTTTAATATTAAATTTGTAAAAATCTGTAAAATTTGGAATTAAATTCCTAATATCATATAATATGATATTTTATCATATTTAAAGGTATTATAACCTTTAGCTCATTTAAAACCAATTTAAAAGACAATTTCACAAAAACTGCTTTAAAGTTTTTAGCGCACATTTTGTGTTGCCTGGTGTTTCTGAGCTCTGTTTTCTTTGACAACGGTCTTGTTGTGTTCCTTACATGATGTATTTGATCATGTAATTCAATTTTATATTATTTAGAGGTCATTTGATTTTTAAGGTTTTCCTAGAGCACCTTTTGCCCTTTTTGACCTTGAAGCATGTAAATGCTTTTTCTTTGTGTTGGAGTGTTGTCCAACGGTTTATAATATGTTTAGTAGTATGTTAATATGCTTAGGACAATTTTTTAGGTCCTAAGAAGTTTATTTGGGTATTTATTTACCCTTAACAGTCAAAGGTGCAACATCTTGTTTTATGTTGACCACTGTTGTTCTCAGTTGACTTTTAAGGCATGTTTAGGCCTTAATTATATATTAAATATTTATTAATCCATGTTTTATAAGTTTGGGGTATTTCAATCTACCCCCCTAAAAAGACTTCATCCCGAAGTCTCTTAATCAAATAGGTAAGTATGTAAATGTATAACTACCCATTATTCCCATAATGTATATCTATGTGATATATCATTTTCACACATCATATTGCGCTTATACAGCACATAGCCATCACGTTGTGGCGTTAGTTCAATCATATATGGATATAGGTGATCCATCAGCACCATCATTTCCTATCAGTTCTACAAGTCCTGACAACCTTCCTGAGGTGTCCATAACATTCCATTGTTCCACATTCCATATCTAATGATTCATTTCGTATCTAGGCAATACTGTAACACCCCTACTACGCACATAACTATACTTGGAATCGCAGCGGAAAATAAACTACTAAACAGTAACTAAACGATTGGTGCTACAACGCCGTCAACCACCCACGTGGCTAACAAGGCTGAATAAATACAAATGTACCGGTCTGATGATCAGACTCCCGAGCATAGAACTAACAAACCATATATATATACACAAACATAATACCGAGTGTTACAAAATCCGTCACTGTATACCATCATTGTAATCCGTCATAACAAGTATATAACACGCCACGGGAGCACAGGCGCATCCCGGGCATACATCCAAAAGTACTCCAAAAGTAAACTACTCTCTAGATCTAGAGCCACTCTGCCTCTTCGATCCTCATCCTGCAATAAAAATATGGAGCCCCGAGGGGGTCAGCACCTTTGCTGGTATGGCTAACGCGCAGCCATCGGCTACCGGGATACGCGCAACCAATTGTCATGATGACATGGTATTTATTTTAAGTCACGCAACACATACATATATAACATAACACAGGTATTGTACACATCATAACACACATCACAAACATACAATTCCTTTTAGGAAGAGAACCAACACAGTTAGTCCCCATTGAGAGCCTAGAGAATGTTGCCACGCTCATACTTAGCTCGTTACATAACTCGTTACCGTCCGGTTAGATTGAACGGTTAACTTAACACAAGGTGCCTCGGATATAGTGATCCAAGCACACCGAAACAAAACACATAGTATGCCCCTGTGGCCCGACGTGAGTCAGTAAAATAGCCTTGGTTAAGCTAAAGGGAAGGTTAGAAACCAAATTGGAAACTAACCATAACATACAGAGAGAATCGAACCGGTTATGACATCGACTCCCATACTCACACGCGTGGCCGGAACAGACCGGACTCCTCACTTCCCCCGTTAGCCCTGTTAGTAGCTCATCATTGAACACAACACACAATTCACAATCATAGGTCAAGTCTTGTTAGACCCACACAAGGGAAGAGAGAGTCACACTAACAACATATATATTTAACAACTGTAAACTCTTTGCATGGTTTAATCTTACAAAGTCATAAACACACAGAAAAACAAACAACACACAAGCCGGTGTAAACCGGTAGGCAACAGACTGCAAGAAAACCATACCTCGGTCCTTGCCTCGACTGGTTTCCACCTTGGAAGAATCCTAAAACACATTAGTAACGTCGGTTAATTAACGCACTAGTCCATTGTTAACATTATCTACTCAACACTACTAGTTTACTTTTATTTTACACTTGTTACAATTTTTCATCCTTTTAATCGCCTTTAAAACCCAACTAACATGTATTATATAACCTTATTATATCATTACTAACCAACTACTATTTTTAGATAACAATTCCCATCTTAAAACAATAATTTTTGGTCCATATAGTGCCCTGTCCGAACTTGTGTCCGAGCTTCCAAGTTCGGACACAAGCCGTGATTTTGACAGAAAACAGACACATGTCCGAACTGTGTCCGGGCTTCGGAAGTTCGGACATGAGTCGAGGAAAATCGTAACCAGAAATCCATACGTCCGAACATGTGTCCGGACTTTCCAAGTTCGGACACTGTTCGAGGATAATTCCCTAAGAAATAACAGGTGCGTCCGAACTTCCAAGTTCGGACGGTAGTTCGGACACTACCTAAAATCCAGAAAACTGTAAGCGTAACAGGGCATGTCCGAGCTTCCAAGTTCGGACGGAAGTTCGGACGTGCCATTATACTCAATTTACAACCTTAAACACTTAACCAAATTTCTCCAAAGCCTCCAACACTTATAGTGTCTTCTCCTTAAGTTCTAAGTGGCATTCCTTGCCTATTCCAATCATTATTCCTAGATATTTCTTCCACACAACATCATTACTTTAACATTGTTTCTTACAAACTAAAACTCCTTAAGTCATTCTTAAAATCCCTTTTTCCTAAGCTTACACTTCCTCCTTATTTTACCAAAGTTTGCCTAAGCCTTCATCTAAGTCCAAAATGACTTTGGTACATACTAAAACTCAAGATCATGCCTAAGTCCTTATTACACTCTAGAACACTTCCTAGTTCATCAAAATTCCTTTACAACATCTTGAACTCTTCATGCATTTTCTAAATTTCGACATAGTTTCTCCTAGTATTTGTTACACCTTAGCACATTATTTTCATCATTAAACATCCTAGAACACTAAGAACGCCAAGAACACTTTCTTACACAACTTCACCAATTCACACTACATCACAATATAGTGCATAACTAAATTGCATGGCACTTAGGCCTTAAAATGCATGGCTCTTAGGCCTTAAAGTGCTTAAATCATAAACACTGAATTTCCACAATATATATGCCTTTAACCTGCGATTACATACAACAAGACATATGTTATTTTACTAGTCTCCTTGAAACATTTACTAGGTCATTTACCATGTGCTCTTTAGGTAGTTTTAATAAGCAATTATAGCTCATTTCTCCTAAGGCATTAAACAACATTAAGTTAGTAGATTTACCTCTTTTTCCACCACACTTCCTTCTTGTTTCCTTACAAAACCGTATGGTATTTTGATTCCTTGTCAAGTTCTAGACAATGTACAAACATTATAATGAGTATTCAAGCTATAAGCTTCATCTCATTGTAACCCTAATTTGACATTGTTTCAAAAACATTAATGTAGTTGTTTTACCTTGATCTTTGAAGAGAGTTTGAATATATAACAAGAGAGGACTCCACCTAGTCCATGAAGAGTTGAAATGAAGCTAGAACAAAGTCACACAAAGAGCTATATCAATGTGTATTTTCGGTTAAGGTAAGAACATGGAGGAAACATAATTTTTCTTTGAGATTCCTTACCTAGAAGCAAAGGAGAGTAATAATATGTCAAAATACAAGCTCAAGCTCCTTCAATGGTGGAACACCTTGGCACCGAAATGGAGCTCTTGGAGTTTTGAGAAGATAGGAATGAAGAGCTTGATGAGAGGAAGAGATTGGTGGTCTTTGTTTTTGATTTGGACAAGTGAGCTACATTTAGCAAGTGGTCAAAGTTGGAACTTCCATGGTGGTAGTAGTATTACCGAGAGAGAACAAGGAAGAAGGAAGAAGAGTGGTGTTTGCAAACCGTGGGAATGAAGGAAAGAAATGAGAATGAGATAGGATTTGCTTTTAAGAAGATATTTATGTTTAAAGTAAAAAGTAAGTTTACTTAGTTTTCTTTACTTACTTATTATATCAAAACTAGGAGTGGTGAGTCACACACTTATAAAAAACCGGCCCCCTTTATTAGTGTGAGGGTGTTTTTAGTCTTTGTTTGTCAATTTAATTACTTAATACAACATATGTTATAAACTAGCTTATAAAAAGTACTATTCACCTAAACAAGGCACTTAGAAGTGAAATTTTTGATTTCCCACTAATATAGCCACCCAAATGTGATACTATATAGTACACATATATATTTAAGAGTAATGATGGACATTTAGCCATTCAAAACTCATTTACAAGACAATTTTTCAAAAACGTGCTTTAAGACTTCTTAAAGCACATTTTGTGTTTAACTTGTTTTCAAGCTTGGTTTTCTTTGGTAATTGGTTTAATAAGTTCATTAGTATATAAATGAGGTCTTGGTAAGCTCATTAGGTCTTACTCAAGTTTATCCCAAGCTTAGAGCACGTTTTAGCTCTTATTGACTTTAAAGCACATTTGTGTTTCCTTTTGTTTAAATTTGTTTAGTAAGGTTTCTAAGACTCTTTTAGTCTTATTACACTCTATTTAGGTGTTTAAACAACATAACTAGGTTGGGGTATTTCAATCTACCCCCCTTCAAAGAACTTTGTCCCCAAAGTTCATACTTCCACATAACTTAAACATTAGAACATGAGAACACATATTAACAACACTTCTATATCACATTAAAAACATATTACATCATATCGGACACATGGTCCAAACAAACAAAACATCACAACATCATTCAGACTCTCAGCGGTCTGTAACATTAACAACATGACAATACAACATGACAATACAACACAGACAATGTATTCAAATACATGTCATATACATAACCGAAACGGCTCTACCCCCCTTAAATAGGGGTACGCCCCGTACCCTATACATACAAATACTAAGAAGTAAACAACGACGGGTACTTCGCCTTCATCTTATCTTCCAGTTCCCAAGTGGCCTCCTCAACGTCCTGGTTAGACCAGAGAACCTTCACCAGTCTCACAGACTTATGGCGAGTGTCTCGAGTCTTAGTGTCCAGAATCCGTACCGGAGTCTCCACTGATCGCATGGTCGGCTCTAAAGTTAGCCTTTCAGGCTGAAGCACATGAGACGGATGAGACATATACTTCTTCAACTGGGACACATGAAATACATCATGTACCTTGCCCAGCTCGGCGGGTAAATCAAGTCTATAAGCTACCGGGCCGATCCGCTCCGTCACAACATAAGGACCCACATACTTCGGGCTCAACTTGCCCTTCTGGCCAAAACGAAATACTCCCTTCATGGGGGATACTCTCAAAAATACCTGATCGCCCACGGCGAACTCCAGGTCACGTCGGCGCACATCTGCGTACGACTTCTGTCTATCCTGAGCTGCTTTCATATTATCCCTGATCTGGCGAACTTCTGCCTGAACTTGCTCAAGATACTCTGGTCCTATAATGACCGTCTCACTCGACTCATCCCAGCATAATGGCGTGCGGCATGGTCTACCGTACAATGCCTGGAAGGGAGACATCTTGATCGATGCATGATAACTGTTGTTGTAGCTAAACTCGATCAGATGTAACTTATCAATCCAGCTGTCTGAAAGTCAAGTGCACATGCACGTAGCATATCCTCAAGTGTCTGTATGGTGCGCTCACTCTGACCATCGGTCTGTGGGTGAAACGCCGTACTCAATTTCAGTTCGGTACCAAGTGCCTCTCGTGTAGACTTCCAATATCTGGATAAGAATCTGGTATCTCTGTCAGATACTATCGTCTTTGGTACACCATGATGTCTAACAATCTCTTTATCGAATAGTTCTGCCAATCTTGCCACTTTCCAGGTGTCCTTCATCGGAATGAATCGGGACACCTTGGTCAGTCGGTCAACTACCACCCAAATCATATTCAGACCTCCCCTTGTAGGCGGAGCCCTACTACGAAGTCCATAGATATGTCATGGAACTTCCACTCCGGCACTGGCATTGGCTGCACCATACCACCAGGTCGTCGGTGCTCAAACTTGACCTTCTGACAAGTGAGACACCTCAACACATAGTCATTCACATCCTTTTCATTCCAGCCCACCAGAAGTATCTTTTCATACCTTTATACATTTGAAGCTCCGGGTGAATCGAAGTAGTAGAACAGTGGGATTCACTCAATATGCGCTCCTTCAGCTCAGCGCTACTCCTGGGTATACACAACCGTCCATTAAGCCTAATCAGGTCATCATCGTGGAGTCTGAAGTCGTACTTCTGACCCTCGAATGTGCCATCAATAAGCTTCTGTCTAATCTCCATCATGTACTGATCCGTTATCTGAGCACTCCGCACCTCTTCAACCAAGCCAGTATGAGAGACTAGCGAATGGAGAGAGTGTGCTCGGCGACTCAATGCGTCAGCTACCACATTTGCCTTACCCTCTTTGTACTGTAAATTGATGTCATAATCATTCAGAAATTCAACCCACCTTCTTTGCCTCATGTTCAACTCCTTCTGAGTGAACAAGTACTTTAAACTCTTGTGGTCAGAATAGATCGTCACACTTACCCCATACAAGTGATGTCGCCATATCTTCAGTGCGAAGACAATGGCCCCCAACTCTAAGTCGTGGGTAGGGTAGTTCTCCTCATGCTTCTTCAGCTGTCGAGAGGCGTAAGCCACGACCTTCCCGTGTTGCATCAACACACAACCCATACCCTGCCTGATGCGTCGCAATAGACCTCAAAACCATCTGGACCGTCTGGTAATGTCAGAACCGGTGCAGATGTTAGAGCATCTTGAGACTCGTGAAAGCCCTCTCACAGTCGACTGTCCACTCGAATGGTGCATCCTTTTCATCAAGGAAGTCATCGGCTTCGAGACACTGGAGAAGTCCTTCACAAATCTCCTATAGTAACCTGCCAGACCGAGGAAGCTCCTGATGTCGGTAACTGTCTTCGGCCTAGGCCAGGTGCGCACTGCATCTATCTTTGCCGGATCAACAGCGATCCCGGCCTCAGAAATCACATGTCCAAGGAATGATACTTGGTTCAACCAAAATTCACATTTCGAAAATTTGCATACAACTGATTCTTTCTCAACGTTTGCAATACATCTCTCAGGTGGCTTTCATGCTCACCTCTCGATTTGAATACACAAGTATGTCATCGATGAAGACTACCACTGATTTGTCCAACTGATCTTGGAACAAACGGTTCATTAAGTCCATGAACTTTGCTGGTGCATTTGATAAGCCAAACGGCATAACGGTGAAACTCATAGGCCATACCTAGTTCTGAAGGCTGTCTTTTCGATATCACTGTCACGGATGGCAATCTGGTGATATCCGGAACGTAGGTCTATCTTGGAGAATACTGATGCTCCCCTAAGCTGATCAAATAGATCGTCGATGCGTGGTAAGGGTAACGGTTCTTCACCGTAACAGCATTCAGCTCCCGATAATCAATACATAGGCGGAGGCTACCGTCCTCTTTCTTCACGAAGAGGACCCGCGCGCTCCCCATGGTGATACACTAGGGCGGATAATGCCCTTGTCGAGTAGGTCTCTCAGCTGCTCCTTGAGCTCTGTCATCTCTGCTGGAGCCATACGGTAAGGTGCTTTCGCAATGGGTCCGGTGCCCGGAATTAGATCAATCTCAAACTCAACCTCTCGTGCTGGCGGCATGCCCGGCAGTTCCTTAGGAAATACATCAGGAAACTCCGACACTACCGGCACATCTGGGCTAAACTCAGGGTCTCTCTCTATGTCCTGAACATAGCAGAGGTATACATCATTCCTCGTCGTAACTCGTGATACATAGCCATGGCGGTGAGGATCTGAGTCGAAGGCTCCCTGGGCCTCTGGCGGTAAGATATGGTAACCCCAGATGGACTCCGAAGAAGCAGTCGATGCTCGGCACACAGAATTCTGCCCTTGTGCCGCTCCAACCAGTTCATCCCGACAATCACATCAAACCCAATCCGTCGAACTCTATCAAGTCGATCGGAAACTCTTCACCCCCTGATTTGAACAATAGCACCTCGGTAGTAGCGGGTACATCGGATCCGCTCTTTCGACGGGGAGAGTAACCACGAAGTCTGGCATCTCTTCACCGTCTAACCCCAGCCTCTTCGCAAATGATAGCGAAATGAATGTGTGTGAGGCTCCAGAGTCGAACAAGATCGATGCATCCACGCCATTCACTGGAAAGGTACCGGTGAGGATTGTGCCGCTCTTGCCGGCTTCTGCCTTATTGCAGACACTTAGTGTACCTCCCGTTCCGAGTGCACAGCCTAATTCATTGGCAAACTAATAAGTATTGGGTAACAACACGGTTTATATGCTTCAAACAACTCCACTTTATTCATTAACACACTTTTTACAAACAATTGGCTTATACTGTCGCCATGATTCACACTTACAACATTCTTAATACATACTGGTTTGTCACATAATTATACAAGGCTAAAAACTATCTGAAGGTCAGGTTCAAACGTCCGGGTTTCATGTGTGTGGCATTGATCACTGCCGACGGTGCGGTATTCAGTTTGATCTTTCTGATGCCATGGTATAGCATCCTTGATTGCCCACCCATGATTAATACATCTCCCGATTTCAGCAGTAGCTTCTTTGCGAGGTCAGCACGCTTCTGCTCGCCATACACAAACACTGCGGTATCACCAATGGACCAAGACACCACGGGTACTCCCTTACTTAGAGACTCGGGTGACTCGTCCTTGTCTTGGTGTATACCTAACCGTCCACCTTTGGTGTAGAAGTTTACAATGCATAAATCTGCTTTTACACTCGGAATTGATTCCGTTTCAACTTGCTGAGCAATTCCCACGGCGTGGTTAACGACCGCATGGAACTCCTCTGGTATACTTGCTACTGTTGCTCCATCTTCAGCTCGTACTTCTTGATATGACTTGGTGTAAGGGTTCCAGTCCTTACCCATGCACATCATCTTCAATTGCATCCTTGCTCCGTTCGGGTATTCGGGTGTGTAAAACCCTCCTGGTTTTGCTCCAAGTTCGTCGCATCGTCTGATGATATGGATTGTGCCTCCCGGTGTCAGGTATCCATTTAAGAGTATCATACCTGGCTGGATAACCTGACATTGCTCTATGAAAGTCGGTGATGTTGATGGTGGTTTTTCTCAGGGTTTCGGTGTGGGTGGGAATTGGATAACATATATTGAAAGTTCCTTTAAGTTTAGAGTACTCTAATTAGGTAAATCTCACACTATACTTTATTTATACTCACATGGTTGTTTATTTAAACTCACTCACACACATGCATGAAATGCGGTATGCAGACACTTATTTTAGTAACAATTTAGGCGGTACCTGGTCTAGAAGAGGGCCCTGGCGCCTCAGACCGGTCCACCACATTCAGGGGTGGCCTTGTTGGACCCCGACCCCTTCCCCTCTGGGACTCCGTGTACCTCTGATCTGGGGTGGCTGGTTCGCCGTCTTGGCCATATCGTGGTCGCAGTGGCCTTACCCTTCCATTGCCCCTTGGGCCTGAAGTTCCTATTGTTCGGGTTCTGCCAGCATTCATGGTCGCGGTGACCCATCTTCTTACAGTACCGGCACTGAACATCATTACCCTTGCAGTCCTTGCCGGGGTGGTCGCCGTTGCACCACTTGCAGTAATAGTGGCGCTCCGGTCCAGAGCCCGTGCTAGCTGCTATCACAATACACCATTAATACTTGTTTCACAACTTATTAACATATACTCTAACTTATTACACAGGATTAGACAATTACCCTTAGGTGGGTAAGAACGTAGGGGCTTGGCCGCATACGCATAGGTGAGCTGCAGAGGCTCCTCAGCAGTGGTGGTCTGGGTCTGGCCCTTGCCACCTTGTTACTGTCCTTTCTGGGACTGGGAGTATGACTTCTTCTTCTTCCCTCCCCACTGCCCTTGCGTGCCTTGGCCCTCGTTCTGAGCCTTGCGCTTGAGCGCACTCTCCTCGTCCCTCAGACGGACGGTGATCTCCACAATAGCAACGGCATGATAGCACTCCTATATTTAGGGTGTCAGTTATGCCCCGCCAAATAAACTCACAACACATTAACACATTGTACACACTTATTCACATTACACTGTAAGTTCCTTTACCTGCAAGGTGGTATATCCAGTAGGCCCATGCCGTAGCGTAGGCGATAGTTCAGTCCGTTGTAAAAAACGGTTCACAAGGATCCGGTCTGAGTAACCCAGATCCGGTAGCAGGTGGATAAGTCCGATGAAGGCTGAGTAGTACTCATCTACCGTCATCTTATCCCCTTGTCTCAGGTTGTCCAACTCCAGGCGCTTGGCCTCTTGCCACATGTATAGGGTAGTATTTGGCTCGCAGCAGAGCCGTGTACTCCCTCCAATGAAATGTCGGATCAGCAACTTACCCTCGCGCACAAGCTTCCACCAGTTTTGTGCCGAGCCTTTCAAGTAGTAAGCAGCAAGTCGTACCTTGACCTGCTCAGGTGGTGCTAGGGTTTCGAAGGCGGTCTCCATCTCGGAGATGTATGCCTCGAGCTTACGGGGATCGGTCTCCCCACTGAATGAGGGCGGCCTCAGATCAGCAAACGCCTTGACCCAATTGGTCTCTCGTGGGCGGTGGTGGGGGTGGCTGAACTCCCAGGCTGTCGCCCTTGCTGTATAGCAGCAGCAACTAAGTCGGGTAAAGCTGAACTGAGCTACGGCGGCTGCAACTGCCTCAGCCATGGTCTGTGCCGTAGTATCATCATCCTGGTCACCCATACCTCCGTACCGCGCCCGCGGCCTCTACCTCGTGGTCTACCTGCCATCTGAATTCATATGAACATCTCATTAGCATTATGCTTGCACACTTATCGGTCCAATGGTTGTAATGCTCCCGATAATAAGGTATCCCCACACTTAGTCGTGGTTAACCTTTCCAAATAGTTCACTTAGATATCTGTAGTTAGGTTTTCTAACTCGGTATATCCCTAAGCTCGGTATTCTAGTCATCAGAGCGATACTTCGCTCTGATACCACTTTTGTAACACCCCTACTACGCACATAACTATACTGGAATCGCAGCGGAAAAATAAACTACGCATAACAGTAAACTAAAACGATTGGTGCTACAACGCCGTCAACCACCCACGTGGCTAACAAGGCTGATATGAATAAATACAAATGTACCGGTCTGATGATCAGATCCCGAGCATAGAACTAACAACCATATATATATACACCAAATAAAACCGAGTGTTACAAAATCCGTCACTGTATACCATCATTGTAATCATCATAACAAGTATATAAAACGCCACGGGAGCACAGGCGCATCCCGGGCATACATCCAAAAGTACTCCAAAAGTAAATACTCTCTAGGATCTAGAGCCACTCTGCCTCTTCGATCCTCATCCTGCAATAAAAATATGGAGCCCCCGAGGGGGTCAGCACCTTTGCTGGTATGGCTTAACGCGCAGCCCATCGGCTACCGGGATACGCGCAAACCAATTGTCATGATGACATGGTATTTATTTTAAGTCACACACAACACATACATATATAACATAACACAGGTATTGTACACATCATAACACACATCACAAACATACAATTCCTTTAGGAAGAGAAACAACACAGTTAGTCCCCATTGAGAGCCTGAGAATGTGTGCCACGCTCATACTTAGCTCGTTACATAACTCGTTACCGTCCGGTTAGATTGAACGGTTAACTTAAAACACAAGGTGCCTCGGATATAGTGATCCAAGCACACCGAAACAAAACACATAGTATGCCCCTGTGGCCCGACGTGAGTCAGTTAAAATAGCCTTGGTTAAGCTAAGGGAAGGTTAGAAACCAAATTGGAAACTTAACCATAACATACAGAGAGAATCGAACCGGTTATGACATCGACTCCCATACTCACCGCGTGGCCGGAACAGACCGGACTCCTCACTTCCCCGTTAGCCCTTGTAGTAGTCATCATTGAACACAACACACAATTCACATCATAGGTCAAGTCTTGTTAGACCCACACAAGGGAAAAGAGAGTACACTTAACAAACATAATAATATTAAACAACTAAACTCTTTGCATGGTTTAATCTTACAAAGTCATAAACCACAGAAAAAACAAACAACACACAAGCCGGTGAAACCGGTAGGCAACAGACTGCAAGGAAAACCATACCTCGGGTCCTTGCCTCGATGGTTTCCACCTTGGAAGAATCCTAAACACATTAGTAACGTCGGTTAATTAACGCACTAGTCCATTGTTAACATTATCTACTAACACTACTAGTTACTTTTATTTAACATTGGTACAAATTTTTCATCCTTTTAAAAGCGCCCTTTAAAACCCACCTAACATGTATTATATAACCTTATTATAGCTATTACTAACCAACCTTATTTTTAGATAAAACAATTCCCATCTAAAACAATAATTTTTGGTCCATATATTGCCCTGTCCGAAATGTGTCCGAGCTTCCAAGTTCGGACACAAGCGGTGATTTTGACAGAAAACAGACACATGTCCGAAACTTGTGTCCGGGCTTCGGAAGAAGTTCGGACATGAGTCGAGGAAAATCCTAACCAGAAATCCTACGTTCGAACATGTGTCCGGACTTTCCAAGTTCGGACACTGTTCGAGGATAATTCCCTAAGAAATAACAGGTGCGTCCGAACTTCCAAGTTCGGACGGTAGTCGGACACTACCTAAAATCCAGAAAACTGTAAGCGTAACAGGGCATGTCCGAGCTTCCAAGTTCGGACGGGAATTCGGACGTGCCATTATGACTCAATTTCTACAACCTTAAACACTTAACCAAATTTCTCCAAAGCCTCCAACACTTATAGTGTCTTCTCTTAAGTTTCTAAGTGGCATTCCTTGCCTATTCCAATCATTATTCCTAGATATTTCTTCCACACAACATCATTACTTTAACATTGTTTCTTACAAACTAAAACTCCTTAAGTCATTCTTAAAATCCCTTTTCCTAAGCTTACACTTCCTCCTTATTTTACCAAAGTTTGCCTAAGCCTTCATCTAAGTCCAAATGACTTTGGTACATACTAAAACCTCAAGATCATGCCTAAGTCCTTATTACACTCTAGAACACTTCCTAGTTCATCAAAATTCCTTTACAACATCTTGAACTCCTTATGCATTTTCTAAATTTCGACATAGTTTCTCCTAGCATTTGTTACACCTTAGCACATTATTTTCATCATAAACATCCTAGAACACTAAGAACACCAAGAACACTTTCTTACACAACTTCACCAAATTCACACTACATCACATATAGTGCATAACTTAAATTGCATGGCACTTAGGCCCTTAAAATGCATGGCTCTTAGGCCCTTAAAGTGCTTAAATCATAAACACTGAATTTCCACAATATATGCCTTTAACCTGCGATTACATACAACAAGACATATGTTATTTTACTAGTCTCCTTGAGAACATTTACTAGGTCATTTACCATGTGCTCTTTAGGTAGTTTTAATAAGCAATTATAGCTCATTTCTCCTAAGGCATTAAACAACATTAAGTTAGTAGATTTACCTCTTTTTCCACCACTTCCTTCTTGTTTCCTTACAAAACCGTATGGTATTTTGATTCCTTTGTCAAGTTCTAAACAATATACAAACATTATAATGAGTATTCAAGCTATAAGCTTCATCTCATTGTAAACCCTAATTTGACATTGTTTCAAAAACATTAATGTAGTTGTTTTACCTTGATCTTTGAAGAGAGTTTGAATATATAACAAGAGAGGACTCCACCTAGTCCATGAAGAGTTGAAATGAAGCTAGAACAAAGTCACACAAAGAGCTATATCAATGTGTATTTTCGGTTAAGGTAAGAACATGGAGGAAACATGATTTTTCTTTGAGATTCCTTACCTAGAAGCAAAGGAGAGTAATAATATGTCAAATACAAGCTCAAGCTCCTTCAATGGTGGAACACCTTGGCACCGAAATGGAGCTCTTGGAGTTTTGAGAAGATAGGAATGAAGAGCTTGATGAGAGGAAGAGATTGGTGGTCTTTGTTTTTGATTTGGACAAGTGAGCTAGATTTAGCAAGTGGTCAAAGTTGGAACTTCCATGGTGGTAGTGTATTACCGAGAGAGAACAAGGAAGAAGGAAGAAGAGTGGTGTTTGCAAACCGTGGGAATGAAGAAAGAAATGAGAATGAGATAGGATTTGCTTTTAAGAAGATATTTATGTTTATAAGTAAAAAGTAAGTTTACTTAGTTTTCTTTACTTACTTATTATTATCAACTAAGGAGTGGTGAGTCACACACTTATAAAACCGCCCCCTTTATTAGTGTGAGGGTGTTTTAGTCTTTGTTTGTCAATTTAATTACTTAATACAACATATGTTATAAACTAGCTTATAAAAAGTACTATTCACCTAAACAAGGCACTTAGAAGTGAAATTTTTGATTTCCCACTAATATAGCCACCCAAATGTGATACTATATAGTACACATATATATTTAAGAGTAATGATGGACATTTAGCCATTCAAAACTCATTTACAAGACAATTTTTCAAAAACGTGCTTTAAGACTTCTTAAAGCACATTTTGTGTTTTAACTTGTTTTCAAGCTTGGTTTTCTTTGGTAATTGGTTTATAAGTTCATTAGTATATAAATGAGGTCTTGGTAAGCTCATTAGGTCTTACTCAAGTTTATCCCAAGCTTAGAGCACATTTTAGCTCTTATTGACTTTAAAGCACATTTGTGTTTCCTTTGTTTAAATTTGTTTAGTAAGGTTTCTAAGACTCTTTTTAGTCTTATTACACCCTATTTAGGTGTTTAAACAACATAACTAGGTTTGGGGTATTTCCAATACCATATGTAATTATTCTATAAAGCAATATGAATGCATATCACAGATAGCATAAGAAAAGTACTACACACATGGTGTACATACAATCATTCAAACAAGTATCTCATAGGATACATACATTCAAGTGTACATCACACCCAAACAACCAAACAACGCACGCCCCGCGTACCAACCATAACCAAGAAAACCAATTCACTGTATGCTATGCATACTAAATAATTCACATACTAACCAAACAAACCTCGTATGCCCCGCACACCACCAATTCTCTTTTTTTGCATGCAATGCATATCAAACAGCCAAAACTTAGTGCACACATGTGCACAGCCAAGAGGCTCTACCCCCCTTAAAAAGGGTTACGCCCCCGTACCCCACAAGTATACAACAGCCGCTCAACAAGGAGCGCTGGATACTTGGCTCTCAAAGAGTTCACCCACTCGTGGGTTATCCTCATATCAGAGAGACGGTGTGACTGTAGCCCTTTTGGGCTCCACAATTCGTAAGGGATGTGGCACTAAACAATTTGTGCTCTCTCCCAAATTCATTCTAATGGGCCCACTCGCTCCGTATGAGGTGCAGACCCATGAACACGGGCTCAATTTGCCTTTCTTTTTTTTTCATTGCTGTGAATCCACTTGTTTGGATCACCAGCATACATGCGTGTGTCTTTTCTCACTGATATTCAGTTGAGGTATACTATGACATTTTCCATTGTTAGTACTTAGTGCTCTTTGTACTTGTCTTTGTAATACTAAGACGTACCAGCCTAATGTCCAAAGGTGTTTGTCATCCATGTCTCCTGGTGATTTTTGCTCCGGAGTAACACACTGTTATAGTTCCTTTTTTTTTCACACTCGTGTTGATATCCACTTTATCTTTATGCGTTCCCACTAGATTAATAACTGCACGAGTGCAATACCAAAACACTCAGTCATACAGAGTGCAGAGGCGTAAACGCTCAACAGCTAATATCTTATGAGTCAAACAGATAAAATGTGCGAATTCCTGTGAGTGGTACATTCCAATCCACTGTTCCTTGAGCAAGATATCTACTATCATATAGCTTTATCTTGTCTCTTCGCGTGGTCACGCGTTTACGTCCATATCATCTGGTAGATTTCCTCTGGATTGCAAGCATTTGCTTGATCCTTGTGAGGGTTCTACATATTTTCGTCCATAATGGGTTTTCTTGTTTTTTTTTTTTTCCTGTCCCTAAACTGTTCCTTTGTCTTCTCTGTATACTGTCCACTGTTCTCTGTTGAAGGTTCCTTTCTTTTTTTTTCTAGCCCGTTGTTTTAACTGCGACTCTTCTCGTCCATCTTCGAGGTAATCCATCTTACTGTCCGTAGGATGGAGTTGACTACTTCTCGTGTTCCTAACACTACTTGTCTACTTGCATGGGGTACCGTACTGATACATTACTACCTACCCGACTAACTTATAAATAAGTCTGTCAGGCCCACATGCTCCTAACGGAGTGCGGTCGTCCCATGTCTCGTTTAGTAAACTGGTAATGTCCGTCACACGGTTGTTGTGAAGTATTCTTTTGTCAATCTCCCTTTGATGGATATCCCTCTTTTTTTTGTTCTTCTTCTTTTTTTTTTGTTCTTTTTGCTTCTGTTTTTTTTTTTTCTAATAGTTCTGTTATCGGTTATCCCGTAATAAGTGTTATTGCCTTTATGGCATCCGTGGTAATTCGTATCATAGACTGGTATTATTCAACTCGGTGTAAGTAAAATCCGTGCTATATTAGCAAACTTGTTTCTCCTCTTTTTTTTGATCTCATTGAGTACAACACATTTTCCTTTTTCTCCCTGTTTTTTTTTCTGATCATGTCTCATCCATAGTTCATATTCGTCCCCTCATCCATGTAATTGGATGTATTGCAGATTGCATAATAGCTTGAGCAACTTGGCTCTTTACTTCCCAACCATCCTCACTGACGGTGGTGCATCTACAAAGGGTATGCTTGTCCATAAGGACTAAACATGTATCACTAGTAGTGATTAGCATTCAATGCCGGTATACTCTGATGGTATTTGGCTAGTAGCTCTGTCTGAAACTTCCTCGAACGTTTAAACTGGTGTGTGTTTTTTTTACAGTCATAGTGGCTGTATAATGTGTCCAGTTGCAGTGGTTGGACTATCGGTCCTTCCAAATTGCATAGGTTTCTAATTTCCAGGTTTCAATGAAAAAGTTTGAAAAACAGTTTTTTTTACAAGGTTTAAAAGTAGTAGTTGTTGCATTTGCAGTAGTTGTTACTGTTGCTGTCGCTGCACTTGCTGTAGCAAGTGCGCAAGGCAGATGGAAATTCTGGTTCAGTAATTCCCGGTCTCATTGACTCTGTGTCGTAGGGTATAGGCTACATGGTAATGTAAGCATCAACATCCTGTTCATATATATATCCGTCAAGGTTTAAAGCTTTTGGTACTGAGTACACACAACTAATCCCAAGGTCTTACACAAAAGGCGAGTGGTCAATGACACACTCCCACATACTTATAACATAGTTCCTTCTAGCATTCAAAGTAAGCACACAACATAGTAAGTAAAAGTCTTCCACTAGCGGTCTCATGGAGTATGGGTACTCATGCCCTATCTACTCCCTTGCCCTTCTGGGCTCCAGCATCAGCAGATGTCTAGCCATCCTGACCGCCTCGTGGTACTCCAGATCCTCCAGCTGAGGTCTTCTGAGTATTCTTTGGTGGCCTGTAATTACGGCTCTCTGGGTTCATCCAACATTCAAATTCCCTATGGCCCTCTTTGTGGCAGCACCGACACTCGACTTTGCGGCCTTCGCAGTCGACCCCTGGATGGTCCTTCCCACAACGCTTACAGTAAAAATGGCGCTGGGGCTGTCCGGTGCCTGATGATAGTATTTAAGTTTAAGTTAAAATCTGTTGATATAGGGGTTAAGATTATATTTGAATTTAAGAGGTAGTGTTCTCACCCTTAGGAGGTGCAGATCTCAGAGGCTTAGCATCAATAGCTGGGCCGGTCAACTGCAGGACGGGCTCTTTCCCTTTCTTTCCCTGGTGACCCTGCTGCCCTTTCTTTGGAAAGAATTTCCTGTTTAAGGTTTCGGGTCAGCATTCGTAAGGTATTTAGTATGATAAGTATTTAAGCTTGGGTTAAGTCCTTACTTTCCCTTTTTCTGGCCATCGCCTGAAGATGCTCCTCCACCCTCAGACTCTCCTTCAGGGTTCTTCCTTTCTTTGCCCCTAGAGTCTCTTCCCGAGTCTGGAGCATTAGCTCCGTCCTCGAGGCAGCGTCGTAACACTCCTGGAATCTCATTGGTAAGTTCTCACAAGGTTATACTACTATAGTAAGTAAAGAATTTATGGCATTCATGTTAATACCTGTATGGTAGTGTAGAGGGTAGCACCCATCGCCATCTGGATGCGAAATAATAGTCCTCCCCGGAACTTCTCGATCTTTACGGTTTCTGAGTAATCCACACCGGGGATGAAGTCCAGTAGACCAATGAATCGAGCGTAATACTCGTCCACGGTCAGACCTCCCTGGGTCAATGTTTCAAACTCATGGCGCTTCTTCTGTTTGAGGTGCGCCGGGTAGTACTTCCCTCTTAGTAACTCAACAAAGGCAGCCCACGAAAAGTCGGGCGTAGCCAGGTGCTGGTCCTTGACCAACCTCCACCAAGTGCTGGCTGCATCCTTCAGATGGAAAGCAGCAATAGCGACCTTCTTGTCGTCAGGTACCTGTAACGCTTCATAGGCCTTCTCATGTTCAACGATGTAACGTTCCAAAGCTACGGGGTCTGGTTCCCTTGAATATGTAGGTGGTCGGGTTTCTGTAACTGACTTCAGCCAGTTTGTTTCCCTGGGCTGTGGCGGGTGGGCTGGTGCTCCTCCTATCTGAGTACCCAGCTGTGCAAGAACGGCTGCAACCGTCTCAGCAACTCCTGGAATGCGGGGTCACCGCCTCTACCTCTTCCAGCACCACGCCCTCTAGTACCAGCAGACATCTGTAGTACAGTATGTCATATAAATACTCGGTAAATTACCGTACACAACCAATAGATATTAAGTTGCCTTAAAGGCTATCCTGTCACGCATTTGCGTTACTAGACACAATATCTTTCTAAGACGAATCGTCTCGTAACTCCCAAATGTTTCCCATATTTCCCAAGTCCTAGCTCACTGTCTTAACCTATTTCTCGTCATCAGAGCGGTACTCCGCTCTGATACCACTTTTGTAACACCCCTCTCCATAATCACGATATAATCCCTCACGTAGCAATAAATAAAACGTCTCGCAGCGGAAAAAAAAATAACAATTACAAAACTCACACGGGTGTCACCGGCCATTACTCGCCCATGCGAGCAACGTAGCCAAACCACATCCAACTTCCAAAATAAACAAACTGCTAACCGCAGTGATAACGAGAAACTCCTATACATCAAACTAAGTCCATAACCATAAACATTGACAAGTGAGCGTCTACCCAATCCTGAAAAATACATAACCTTACCATAAGACCATACACCATCTTCATTACCATACAACATCTCCAACTACCCTGTTCCTGCTCTTCAGCTCCGACAATGATCAACAACCTGAAATGGTGTAGTATCAGCGATAGACGCTGAGTATGCCGGGCCTGGACCCTAATGGTCACTTGTCATTTTAACCATCTTATTATTAGATTGGTTTCATGCTTTTCCTTTTTACAGTTATAATCAAAACTGAAGCATAAATGTATATTATACATAATCAACCATCCAAATATTCATAAACATTAATCATCCATCCAAACCAAACATTCATAGAATATTTCAAACAACATTTGTATATCGAACGTATCGAGCAATAACAACAATATTTTGTACAATGTACAATCGCCGTAGTGTTCACCATCCACTGTCAATTTATTTTAGTTTGGCTTTCAAGCCCCATCCATATGTACAATGTACATTCGCCGTAGCGTACAGTTCCCATAGTTAATTTACCTTAGCCTTGTAGGCTCCATCCAACCATGTTTAATTAATGTCAGTAGGGCGTCATGTTAGGACAACCCGATAACCTCACCATGGACAGTAGTCCCCCGTACACACAAAGGTGCTCATTTCGCCAGAGGTCCGGAGGCCCCTGACTCACTTATGTCTCGTAAGACGTCCATAAAAAGGCCGTAGCCACCTGATCCACGAACCTATTTGGGCTCGTTGGATATAACCTGGAGCGGAATCCAAATAGGAAACCCCTCAGTGATCACAAATGCGCAACCAAGTAGTTCGTAAACTACCGGGATTCCTCACCTCAATCTCATACCATCACTCTCTCATAATGTTTAAGATCTGCTCTTAGTCTTATGGAGAATATTTATTAACCAGCGGCCCAATGGGTCACGCATACCTAGAAGTCATCTAGGTGATATTTATGTTAGAGATCCATGCTCTAGAGACCGACAATGTCGTGACTCGTTCCTAAGTGTTTTACTTAGGTTACCATATACTTAATATTAATATCATGGTATTATATCAAGTAACCGTCATGTCATCACAACGCATATGTATGTTTATATAAGTCGATCTATAGTCGACGTAGTGTTAGTCCCGTAGGACGCCCGTGCATAAATAATTAATGCATCAACACTTAACACATACATGTAACCACACACATATAACACACAAGTTATATCAACCAAATCCGAGCCCAAGGAGCAACCTTAGGTCAACTCGGCAAACCCCTTTACATACCGTTCACCCTGATTGTATTACGGTGGAGTATGAATCTTCAAGATCCTATGCTCCGTGTAGTCCGCTAGCTTGTCAAGCGTCCTTGTCAGAAGTATAATCTAAACGGTATTAAAACTATACGTCAGTCTCCATGACTAACTACATCCGGTATTTCCGAATAATAAGCAACCCCGACAGTTCACCTCTGTTTTCTACAGTTGTTGTTACGGGTTTCTCTAAAACAGTCGGTTTTGTTACTTAAAACGCGTACGTCAAAACTATTCCAACTGTTAAGTTTAGTTCCTTATATTTCTTTTAATCTTATCCACCTCTAGTTTAGGTACGTAACCTATAGTTGCATGTATGCATGCATTCTTGTATTATATTGCATTCTAAAATTCATAACTTATAGTTCGTAACTATATTTATTATTTTTTTAAAATAACCACCACCATTAAATCATATGGTTTTCAACCAAATATATATATCCACCTTATATACATTATTCTTGTGTATGTATATATTTACCACGTAGGTAATTCCCATGAGTTTAATAAACTCTTATATTTTATGTTACTTTTTCATCTTTTATTAGATGATTATTCCCATTAGTTGTATCATATTGTACGACTTATAATAAGATTATTATCCTAACATGAGTAACATTTTATGTTGTATAATTACAACTTCTAAGGTTTATTCAATAAATACCTTAGTTTATAACTCCCATTTATTTATAGTTTGTCACACTATTTTATGTGAGTACCCTTCCTTATATTAATTCCATCTAAACCACCTTAATACCATTTAATTGTCATAACATTTACAACATAGTAGACCGTAGTCTAAAATTCATTTTCCAACCTTTATATTTTCGGTATAGCCCTTGAATTTATTTAAATTCCCTTTTTGACCACATAACATTATGTAATGTTATACCAAAATACTAATATCATTTGCTATGATATTTTTATTTCCTTTAACTTATAATCTATAGTTTTTATACAAAACTATTGTGTATTGCCTCATAGGCACATATTAAACCTTATACTTTTCCTTAAACCATAATTTCCTTTATTTACAAAATCACCCCTTTCTTTTACCATGTTATATATCCCATTTAATATAACATTTCTAACTTATAAAAGAGCATAACCTATGGTTATTTTTTGTAAATTCCGAACAGACCTCAATATACATTTTATATTGTCATTAGGCCCAATTTATAACATATAGTTTGATAATATCATTAAAACTATATATTATACATATATCTCAACAAATACTCTTATATAATTCTAAAAATCTCCAAATTTTACCAAAGGGTTATAAATATCCTTATTAACCCATATACTCTTGGTATTTTACCATTCCACCATCTATATTTCTCCAAAGTGTCATAATGACATAATAACTATATATTATACATATATAGTTTATTTTAATTCCAAAAACAACCCATTAAATTCCTAAAAATTCCTAATAGCCCATGGGTGTTTTAAAATACCATTGTACACCCTTTATTTTTGGTAATAACATATTTACCACATATGTTATAAAATATTACCATTAAATACTTATCTTATTATAAGACCTTAAATAAGTTATCTAACTTATCTAATTTGGTCAAAACCTAGCATATGGTCAAGGTTGACCACCTTAATATTTCCTTGACCACCAATTCCTTATAATTACGGTTTTCACCCAAACTTTCTAGAAATCACCATTTAACCCCAAAACTTTATAAAATCTTATAAACTTTATTTTAACTCCTTTTTAACTCTAATTTTCGACCTTATTATTCTAAAGCCCCCAAATTTAATTTAATTACACATAATACCCCATTTATTTTCGGTAATGCATTTTACTACTTAAACTTAATTAAAAGCTTGTAAATGCATAAATAAAATGGCCTAAAATACATGGCCTTATTACAAACATTTGCTCACAAAATAAATTACACATAAATGTCCCAAAATACATATACAATTTCGGCCTCACCATATAATTTTTTATTTATTTACCAAACTTCCACATAATGTCTTAAATTTGACAATTATGTTAATTAAATCTCTTAAATGACTAGCTTAATTTATCTTAGTCATTTTTTTTTCCATTTCTAGGTCAATATAACCTATATGTGTAACTTCACTCTCGGCCATATATATATATACTTAAAAATTATAAAAATCATAAGTTTAAGGTGTTTATACCTTGATTATTCCTTGTATGAGCTCGGTCACTTGTAGGAAAATTCACCACTTGATTTAGACATGTTTAATACACAAAAACAAGATATGGTTACACTCCAAGCTTGAGCTTAACCATAAGGAATAATTAATGTAAGATTTAAGGCAAAAATCACCTTAAAAATGCAAGGGAAGTTCTAAGTGGTTTCGACCTGAACCAAACACACCACAAGGTGTTAGATCCACCACATTGACATAGGAAATAGTTAGATCTCGAAGTGCTACCTTGTTATTAGGTTTTACCTTGGAAAAATGCCTTAAAAGAGAGTATTTCCTTTGGATCTCGGCCACCCTTGCTCCAAATGGCTAACCAACTGATTCCACATGAAAAGGAGAAGAAAATAAGGCTATGACCAAAGTTTCACAGCCGAACTTGAAGGGAATCAAAAGTTATGAGCTTAAAGCACATTTTTACCTTAAAATGTAGATTTGAACAACCTTGGTCCCTCTACTGGTCTCAACCGAGTTTAGCTCTTGTTCTAACCTTAGAACACTGAGAATAAGCCATAGGAACAGATGAGCCACGAAATTTAGGTGTAGGTAGTGAAGAGATGAAGAAAAAGGGCTAAAAATGGCATTAAAAGCTTACCTTAAGAGCTTAAGAGTATGGACTGCCTTCCTAACTCAAGAACCAGACTTGAGAGCTTCAAGGAAGGGAGGGAGCTCGGTTGGAATGAAGGGAATCGGACAAGAGGAAGGGGGAAGCTTGGAAATGAGCTTAATTATTGAAAAAGGTAAGAAAAGTAACCTTTTTACTATTCTTGGTTGTATTAGGTAGCATTATTGTCAATCAAAGACTTATGCTGTCTTCCCACCTCCTTGCCAGCCGATTTCCACAAGGGCAAATGGGTCATTAACTGCCCATTGACCAAACTTGGTCATTTTGACTCATGCGGGCCCCACTTCAGGGTTTTATTAATATTTTAATATTAAATTTGTAAAAATCTGTAAAATTTGGAAATTAAATTCCTAATATCATATAATATGATATTTTATCATATTTAAAGGTATTTATAACCTTTTAGCTCATTTAAAACCAATTTAAAAGACAATTTCACAAAAACGTGCTTTAAGGAGTTTTAGCGCACATTTTGTGTTGCCTGGTGTTTCTGAGCTCTGTTTTCTTTGACAACGGTCTTGTTGTGTTCCTTACATGATATTTGATCATGTAATTCAATTTTATATTATTTAGAGGTCATTTGATTTTTAAGGTTTTCCTAGAGCACCTTTTTGCCCTTTTTGACCTTGAAGCATGTAAATGCTTTTTCTTTGTGTTGGAGTGTTGTCCAACGGTTATAATATGTTTAGTAGTATGTTAATATGCTTAGGACAAATTTTTAGGTCCTAAGAAGTTTATTTGGGTATTTATTTACCCTTAACAGTCAAAGGGTGCAACATCTTGTTTTATGTTGACCACTGTTGTTCTCAGTGACTTTTAAGGCATGTTTTAGGCCTAATTAATATGATTAAATATTTAATCCATGTTTTATAAGTTTGGGGTATTCAATCTACCCCCCTTAAAAAGACTTCGTCCCGAAGTCTCTTAATCAAATAGGTAAGTATGTAAATGTATAACTACCCATTATTCCCATAATGTATATCTATGTGATATATCATTTTCACACATCATATTGCGCTTATACAGCACATAGCCATCACGTTGTGGTGTTAGTTTAATCATATATGGATATAGGTGATCCATCAGCACCATCATTTCCTATCAGTTCTACAAGTCCTGACAACCTTCCTGAGGTGTCCATAACATTCCATTGTTCCACATTCCATATCTAATGATTCATTTCGTATCTAGGCAATACCATATGTAATTATTCTATAAAGCAATATGAATGCATATCACAGATAGCATAAGAAAAGTACTACACACATGGTGTACATACAATCATTCAAACAAGTATCTCATAGGATACATACATTCAAGTGTACATCACACCCAAACAACCAAACAACGCACGCCCCGCGTACCAACCATAACTAAGAAAACCAATTCACTGTATGCTATGCATACTAAATAATTCATATACTAACCAAACAAACCTCGTATGCCCCGCACACCACCAATTCTCTTTTTTTTGCATGCAATGCATATCAAACAGCCAAAACTTAGTGCACACATGTGCACGGCCAAGAGGCTCTACCCCCCTTAAAAAGGGTTACGCCCCCGTACCCCACCAGTATACAACAGCCGCTCAACAAGGAGCGCTGGATACTTGGCTCTCAAAGAGTTCACCCACTCGTGGGTTATCCTCATATCAGAGAGACGGTGTGACTGTAGCCCTTTTGGGCTCCACAATTCGTAATGGATGTGGCACTAAACAATTTGTGCTCTCTCCCAAATTCATTCTAATGGGCCCACTCGCTCCGTATGAGGTGCAGACCCATGAACACGGGCTCAATTTGCCTTTCTTTTTTTTTCATTGCTGTGAATCCACTTGTTTGGATCACCCGCATACATGCGTGTGTCTTTTCTCACAGATATTCAGTTGAGGTATACTATGACATTTTCCATTGTTAGTACTTAGTGCTCTTTGCACTTGTCTTTGTAATACTAAGACGTACCAGCCTAAATGTCCACAAAGGTGATGTTTGTCATCCATGTCTCCTGGTGATTTTTGCTCCGGAGTAACACACTGTTATAGTTCCTTTTTTTTTACACACTCGTGTTGATATCCACTTTATCTTTCTGCGTTCCCACTAGATTAATAACTGCACGAGTGCAATACCAAAACACTCAGTCATACAGAGTGCAGAGGCGTAAACGCTCAACAGCTAATATCTTATGAGTCAAACAGATAAAATGTGCGAATTATCCTGTGAGTGGTACATTCCAAATCCACTGTTCCTTGAGCAAGATATGTACTATCATATAGCTTTATCTTTTCTCTTCGCGTGGTCACGCGTTTACGTCCATATCATCTGGTAGATTTCCTCTGGATTGCAAGCATTTGCTTGATCCTTGTGAGGGTTCTACATATTTTCGTCCATAATGGGTTTTCTTGTTTTTTTTTATTTTCCTGTCCCTAAACTGTTCCTTTGTCTTCTCTGTATACTGTCCACTGTTCTCTGTTGAAGGTTCCTTTCTTTTTTTTTCTCTAGCCCGTTGTTTTAACTGCGACTCTTCTCGTCCATCTTCGAGGTAATCCGTCTTACTGTCCGTAGGATGGAGTTGACTACTTCTCGTGTTCCTAACACTACTTGTCTACTTGCATGGGGTACCGTACTGATACATTACTACCTACCCGACTAACTTATAAATAAGTCTGTCAGGCCCACATGCTCCTAACGGAGTGCGGTCGTCCCATGTCTCGTTTAGTAAACTGGTAATGTCCGTCACACGGTTGTTGTGAAGTATTCTTTTGTCAATCTCCCTTTGATGGATATCCCTCTTTTTTTTGTTCTTTTCTTTTTTTTTTTGGTCTTCTTTTTGCTTCTGTTTTTTTTTTCTAATAGTTCATGTTATCGGTTATCCCGTAATAAGTGTTATTGCCTTTATGGCATCCATGGTAATTCGTATCATAGACTGGTATTATTCAACTCGGTGTAAGTAAAATCCGTGCTATATTAGCAAACTTGTTTCTCCTCTTTTTTTTTATCTCATTGAGTACAACACATTTTCCTTTTTCTCCCTGTTTTTTTTTCTGATCATGTCTCATCCATAGTTCATATTCTTCCCCTCATCCATGTAATTGGATGTATTGCAGATTGCATAATAGCTTGAGCAACTTGGCTCTTTACTTCCCAACCATCCTCACTGACGGTGGTGCATCTACAAAGGGTATGCTTGTCCATAAGGACTAAACATGTATCACTAGTAGTGATTAGCATTCAATGCCGGTATACTCTGATGGTATTTGGCTAGTAGCTCTGTCTGAAACTTCCTCGAACGTTTAAACTGGTGTGTGTTTTTTTTACAGTCATAGTGGCTGTATAATGTGTCCAGTTGCAGTGGTTGGACTATCGGTCCTTCCAAATTGCATAGGTTTCTAATTTCCAGGTTTCAATGAAAAAGTTTGAAAAACAGTTTTTTTTTACAAGGTTTAAAAGTAGTAGTTGTTGCATTTGCAGTAGCTGTTACTGTTGCTGTCGCTGCACTTGCTGTAGCAAGTGCGCAAGGCAGATGGAAATTCTGGTTCAGTAATTCCCGGTCTCATTGACTCTGTGTCGTAGGGTATAGGCTACATGGTAATGTAAGCATCACATCCTGTTCATATATATATCCGTCAAGGTTTAAAGCTTTTGGTACTGAGTACACACAACTAATCCCAAGGTCTTACACAAAAGGCGAGTGGTCAATGACACACTCCCACATACTTATAACATAGTTCCTTCTAGCATTCAAAGTAAGCACACAACAAAAGTAAAAGTCTTCCACTAGCGGTCTCATGGAGTATGGGTACTCATGCCCTATCTACTCCCTTGCCCTTCTGGGCTCCAGCATCAGCAGATGTCTAGCCATCCTGACCGCCTCGTGGTACTCCAGATCCTCCAGCTGAGGTCTTCTGAGTATTCTTTGGTGGCCTGTAATTACGGCTCTCTGGGTTCATCCAACATTCAAATTCCCTATGGCCCTCTTTGTGGCAGCACCGACACTCGACTTTGTGGCCTTCGCAGTCGACCCCTGGATGGTCCTTCCCACAACGCTTACAGTAAAAATGGCGCTGGGGCTGTCCGGTGCCTGATGATAGTATTTAAGTTTAAGTTAAAATCTGTTGATATAGGGGTTAAGATTATATTTGAATTTAAGAGGTAAGTGTTCTCACCCTTAGGAGGTGCAATCTCAGAGGCTTAGCGTCAATAGCTGGGCCGGTCAACTGCAGGACGGGCTCTTTCCCTTTCTTTCCCTGGTGACCCTGCTGCCCTTTCTTTGGAAAGAATTTCCTGTTTTAAGGTTTCGGGTCAGCATTCGTAAGGTATTTAGTATGATAAGTATTTAAGCTTGGGTTAAGTCCTTACTTTCCCTTTTTCTGGCCATCGCCTGAAGATGCTCCTCCACCCTCAGACTCTCCTTCAGGGTTCTTCCTTTTCTTTGCCCCTAGAGTCTCTTCCCGAGTCTGGAGCATTAGCTCCGTCCTCGAGGCAGCGTCGTAACACTCCTGGAATCTCATTGGTAAGTTCTCACAAGGTTATACGGCACTATAGTAAGTAAAGAATTTATGGCATTCATGTTAATACCTGTATGGTAGTGTAGAGGGTAGCACCCATCGCCATCTGGATGCGAAATAATAGTCCTCCCCGGAACTTCTTGATCTTTACGGTTTTTGAGTAATCCACACCGGGGATGAAGTCCAGTAGACCAATGAAGCGTAATACTCGTCCACGGTCAGACCTCCCTGGGTCAATGTTTCAAACTCATGGCGCTTCTTCTGTTTGAGGTGCGCCGGGTAGTACTTCCTCTTAGTAACTCAACAAAGGCAGCCCACGAAAAGTCGGGCGTAGCCAGGTGCTGGTCCTTGACCAACCTCCACCAAGTGCTGGCTGCATCCTTTCAGATGGAAAGCAGCAATAGCACCTTCTTGTCGTCAGGTACCTGTAACGCTTCATAGGCCTTCTCATGTTCAACGATGTAACGTTCCAAAGCTACGGGGTCTGGTTCCCCTGAATATGTAGGTGGTCGGGTCTCTGTAACTGACTTCAGCCATTTGTTTCCCTGGGCTGTGGCGGGTGGGCTGGTGCTCCTCCTATCAGAGTACCCAGCTGTGCAAGAACGGCTGCAACCGTCTCAGCAACTCCTGGAATGCCGGGGTCACCGCCTCTACCTCTTCCAACACCACGCCCTCTAGTACCACCAGACATCTGTAGTACAGTATGTCACATAAATACTCGGTAAATTACCGTACACAACCAATAGATATTAAGTTGCCTTAAAGGCTATCCTGTCACGCATTTGCGTTACTAGACACAATCTTCCTAAGACGAATCGTCTCGTAACTCCCAAATGTTTCCCATAATTTCCCAAGTCCTAGGCTCACTGTCTTAACCTATTATCTCGTCATCAGAGCGGTACTCCGCTCTGATACCACTTTTGTAACACCCCTCTCCATAATCACGATATAATCCCTCACGTAGCAATAAATAAAACGTCTCGCAGCGGAAAAATAAATAACAATTACAAAACTCACACGGGTGTCACCGGCCATTACTCGCCCATGCGAGCAACGTAGCCAAACCACATCCAACTTCCAAAATAAACAAACTGCTAACCGCAGTGATAACGAGAAACTCCTATACATCAAACTAAGTCCATAACCATAAACATTGACAAGTGAGCGTCTACCCAATCCTGAAAGATACATAACCTTACCATAAGACCATACACCATCTTCATTACTATACAACATCTCCAACTACCCTGTTCCTGCTCTTCAGCTCCGACAATGATCAACAACCTGAAATGGTGTAGTATCAGCGATAGACGCTGAGTATGCCGGGCCTGGACCCTAATGGTCACTTGTCATTTTAACCATCTTATTATTAGATTGGTTTCATGCTTTTCCTTTTTACAGTTATAATCAAAACTGAAGCATAAATGTATAATATATATAATCAACCATCCAAATATTCATAAACATTAATCATCCATCCAAACCAAACATTCATAGAATATTTCAAACAACATTTGTATATCGAACGTATCGAGCAATAACAACAATATTTTGTACAATGTACAATCGCCGTAGTGTTCACCATCCACTGTCAATTTATTTTAGTTTGGCTTTCAAGCCCCACCCATATGTACAATGTACATTCGCCGTAGCGTACAGTTCCCATAGTTAATTTACCTTAGCCTTGTAGGCTCCATCCAACCATGTTTAATTAATGTCAGTAGGGCGTCATGTTAGGACAACCCGATAACCTCACCATGGACAGTAGTCCCCCGTACACACAAAGGTGCTCATTTCGCCAGAGGTCCGGAGGCCCCTGACTCACTTATGTCTCGTAAGACGTCCATAAAAAGGCCGTAGCCACCTGATCCACGAACCTATTTGGGCTCGTTGGATATAACCTGGAGCGGAATCCAAATAGGAAACCCCTCAGTGATCACAAATGCGCAACCAAGTAGTTCGTAAACTACCGGGATTCCTCACCTCAATCTCATACCATCACTCTCTCATAATGTTTAAGATCTGCTCTTAGTCTTATGGAGAATATTTATTAACCAGCGGCCCAATGGGTCACGCATACCTAGAAGTCATCTAGGTGATATTTATGTTAGAGATCCATGCTCTAGAGACCGACAATGTCGTGACTCGTTCCTAAGTGTTTTACTTAGGTTACCATATACTTAATATTAATATCATGGTATTATATCAAGTAACCGTCATGTCATCACAACGCATATGTATGTTTATATAAGTCGATCTATAGTCGACGTAGTGTTAGTCCCGTAGGACGCCCGTGCATAAATAATTAATGCATCAACACTTAAACACATACATGTAACCACACACATATAACACACAAGTTATATCAACCAAATCCGAGCCCAAGGAGCAACCTTAGGTCAACTCGGCAAACCCCTTTACATACCGTTCACCCTGATTGTATTACGGTGGAGTATGAATCTTCAAGATCCTATGCTCCGTGTAGTCCGCTAGCTTGTCAAGCGTCCTTGTCAGAAGTATAATCTAAACGGTATTAAAACTATACGTCAGTCTCTATGACTAACTACATCCGGTATTTCTGAATAATAAGCAACCCCGACAGTTCACCTCTGTTTTCTACAGTTGTTGTTACGGGTTTCTCTAAAACAGTCGGTTTTGTTACTTAAAACGCGTACGTCAAAACTATTCCAACTGTTAAGTTTAGTTCCTTATATTTCTTTTAATCTTATCCACCTCTAGTTTAGGTACGTAACCTATAGTTGCATGTATGCATGCATTCTTGTATTATATTGCATTCTAAAATTCATAACTTATAGTTCGTAACTATATTTATTATTTTTTTTAAATAACCACCACCATTAAATCATATGGTTTTCAACCAAAATATATATATCCACCTTATATACATTATTCTTGTGTATGTATATATTTACCACGTAGGTAATTCCCATGAGTTTAATAAACTCTTATATTTTATGTTACTTTTTATCATCTTTTATTAGATGATTATTCCCATTAGTTGTATCATATTGTACGACTTATAATAAGATTATTATCCTAACATGAGTAACATTTTATGTTGTATAATTACAACTTCTAAGGTTTATTCAATAAATACCTTAGTTTATAACCTCCCATTTATTTATAGTTTGTCACACTATTTTATGTGAGTACCCTTCCTTATATTAATTCCATCTAACCCACCTTAATACCATTTAATTGTCATAACATTTATAACATAGTAAACCGTAGTCTAAAATTCATTTTCCAACCTTTATATTTTCGGTATAGCCCTTGAATTTATTTAAATTCCCTTTTTGACCACATAACATTATGTAATGTTATACCAAAATACTAATATCATTTGCCATGATATTTTTATTTCCTTTAACTTATAATCTATAGTTTTTATACAAAACTATTGTGTATTGCCTCATAGGCACATATTAAACCTTATACTTTTCCTTAAACCATAATTTCCTTTATTTACAAAATCACCCCTTTCTTTTACCATGTTATATATCCCATTTAATATAACATTTCTAACTTATAAAAGAGCATAACCTATGGTTATTTTTTGTAAATTCCGAACAGACCTCAATATACATTTTATATTGTCATTAGGCCCAATTTATAACATATAGTTTGATAATATCATTAAAACTATATATTATACATATATCTCAACAAATACTCTTTTATAATTCTAAAAATCTCCAAATTTTACCAAAGGGTTATACATATCCTTATTAACCCATATACTCTTGGTATTTTACCATTCCACCATCTATATTTCTCCAAAGTGTCATAATGACATAATAACTATATATTATACATATATAGTTTATTTTAATTCCAAAAACAACCCATTAAATTCCTAAAAATTCCTAATAGCCCATGGGTGTTTTAAAATACCATTGTACACCCTTTATTTTTGGTAATAACATATTTACCACATATGTTATAAAATATTACCATTAAATACTTATCTTATTATAAGACCTTAAATAAGTTATCTAACTTATCTAATTTGGTCAAAACCTAGCATATGGTCAAGGTTGACCACCTTAATATTTCCTTGACCACCAATTCCTTATAATTACGGTTTTCACCCAAACTTTCTAGAAATCACCATTTAACCCCAAAACTTTATAAAATCTTATAAACTTTATTTTAACTCCTTTTTAACTCTAATTTTCGACCTTATTATTCTAAAGCCCCCAAATTTAATTTAATTACACCTAATACCCCATTTATTTTCGGTAATGCATTTATACTACTTAAACTTAATTAAAAGCTTGTAAATGCATAAATAAAATGGCCTAAAATACATGGCCTTATTACAAACATTTGCTCACAAAATAAATTACACATAAATGTCCCAAAATACATATACATTTTCGGCCTCACCATATAATTTTTTTATTTATTTACCAAACTTCCACATAATGGCTTAAATTTGACAATTATGTTAATTAAATCTCTTAAATGACTAGCTTAATTTATCTTAGTCATTTTTTTTCCATTTCTAGGTCAATATAACCTATATGTGTAACTTCACTCTCGGCCATATATATATATATATACTTAAAAATTATAAAAATCATAAGTTTAAGGTGTTTATACCTTGATTATTCCTTGTATGAGCTCGGTCACTTGTAGGAAAATTCACCACTTGATTTAGACATGTTTAATACACAAAAACAAGATATGGTTACACTCCAAGCTTGAGCTTAACCATAAGGAATAATTAATGTAAGATTTAAGGCAAAAATCACCTTAAAATGCAAGGGAAGTTCTAAGTGGTTTCAACCTGAACCAAACACACCACAATGTTAGATCCACCACATTGACATAGGAAATAGTTAGATCTCGAAGTGCTACCTTGTTATTAGGTTTTACCTTGGAAAAATGCCTTAAAAGAGAGTATTTCCTTTGGATCTCGGCCACCCTTGCTCCAAATGGCTAACCAACTGATTCCACATGAAAAGGATAAGAACATAAGGCTATGACCAAAGTTCCACAGCCGAACTTGAAGGGAATCAAAAGTTATGAGCTTAAAGCACATTTTTACCTTAAAATGTAGATTTGAACAACCTTGGTCCCTCTACTGGTCTCAACCGAGTTTAGCTCTTGTTCTAACCTTAGAACACTGAGAATAAGCCATAGGAACAGATGAGCCACGAAATTTAGGTGTAGGTAGTGAAGAGATGAAAAAAAGGGCTAAAAATGGCATTAAAAGCTTACCTTAAGAGCTTAAGAGTATGGACTGCCTTCCTAACTCAAGAACCAGACTTGAGAGCTTCAAGGAAGGGAGGGAGCTCGGTTGGAATGAAGGGAATCGGACAAGAGGAAGGGGGAAGCTTGGAAATGAGCTTAATTATTGAAAAAGGTAAGAAAAGTAACCTTTTTACTATTCTTGGTTGTATTAGGTAGCATTATTGTCAATCAAAGACTTATGATGTCTTCCCACCTCCTTGCCAGCCGATTTCCTCAAGGGCAAATGGGTCATTAACTGCCCATTGACCAAACTTGGTCATTTTGACTCATGCGGGCCCCACTTCAGGGTTTTACTAATATTTTAATATTAAATTTGGAAATTAAATTCCTAATATCATATAATATGATATTTTATCATATTTAAAGGTATTTATAACCTTTTAGCTCATTTAAAACCAATTTAAAAGACAATTTCACAAAAACGTGCTTTAAGGAGTTTTAGCGCACATTTTGTGTTGCCTGGTGTTTCTGAGCTCTGTTTTCTTTTACAACGGTCTTGTTGTGTTCCTTACATGATATTTGATCATGTAATTCAATTTTATATTATTTAGAGGTCATTTGATTTTTAAGGTTTTCCTAGAGCACCTTTTTGCCCTTTTTGACCTTGAAGCATGTAAATGCTTTTTCTTTGTGTTGGAGTGTTGTCCAATGGTTATAATATGTTTAGTAGTATGTTAATATGCTTAGGAAAAATTTTTAGGTCCTAAGAAGTTTATTTGGGTATTTATTTACCCTTAACAGTCAAAGGGTGCAACATCTTGTTTTATGTTGACCACTGTTGTTCTCAGTTGACTTTTAAGGCATGTTTAGGCCTTAATTAATATGATTAAATATTTAATCCATGTTTTATAAGTTTGGGGTATTTCAGTGAGTTTCTTACCTTAAGCTCACAAATTCTCCTTTTCTTTTCCAACCTCCTCCTTCTCTCTTTCTTGATCACAATCGGTCAAATGGTAATTCAATGAAAGACTTGAAACACCATAGTTAGGGTTTACCTTTTGGAGCTTTTTAAGAGCGGATTTCACCCATGAATCAAAGGGGAAACTCCACCACCATTGGAGGGTTGAATTGAAGCTCAAAACCAAGAAGAAAACATGGCATTACAAAGGGGTAAAATCGGTCACCAAAGGAGGGAGAACAAAAATGAGTTTTTCAATGAAATTTTTACCTTAGGAGAGAGAGAAGGCTTCAAGCTACCCATTGATGCTATTTTCTCTTCAAATGGGGAAACCCCATGGAGATGAACTTCACCATTTTCAGATTTTGAAAAGAGAGGAAGATAGAGAGTGATGAGAGGAGTTCAAATATGTAATTTATTTTTGATTTGGAGCTCAAATGGAGCTTGGGCATGAAGAGGAAGTGAGGAAGCCATTGTTGGCTGGTTGAAGAACTCAAATTGGCAGCAAGGAGGAGGGAGGAACCGGCTGGGAGAAAGAGAGGGAGGAAAGAGAAGAGGAAAAAGAAAGTGAGGAAGGAGAGAGAGGGAAAGGTAGCTTTTGTCCTTTTTTTTGCTTTTTCTTTTCTTTCTTTCTTTTCCTATCTAGCTTATTTACTAGTATAGTGGGCTTCCTTGCTGTATAAAAACCGGCCCCTTACATTTACAAGCTGGAGCGTTTTTTGTCTTTTACAGAAAACGCTCATTAATTTACCCGGTTTTAGCACTATTCACTAATCGGGCCCGTTTTCTATAATTTCCTCGTTTCTTTATTTTTAAAGGTTATTATACTCCCATTAATGTTTTTTATAGTTATTTAATGAACTATAATTTTTACGGGTTCATTTGACCACTTAAAATCACGTTTTTGGGTTTTCTCGAAAAACGTGCGCTAAACCATTATTAGCGTTTTAATACATTATTTAGATCCGTTTTCTTCAGAAATTGTTCCCATATATTATTTAGGCATTATTAAGCCTTTAAAATCCATCCAATACCCTTTTTAAGGTTTTATTCCTCCTAGGGTCACTTAACGCTTGTTTTAGCGTTTTTTTTTTCACTTTCTAAGTGTTTTCTTGTTTCTTTTGGATTTACTCTTTTTACCAAAATTTATTAGGCACTAATAGGCCCTCAATATTGTATTAGAGTAATTTAATCACCCTAATTAAGTTCAGGGTATTTCAGTATGAGTAAGTACTTAGTATTGAGTATTGAGCAATGAGTATGTACAAGTATAGTAACGAGTATGGAGTAAGGAATGTGTACGAGTAAGGTAATGAGCATCGAGTGATGAGTATGAATGAGTAAAGTAATGAGTATCAAGTAAGGATGTAAGTATGAGTAAAGTAATGAGCACCGAGTGGTGAGTAGGTATAAGTAAAGTGATGAGTAACGAGTAAGGAGTAAGTACGAGTAGAGTAATGAATATTGAACATAGCACGACCAGAGTAATGAGTAAGGTAATGAGGAGGTAATGAGTGAGTAACTAACATTAACGGTTGACTGACGAATTGTCTTCCCTAGTAAGTATTGAACTTTGCATATGTATGTAAGTAATGATGCTTGTATTGTCGTAGTATTAGTATGTATGTATGCATGTAAAATGAACTCCATGTATATTCAACCAAAAGTAGTCAGCGTACCCCGGTTAGCACGTGGGGTATGTGAATTTCATATGCAGCAATTTGCTGAGCCCCTAGGGGCACCATTTTTATTTACAGGTACTTCGAAGCCGACCACCGTTCGAGAGTGTAGGACGGGGCTGCTATGTAAGCACGGGTAGTTGAGTAATGGGAACTGTATGGTATTGTAATATGAATTTGTAAGTCCAAAATGTATCAGTAGTTTGAGGATTGTAGTAGACTCGGTATAATATTGTATTGGAGTTTGTATTTGAATTATGGTATGGAATGGAAAGTAATGTATTGTGTAGGGTACTCGGTATATTCAAGTCATCAGACCGATAGTATGTAGTAGTGTAGCTGGCCTTGTTAGTCACGTGGGTGACTAACGGCATTGTACACCCGCCGTTATGTATGTAATATCCACTGCGAAGTTAAGTATTTGTACAGTAATGACGGGATTAGTGGTAGGGGTGTTACAAAAAGTGGTATTACTTCGCTCTAATGGATGAAATATCGAGTTTAGGATTATACAGAGTTAGGAATTAGAGACTTAGGGCTAAGGGTTGAGTGTTAGCATGTGAGGTACGCTAGATAGGAACTCCCGTGTGAACCGAAAACCGACAACAACCATACCCGCCCTCCGCAACCCATGGTATTAAGTTGGGAGAAGAACGCCAGAGAGATGGAAAGACCTCTCACACTCTGGCAAAACCCGATCTGGCAGTTGCAAAAAAAATAAACCTTATGAAAAAAGGAACCTGTCATATGGTAGATTCCGAGAACCGGGAATCCCGGAGACGGTTCCCATTGGAATAACAACAACCGCATTTAATGATCGCAGATCGAAGATCCTAAATATAGGATAATGAAATTTATGGCACCATGGGGCGACATGCTTCGCAGTCGCAAGAACCATGCGTGACCGGCGAGAAGGGGAGCACAACCGCGCTGTGGAGTGAAAAAGACAGAGTAACAAGCCTGAGACAATAGAGTCTACAGACTGTAATTGTAACACCCCAACCGCTAATTCTCTAATTATGGTCTAATCGTCACATTAACATAGATAATCGCAACGGAATTACTCTCGTCTACGGAGGGTGATACAATACCGACAGCCTTCCACAACTAACAGTCCTAACTACAATCAATTCCGGTCTGATAAATAAAATACCATACTTACATCATCATAATTTACAATGCCTGATTACCGAGTACTAAGAGTATACATTACATAATGATCTCACAAGTCTAACAAAAGAATATGAGTTTAAACATCCCACTCATCTTTTCCATGTTACCTACTCTCAAAATACAACGGGTGTACCACATAGTACACCGACTACTCTAGGGCTACAAGCCCGTGTACAACTCGGTACACCATCATCTACTACTAACTATCAAAAGTATAACAACCCGGTCCATCTCGACAATCAACCGTCTCGGGTACCTGGAAGAATAAAAACATCACCCCAAGGGGCTCAGCAAAAGCTGCATATGAAATTCGCATACCCCGCGTGCTAACGGGGGTACGCCGACTACTTGGTCGTATACATGGAGTTCATTTATTTTTAAGCAGGCATGCTATTATGAGCAACTTAATAAAACATGTATAAATAAAACTCGCACATTGAGTATATCGCACACAATGGAAAACAGCACATAAGTCAACCATTCACAGTCTCAGAGGCCTTGAGGTTCTCTCCTCAAGATCTAGCCTCTTATAAGTTAGCCAATTCTCATCCGGGTTAGACGGATGTTCATACTCTTAGCTCATGATCATATGTCTCGCATAAGGCATGATCCAAACTTAACCATTATTTATCTCTTGAAATAATTATACAGTTAAGTCGGGGACCTCCAGGCAGAGATGAGGCATGCTCACCACATCTCACCACCGGGCTTTAGATTTAGCTTACTTCCCCGGGTTGCGACCATACGGTTCGGAACCATGGTGGGAAGGTTAGGCCAGAACTCGGTAAGCAATCTCTCTTGCTTCCTCATTCTCACGTGTGGTCGAAGCTATATCGGTCTCCTCAAAACCTCAGTTACCCATTTCTCAAGTTAGGTAAGTCAGAAGGTTAGGGTGTTAGAGAGAACTTATCAAACACAAGATTTATCATCAATCAAACATTTCACGAACTATACAAACTTGTCTTACAAGACCTAGTTCAATCAAGTGCAAGGACAAGCACATGACATGAGGAAATGCAATAAATCATATTCATCCATTTTATCTTGATTAGGTGATTGCATATAAACACACCAACACACAAATCAGAGTAACCAGGTTAGGATACAGGGCATGAGAAAATCATACCGTTCACCGTCGTAGTTCGTTTGCCGACTCGCTCTCGGAGTCCGACTAATCGAATCCTATAACATACATTAGGTTGGGAGGTTAATTATCCATAATTAACTTGACCCGTTACTTCTCTAACGTTTTCCCGAACTTTACATACTTAGTCATTACATTTCAAACTTAACTCATACAAGTCCTTACTTCACATTTTCTCTTAATCTTATTTAAACCCTCAATGACCCTCACATGTCATTAATTAAGTCCTACTTAACTTATGATAACATTACCAATCAATTCCTTAGCTTAAAAATCACTTAATGAACTTATTTTCAAGTTTTTGGGTTGGTCCGGGACTTTGCACGGGACTTAAGTCCCGGACCTATCATTTACTGAACTCTCGGGTGTTTTATGTGCATGGTCCGGGACCTTAGCAGGGACCTAAGTCCCGGACCAATATGTTGGTTCCACTCTCGGACTGCAAAATGGGGGTGATCCGGGTCTTTAGCCAGGAGCTAAGTCCCAGACCAGAAAAGAAATGAACTCTCGATACAAAAACAAGGGGTGGTCCGGGACATGGGCATGGACTTAAGTCCCGAACCTGTCAAAATGTGTACTCTCGGGGGTAAATTTGGGGGTGGTCCGGGACTTGGTCCTGGACCTAAGTCCCAGACCTTGCTACACTTTTGACAGATTTGACATTTCTAAATCTGTTCCAACTCCATTCTTTGACCATTTGATTTTCCAACCTTTCCCACTTATAATCTACATGTTTTAGTTCCTAATTACCCTTCTAACCATCCTAAAACAAACACCAAGTTCACTCTCTAACTCTTGATTAATTCACTCAAGTTCCTCACTTAATTGTCAAACAACTAGTTGCTAGTTTTCAATTCCGGTTACAGTTTTTAATACCCTCTTTTCTACCATTCCAACTACCCTAATTAATGCACTCAAACCCATAGTTTCCTAGCCAAATTTTGACAGAGTTTGCCTACTTTCCTAAGATTTCTCCACACACTAAAAGCTCACAAAAATCAGTTTTTCCATCCCTATTTATATAAGCATTTATATCATTACAGCAGCACACTAAATCCACCTTGTTAACACTTATGCACCAGTTTAATCACAAGACTTCTTTCCACACTAAAACAACATTTAAACATCTCCATCCACATTCAAATTGTAGTATCATAACTACACTAAAACAAGGGCTTTATTAAACATTAAAAATCTGTTTTTGCAAGACAACAAACCAACACAAGGTAAGCTCATTTACCTTGTTTGTTTCAGTTTTCTCTTCTCTTCTTCCTCTTTTCTCTTGTTCTCTCTTTCTCTTCTCGTTCCCACACCAAAAAAAGGGTATAGATTGCTATCTACAATCATATCCCGACACCACACAATAACAAGCTAATTAATTCAAACTTCCCTCACAAAAACTAGTATTTTCAAGAGCTAGTTTTAGGGTTTAGCTTAAGGAATTACCTTACTCTCTTGAGTGTAATCTTTGAACAGCAAGGATAGCAAAATCTCACCCCTCTGTTGAAGACCCAAAAACCGGCTGGGCATAGACAAGAAAGAGCTCAAGTGGGAATTTTGGTTTTGGAAGAAAAAGCTTGTAAAAGATGAGCTCTTGAATTTATTTTTACCTTGGTGCATTAAGGAGATGAAGGAGACCCAAAAACACTTCTTTAAGCTTCAAAATGACCTACTTACATGGAGATGAAGATGGAGGTTTCAAGCTTTTGAAGGGTGGAAAACACTGCCCTTGACGAGAGGAATTCAACGGTGGTATTTTTGTATGATTTGGTGTTGATTTGTGCAAGATAAGAGGAGAAGAAGTTGGTGTTGTTTGCTTCCCTTTTCAAATCGGCAATTGAGCTGAGTGAGGAAGAAGATAGTACAGAGAGGGGGGGAATCGTGAATGAGAAGGATGAGAGGAGGTGAGAGAGTACTAAAGTCTTTTATTACTATTCCTTCTCTACTTTAACTTGTTTTGTCTTCTAGTGTCTTATTAGTATTTGTTAATTAATTAAATGTGTGTGTGTCAAATAAAAACCGGCCCCACACTATTAATAACCCGGGTCATTTTTCGTCTTTTTGAATTAAACGCGTTTCGTCTCCCGGTTTCGACATTATTCACTCCCGGGCCCCGTTTTCCGGAATTTTCTCATTTAATTAATTTTATTGCCTCTAGACCCTCATTATGGTCTAATTATAGATATTTAATGAACTATAATTATTACGTGTTTATTAAACCCATTTAAAATTACGTTTTTCCCGGTTTCTCGAAAAATGCGTTTTAAAGCTCGTTTGGATTTTTAACTCGTTTTACGGATCCGTTTTCTCCGAGAATCATTCCCACGTATTTATTTAGGCCTAATTAAGCTCTTAAATATTCCGTTAGCCTAATTAATCACTGTTTTTAAACCCAGGTATTTCAGCAATGTTTGATTGTAACACCTCTACCGCTAATACCGTCATTATTGTACAATTACTTACCTTCACAACGGACATTACATACACAATGGCGGGTGTACAATGCCGTTAGTCACCCACGTGACTAACAAGGCAAGTTACAATACTACATACTATCGTTCTGATGAATTTGAACATACCGAGTACTCTACACAATACATTACTTTCCATTCCATACCCCAAATCATAATTCAAATACAAACTCCAATACAATACTATACCGAGTCTACTACAATCCTCAAGTTACCAATACAATTTAGACTTCCAGTTTTGCATTACAATACAATTACAGTTCCTATTACTCAACTACCCATGCTTACATAGCAGCCCCGTTCTACACTCTCGAATGGTGGTCGGCTTCGAAGTACCTGCAAATAAAAACAGTGCCCCTAGGGGCTCAGCAAAATTGTTGCATATGAAATTCGCATACCCCGCGTGCTAACCGGGGTACGCTGACTACTTTGGTCGAATAAACATGGAGTTCGTTTATTTCACACATACATGCTGATACTACATCATCTTACACAAGCAGCAATACTTACCTACATCTACAAAATTCAATACTTACTAAGGAAGACAATTTGTCAGTCAACCGTTCATGTTAGTTATTCACTCATCCGGTTTAATCGGATGCTCTCTTTCTTCCTATTCGGGTTCTTAAGTCTTACACCAAACTTAGTCCTACTTACTTGTTGCTTTACTGACACTACTCTCATTACCTTACTCATTACTTACTCGTGCTTGCTCAATACTCGTTACTATACTAGTACTTACTCATCACTCGATACTCATTACTTACTCCCACATACTCAGTACTCCATACTCTTTACCATACTCGTACTTACTCCTTACTCAGTACTCATTACATACTCATACTTCCTTCTTACTCATACTCATTACTTTACTCATACATACGCATTACTCAATACTCATTACTTTTGGCCTCCGGGCGGAGTCATACACAAGCCTCGCCACCGGGCGTACAAATACAAAGGGGTTATACACTTAGCTCCTCAAATACTCAAATGTCTGTTTTTACCGGACTACTCAAATTCCCAACACTCCTCTCTCGGAGTATCTTACAATCTCATGGATTAGCCTAGAAGTATCTCTCTTGATAACCTCCACTAGCTTAGGGAATTACCATCGTCTAGTATTCTCAGATTTAAGGGTTCCCCCAACGTATCGAATACTCTCATGTTTGGGACATTACTTACATTAGTCGGGTCCTCTCATTGTGGGTCGACTAATTTTCTAAGGGGTTTGGAGATCCCTCTTCATTCATTACTACTCTCAAGATTTATGTCTTGCACCATCATCAACTCCTCTAATAGAGGCTACTTATATATACTTCCACCATTTATTGTTTGTGGATTATCCATTTCGGTTCTCTTACCGTTATCGGGAGGTTACTAGTCTCGTACACTCTCTCACATTCTAGTGAGTTCGTTGGTTTGCGTTAGCGTTTCCTAGTTCGTTAGTTTTAGTGTGTTTCTACATTTCCGTTAATTCACAACATGACTCTTACTACGAGTCACTAAACAACAAGACTCATCTATGAGTCAGTCTACACACTTAGTTAAGCCACACAATCAATCAAGAAGGGTTAGCTCATACAACATACAGCAAGACATACAATGAAAGGCAATAAACCGTTTTCATGCTTTAGTCTTGATTAGCCGGCATACAGCACACAAATCAACGTAGCTCAGTTAGCATACGGGGCATGAGAAAATCATACCTTTCACCGGGGTTAGCTTTACCGGGTGTTCCCTTGTTCCTTGGTTCACAATTGCTCCACTGATAATGTTTCAAACATTATTATTAATACTATGTTCATAGGGTACGTAAATAATTACTACTCCCGTACCTACCCCGTTGGCCCGTTATGCTTAGTTATACTTATGTCAAATTATGTTCTTACTTCTCACTCACTTCCTACACTTGTATACACTTCTCCTTTACTCTAGCATTAATACCTCACTTATACATATTTATATGCATGTATATATATATATATATACAAGTGTATACATATACATCTAATTAATTTAATTTTTTTTTTGTGTCTGGGTCCGACCGATAGACTGACCGACCCAGACCCCTGGGTAGGTCGAAGTCAGAAAGCGATCCCAGTCCGACCGACCCACCGACCGACCCAGCCTCTCGGTAGGTCAAAGGCAGAATGCTTATTTTGGCTTGTTTTCAACTCCAATTTTCTCCCAATTTCTTCCCTATCCTTCCACATGCTTCCTAACATGTTTAACCACCTTAAAACACTCTTAATCATGCTCTAAACCTCCTCAAATCATTACTCAAATTCCTTACTCAAATCCTTGCTCAATTTCTACAAACTTCAATACTCATCTTTGCACTTATGCACTCTAGTGCATTTCTAAACCTCTTTTGACAGCCTACCTCTTGTTCTCACCCACTTTAACCATTCCAAATCCCTTATAACCATTTGCAATGACTATACCCAAGTTCTTCATTCTTTTCCAAGGTTACAAACACTAACTCTTTTTCTTGAAATCCTAAGGTCTTCACAACCCATTTTGCTAAAGATTTTTCTCACTACTTTACTCACCACTAACATAGCTCCTAAGGGGTTAACTGATCAAATTGGTTTCTATCCAAACACCAAGTTAACCCTTGATCATTCCTTACTCATAACATCTCTTAAAACATCATAAGTTCTACCAAAATTTTGCCATGACTTACCTACAATCCTTACATTCCCAAATCCATCCATTCTTATCCAAGTCAATCCTAATCTAGCCACACCCACAAGGGGTTCTACCAGCACACATAATTCCTTAAAATCTCATCAAACAACAATACCACATACATACTCAATTCACTTGGCTCCATAGCCTTCAATTCATACATTAATTCCACAAACTTCTCATACTTCAACCAAGTGCAATTCTAGCAAGGTTTTGGTTTCATTCTTTCATTACCCATCCCAATATACTAGTACATATGAAATATACATTAAGGTAGGTTTTCTTACCTTAGATTCTCAAATATCCTTTTCAATTCTCTTCTTCTCTTCTTGGTTCTTGTTCTTGCCTCACAAAAACGGTAATGCTACAGCCCACCAATACACAACAATTCCCACTTAGAACTAGCTCTTATTTAATTTAGGGTTTAACACATGTTTAAGCTTAAAGGAGGTATTACCTTGGAACCCTTAGATAGAGTTTTTGAGCAGTTAAACAACAAGCTCCAGCACCACTTGAAGGGCTAAAATCGGATGGAGCAAGGAGAGTAACAAGCGTTCAAAAATCTGGAAAATTTCCAAGTTGAAGAAGATAGCTAGAAAAGAGGAATTTTTGAGTTCCTTTTTAGCTTAGAATAGTAAGAAGATGAAGGTGCTTCCAATGGTGGTCTTCAAGCTTCAAGGTGAGCCACACCCATGGAGATGAAGTGTGATTTTTTCTGATTTTGAAAAGATAGAAGTGTTGCCCAAGGAGAGAGATGCAGTTTTTATAGCATTTGGACAAGATTTAAGCTTTCAACAATGGAGGAGAATGAGCTTGGTGAAGGGGCTCATGGAATCGCCATGTTTGGCTGGAAGAAGAAGGGGAGTTCTGATGGGGAAGGGAAAAAACGAGAGAGAGAAAGCAAGAGGGTGGAGGAGAGAGACTACCTTTTTCAATTTTGTACTTTATTTATTTGTCCTCTAGTGTGTTAGGAAGGAAATAAAGGATGGGGGAAGACTAGTCATCCGTCCCACACCACACACACACACACTTATTTTCTGATTTTTATTTACAAAGGGGGAAGTTATTTTGGTTTTATTACACTTAACACCCCACAAGTTCTAGTTTTTGCACTATTCATTAACCGAAACCCGTTTTCCGGAATTTTCTCGTTTCTTTAATTTTAATGGTTCTTAAGCCTCCATTAATGTCTAATTATAGTTATTTAATGAACTATAATTTTTACGGGTTCATTTGATCACTCAAAGTCACGTTTTCAGGTTTTCTCGAAAAACGTGCACTAAAGCTTTATTAGCGTTTTAACACATTACTTGGATTCGATTTCTTCGGGAATCATTCCTGTATACTAATTAGGCATGAATAAGCCTTAGGACTCCACATAATACTCTAACCGAGGTCTCGTACCTCCCATGGTTATATAACGTTTATTTTAGCGTTTTTCGTTTTTTAAGTGTTTTCTTATTTCTTTTGGATTTATTTTCCTTACCAAAATTACTTAGGCACTATTAGGCCCTTAAATACCATATTAGAATAATTTAATCACCATAATTAAGTTCGGGGTATTTCATTGATAATACCAATAACGGTATACAAACCGACTAAGGAATTAGTCGAGGTTGATTTAATACCAAACCTACACGCCAAGTGGCTGTAATAACCGAACAACATAGTTAAGAAGACAATGAAAGTTTTCATAAAACATACACCTATAGGACTACAACGTGGTTCCTAAGGATAAGTCAAGTCTCGTTAACCACAGTGAAGGCGTGAGACACCCGGATTGACGACAACCATGTCAAGTACACTGAGAAACGACTCAGGAGATTGATCACCAGGGTCAAAAGAGCAAAGGAAGACCTAATAAGACCACCAAATATGGATGGAAATGGTACCGTAACCGGTATACGTTAACCAAAAAACAACCTACCCGCGCACTTGCCCAGGGCAAGTGCAGTAGAGGCAAGACAGTTGGAAGACTTCTAATGACCAACAAGTACCTACTAAAGTACCACCATGAGGAATGAAGCAAATACATGATCACTAATCCTAAGAATTTGAAACAGTGAAACCTTGAAAAGGCCTAATGGCCCGACCATTGTATCAAGAACATACCAATCAGCGAGGAGCTGGACTTGGTCAAGACCTCAGACATGGCAACGCCATGAAGAATTTCTTTTAACACCGAACTGTTATTTCAAAACCCAAAATTTTTCTTTCAAAACCACAAACCCTTCTTTTAAACCTCGGATTTTTAAAACCAAACCAATGGAATTACAGTGAGTATCATAGAATGGTACAAGAGGAGTTGACAATAGAATACTTCACCTAGGCGTGTGACGAGCAATACGAATGTACCCAAATACGGGATGTGGGACGGCATCACTCTGAAGGAGCTTGCGGGCCTGACAGATAGTCAGGTAAGTGGTAACGTGCCAATAAGGTACCCCACGTATGTACACAAGTGGTGTACGAAACACGAGAAGTAGTTGACTCCGTTCTACGGACCATAAGTAAATTCAAACCAGAACAGTTGGATACCTCGAACGAGCAAAGGAAACTCAGATAAGCTTACAAGCTAAGGAGTCAAGAACTCACTCCAGGAGGATGATTCAAAGTTAAAAGTGTGAGAAGCGCCAACAACTGAATAAAGACATTGGATATGTCTCGAACATATTGAAGTAAAGCATGATAACTGGAAGAATACCCCATCTAAACAAAGCTGGAGGAGGCAACCAAGGGGTTGGTGCAAATGCCTGACATTAACACATCAGTGTTCAAAGAACGGGATGGAATTCCTGGGACAACTACCACAAACACACAGGGTGATCATATAAGGTACCGGAGGATACCATTCACCACTAAAGGAAATATCAAACCGGTTAAAAATATAAGAGAAGTACCCATGGTCTACCCTAAGAACGGGAGACGTTATAGCCCTCAACAGGATAACTCAGATCCGGAACCGCAAGGTAGGATAACAGACTAGACACACTCATAAATATCAACCAGATGTAATGGCATCACTTAACGGCACCCAGGAGCAATCCTTGAAGGGTGTCGGAAGTGTGATGAAAGCACAAGAGCTAGAATGGACACTCGGTTAGAACACCGAAGGGATCCCACTTACTAGGGGATACCCTAAATTAACAATGACAACAACCAACATCAAGATATTTACCTCCAACTCAATTGATGGTATAAGGAGAAACAAAGCTCATGAACAGCTAGAGATGAGCATAGCTCTAGGCAACATGGCTAGTATGCCATAAACCTACTACAGGACACAACCCAACGGTTGTAAAATACAATGTGAACGATATGAAGAGTTGCCAAGAACGGCACCAGTGGGATGGCTAAATAACTAACGAGCAAAGATACCCCTCGTTATTGTGGTACCACAAGAGCGGTGAACATACAGATCCCAAGGAGAGGATACCATCAATAAATGTTTGAAAATATATCCCTTTCAGAACTACTAATAATGTAGTGAAGCTTGAGCATACAATTATTGCCAAGCAATGTAAAATAAGCTTCAATAGCAATTATTAACAACTAAGGAGTAACCGGTTCAGAAGGAACACGATATGTGGGAACGTAAAGTATAAGTAAATAACGCTCAAGGAGCTCAGAAGTATAAACGCTGAACCATGGTATAAATGGTGGAAATGCATAAGCTGAAGCTAGCAACAGCGGATGCCATGTAAACCAATACTATAGAATCAGTAAGAACATGGTACGCAGTAAGCGACCAATGTACCGCGGTAATCACCCAATGCTATGGAGTTGTTAAATACGAGATGGCAGACAGACCGGGTAACAAGCCAGGAGTTTGCACCAAATGATGAAGCACCTCACAAAGAAGTAATGTTCATTCCTATTGCGATCACATAAGAGAATTACTGCCAAGGGTTTATGCCTCTACACTCTGTAGGACTGAATGTTTTGGTATTGCACTTGTGCAGTTAATGATCTAGTGGGATAGCTAGGAATATGGGAAAATGTAAATCGTGGTAAATTCTTCCTTTCACCAGCGAACATGGCATAGGCCTGTTAAGCAAAAGCTTAGAAACAAACCGTGCGGCCTAAGGCCAAAGAAGCACGAAGAGAGTGAAACGTACCAACAATCACAAGATGTGAATTCCATTGGAATAAAAGTGAAAGGAGACTTATGAAAGTCACAAGGACCGATGCATAGAAATGCAAGGTCATACAATTAAAGAACACTTGTACAGAATCAGATAAATTGGCATAATTCAGAAGCTACTGACAACAGAGGAAGCACTACAACTAAGTAGTGACCTAACATCACCCGACAATAAGTTGGAGGAACCCAGTGAATAATCATGGGAGTACGAACAGTATATACAATAGATTTCCAGAGTGTTGGTTATAAATCTAAAACTCATGAGTTCGCGTACGGTAAGAAATACCACGCTTGATTGAATAAACCTTATTCCCACAATAAAAGGGATAAAAAGGTGATGTGTAACACGTTAAGGATAACAAGAAGGGCGAATAACACAAGTTATCAGGGTCGCGCAGTAGAAGCTAGTAGGCCCAGAATTCTAAGTGAAATGCACCTAGTGAATAAAAGGCAAATCATCAATGCCTTAAAGCCATTTAGGCTATAACCGATCCCGGTTAAGAGTTAAATAAACTCCGATGAAAATTCTTGACGTAGGGACTAACCAGTAATACGGTTAAGACCCATTGATCAAGGAACATTGTATAATAGACCGCATGGAAGCTAAATCACTCCATGACGGCTGAATGCCTTCGACCAATGTCCAATGTTGACACATGGTAGATTACGTGGGCGTAATCCCTTTTAAGGGGGTAGAGCGGAAACCACAAAGTGTAAGTTTTACGTGACAAGTGTGTAAACTACAATGCACATAGCGCCAAAAGTATTTGTTTTGATGATTGATACCTATGTTACTTAAACATTTGTATTCACTCATCGTGTAATTGTGGTTATTTGGGAAATAAGAAGTGGAAAGGAGTAGAGAAACTTTAGGGGAATGAGAACCCCGATTGGTAATAATATGAGAAATGGGTACGTATGAGAGACTTGAGGAGTATAAATCGGTATGGAACCGATGTATTTGATGAGTATAAATCAGTATGAAACCAATGCATTTGACGAGTACAAATTAGAGGATAGAAAATTAATTGGACATTATACCTTTGAATTTCTTAAGTATAGTAGTTGAAGATGATGTAGTAATAATTGATGAGACGATTAGTAAGTGAGTAAGTGAATTCTAGAAATTGGAAAATGTATGTGTGTGATTATTAGTAGAAAAATAAAAAAATAGAAAATGGAACAATGTTTGACGATTTGACTGTGCGAATTGAGGTGGGAGGTGGAACTTGATTTGCAAGCGATCAAGGGAAACTGAACACCAAATTGGGGTGGAAGGATAGTTCAACACCAATGCTGATCACATTGGGGTTGAAGGACTCTTGAAGCTCCCTATAAGTGGTCACAGTAATAACACTAGTAATATGTGTAATTACCATAAATGGGATTAGGGAGATGTGTGCAAGTTTTCGAAATGAATTCCCAAAACTAATTTGGTACAATGTTTTTCTTCAAACTTGAGAATGAGGATAGGTTTTGAAACCGCTCCCACGGGCGCTAGTGGATCTTCCATGACTAGGCATCGGTATCGGGTTGAAACCATGGAGGTGAAGCTAGTTTTGAGTCAGTGGAAGTGATGCTTAGTTTTGAAACCACTACACCGTTCGTGTGGCGGTCCTAAGTGGCCGGTTGGGTGCGGAGACAGTGTGTGTTTTGTATTTTTCCAAGGGCACTGGGGCAACGTAGTCCCGAAGTAAGTATGAGTAAAGTGCCTGAGGATCTCTATATATGCAAATGAATTTGATCAGAACCAAAGGACCGTGGCCAGAAAGCGTAAGTGCCATTAGTCATGACGGTCGTGAACTAGAGAGTGTAAGTGTTCAAACGTGACCGGTACCTGAGGGATCACTCGACATGGGAGAGGATGGTACCTCATTTATCTGCGGATGGACTCCATGGAGAGTCTGTAACGGATATTTTTGATTGCTATGCATGCAGTGACATGCTGTTTGGATGTGTAGTATACATCGAGTCAGACATTTGGAGTCTGACAAGTTATATGTAGAGGTCATAACCTTAGCATAGAGTACTTATACGAGTAACAATATTAGACTCTCTAACTTTGAGGGCAAAGTTCTTTAAGGGGGGTAGATTGAAATACCCCGAACTTAATTATGGTGATTAAATTATTATAATATGGTATTTAAGGCCTAATAGTGCCTAAGTAATTTTGGTAAGGAAAATAAATCCAAAAGAAATGAGAAAACGGTTAAAAGCGAAAAACGCTAAAATAAGCGTTATGTAACCATAGGAGGTACGAGACCTCGGTTAGAGTATTATATGGATTCCTAGGGCTTATTCATGCCTAATTAATGTATGGGAATGATTCTTGAAGAAAACGGATCCAAATAATGAGTTAAAATGCTAATAGAGCTTTAGAGCACGTTTTTCGAGGAAACCCGAAAACGTGACTTTGAGTGGTCAAACGAACCTGTAAAAATTATAGTTCATCAAATAACTATAAATAAACATTAATGGAAGCTTAAGAGCCATTAAAATTAAAGAAACAAGAAGATTCCGGAAAACGGGCCCGGTTAGTGAATAGTGCTAAAACCGGGTAAACTAACAAGTGTAATCTATAAAAGACGAAAAACGCTTCAGCATGTGTATATAGTGCGGCCAGTTTTTAGCTAGTAAACAGCCCCCTCACACACATTAATAAAGCTAGAAAGAAAGAAAGAAAAGAAAAGTACAAAAAGTAACCCCCTTTTCTCTCTCCTTCATTTCTGTCTTTTCCCTCTTCTTTTTCCTCTGTTTTCTTTCTTCCCTGCCATTCGCTCCTCCTCCCTCTGGTTGCTGCCGATTTTGAAGCTCCTCACCAAGCTTCCATGGCTACTCCACTTCTCCTTCATGCTCTAGCTTCATTAAAGCTCCAATCACAAAAATAATCACATATTCTTCATCTCCTCATCATTCTCTATCATTCTCTCTCTTCAAAATCCAATAATGAAGAACTTAATCTCCATGGTTTTTGGCCATTTGAGGAGAAAAGCACACCATCTTGAAGCTTGGAGGCTTCTCTTTCCATTAAGGTAAAAATCTCCAAGAAAAATTCACCCTTCCTCCATTTCTTAGTGTAGCTAATTTTTCCCCCATTGTAATGCTCTGTTTTTCTCTCTCTTTTGAGCATCATTCCAACCTTCCAATGTTGGTGGGTCACCTTCTTGAATCAAGGGTTAAAACCCCTCTTAAAAGACTCCAAAGGTAAACCCTAGATTTGGTGTATTTAAGCATTTCAATGAATTAGTATTATTCCAAGGGTTAGGATTTTAATTACACTTATTTTGTGTTCCTTGGGTGATGGGAATGGAGTTTGGCAACTCCATTGCCCACTTAACCGAATTAGAAGAGGAAGAGCAAAAGGAGATTGGAACAGGAAAGAAGAAAGTATGAGCTTAAGGTAAGAAAAACCTTCTTGATGCTAATTTAATGCATTAGAATGTTGAGAAAGGGTGAATTAATGAATGAAACCAAATTTTGTACTAGGAATGTAGTTGATGGAAGTTTGAGAGAATTTGTAATTTGTTGTGTAAAATAAGGGCCTTAGAGCCAAGTAATTTGAGTATGTATATTGGTATTGTTCTTTGATGAGATTTTGGTGAATTATGATTTATTGTGTGCTGGTAGGACCCTTGTATGGGTGTGGCTAAATTAGGAATGGAAATTGGTGAGAATCGATGAAGTTGAGGATGTAAGATTTATGGGGAGATTATGGCAAAATTTTAGTAGGAAATAAGCATTTTTTGATGACTTGGTGAATGGGAGAACCAAGGTGTGTATTGGGTTGAGTAGAGATGTTTAGTAACCATGGAATGGTAGTTGGAGGATGAGGATAAAGGGTGTAAAAATCTGTAGCAAGGAGTGTTGAAATGCATTAGAAAAAACTAGGAAGAACTAATGTGCAAGATTTAGGAAAATGAAGGTGGTACTTGGGTATAGATAGTGCATTTGTTTAGGAATGAATTGGAATGGTAGAATGGAGTTAAGACAAACTTCAAAGTGCAAAGAGAAGTGTAGAAATGCACAAGTGTGCAAATTGTAAAAATGAGAATGGAAATTTGTAGGAATTGGGCAAGAAGTTGAGTAAGGATTGGACCAAGGATTTAAGGAGTTTTAAGGAGTGTTTAAGTGTGTTTAAACATGTATAAAACATGTGGAAAGATTATGGAAGGATTAGGGATGGATTAAGGGTTGAGTTAGGGTTGAAAAATCACCTAAGTAACAATTTTTAGCAGGGTCCGGGACCTAGGATATGAACCAAGTCCTGGACCGCATCAAAAATAATGTCGAGAGTTTAACCTGCAAGTGGTCCGGGACCTAGGTCCAGGACCAAGTCCCGGACCAATAGTAAAAATGGGCCAAGAGTGATTTTCTTGATTGGTCCGGGGCCTTGGGTCCGGACCAAGTCCCGGACCACCCCCAAAATCTTGTCGAAAGTGGTTTTTAGGGTTTAAAACATGGGGGATTGATTGGTAATGGTTTTAGAAGTTGTTAAGGCCTTGTTTGGTGGTATGTAAAGGTCCTAAGAAGTGTTAACAAGTGTAGGAAATGATTGAGAAGTAAGAACATAAATGGACATGAGTAAAACCAAGTATAACGGGACAATAGGGTAAGTACGAGAGTAGCAACTATTTACATATCATATGAACATAGTATTAATAACAATGTTTGAAACATTATCAGTGGAACAAGTGTGAACCAAGGAACAAGGGAACACACGGTAAAGCTAACCCCGGTGAAAGGTATGATTTTCTCATGCCCCGTATGCTAACCGAGCTACGTTGATTTGTGTGCTTGTATGCTGGCTAATCAAGATTAAAGCATGAAAATGGTTTATTGCCTTTCATTGTATGACTTGTTGTATGATGTATGAGCTAACCCTTCTTGAATGATTGTGTGGCCTAGCTTAGTGCATAGACCGACTCATAGATGAGTCTTGTTGACTAGTGACTTATAGTAAAAGTCGTATTGCGAATTAACGAAACATGGAAACGCACTACAACTAACGAACCAAGAAACGATAATGTAAATCAATGAACTCACTATAATGTGAGAGAGTGTACGGGACTAGTAACCTCCCAATAACTGTAAGAGAACCGAAATGAGTAATCCACAAAACAATAAATAGTGGAAGTATTGTAACACCGCTACAGTAACCTTAAACAATAATTCGAACCGCAGCGGAAATATATATAACTTAACAATAACTAAACGGGTTGGTGTTACACGTCGTTAGCCACCCACGTGGCTAACAAGGCAGGATACATACAAAACATACCGGTCTGATGCACAGACTCCCGAGCATAGTATTAAAACCATAAATACAATCAACAATACCGAGTATTAATATTTACATCCATAATTGTATAACTGTCAAACCATAATATACCACCACGGGAGCACAGGTGCATCCCGGGTCCAACATCCAAAAACTATCAAAAGTACTTCATAACTCCTAAGATCTAGAGCCACTCCGCTTCCTCGATCCTCATCCTGCAAAATAAAATATGGTGCCCCAAAGGGGCTCAGCAACTCATGGCTGGTATGGATAACGTGTAGCCCGTCGGCTACCGGGATACACGCAACCAATTGTCATGATAACATGACATTGATTTTTAACATACAATTTACATAACTTAGCAACAAGAATTACATCACAACATTAACACATAACATAACGGGAACGATCCTCTTAAGGAACCAAACCAAACATAATTAGACCACTTGGAGAGCCTAGAGATTGATGTCAAACTCATGCTAAGCTCGTTACATAACTCGTTACCGTCCTGTTAGGTGAACGAATAACTTAACCCCAAGGTGTGTCGGATATAGTTCCAAGCGCACCGAACATAGTATGCCCCCGGGCCCGACGTGAGTCAGTAAAATAGCCTTGGTTAAGCTAAAGGGTGATTGGAAACCAAAAAGGAAGACAACCATAACATATAGAGAGAGTCGAACCTGATACAGATATCGACCCCCATACTCACACGCGTGGCCGGAACGACTGGACTCCTCACTCCCCGGTTAGCACTTGTTAGAAGTCCTATTATTGGAACTTAATACATTAATTCACATGTAAGTGTTTAGGTCTAGTTAGACACACAAGGGAGATGAGACATAGCTTAACAACACAAGCCACAATTAGCTCATACATAGTCGTGGTTAGAACGCTCCTTAAGTTGAAACTTTATAATCGGGTAACGCTCTTTTACGTATCCTAGTTGGTTAACTAACGGGTTAGCACGTATTCGAGGTTAAAGGTACCGGTACACTCACGTCACAATAATAACAATGATTGTAAACTCATTTCATGACTTAAGTCTTACAAGGTCATAAACACACAGAAAAACAAACAACACACAAGCCGGTGTAAACCGGTAGCAAACAGACTGCAAGAAAACCATACCTTGGTCCTTGCTGTGATTGTTTTCCACCGTAGGCAACTCCTATACACATTAAGTAACGTCGGTTAATTATTGTACTTGACCTCTATTAACTTATTACTTCACATTTCTAGCTCTTTTTATTCTCACACTTAGTTATAATTTTTCACCCTTTTAATTATCATTTTAACACACCTAACATGTCTTAAACAAGCTTATAACATCATTACATATCAATCACCATCATTTGACATCATCTACTAACCTTAAACAATGTTTTTAAGTGGTCCGGGACTTAGTCCTTACCTAAAGTCCTAGACCTATTCTTGGCATGACTCTCGGGTGATTTTGTGTTGTGGTCCTGGACTTTATACGGGACTTAAGTCCCGGGCCAATCTAGGCTGAAACTCTCGGAGGTTAAATAAGGGGTGGTCCGGGTCTTAGTACAAGACCTAAGTCCCGGACCAAGGTAGTGAATGTATTCTCGGCCTCTTTTTATGCATGGTCCGGGACTTTACCCTGGACCTAGGTCCCGGACCACTGCTACAGATTTTCAATTTTGACATTTTCAAGCCTTGTTTCATCGATTCTCTTCATCCATTGTTTACCCAAGCTTCCCTTATGATCTTAGGTATATTCTAATGCTAAAATAACACGTCAAACTAGTCTAATTTCTTGTCCAACTTGTTACTCAATTTTCTCACAAAACTCCTTAACACTTGCAATATTTTTCCTTAAGTTACTAAGTGGTAGTTTCATGCCTATAACACCAACTAACCAAAATGTTACCTTATCTACACTACCACTACTCCTTAAGCATTATTTCTGCCCAGCACCTCCATTACTCAAGCTCTTTCTATTTCCTCCAATTCACACTTAAACTTTCACAAACATAATTCTCCTTTTGTTCACCAAATTTCTCTAGACTTAACTACTTTCCCACCATGACCTTGATGTATCATTATCACCCAATGAACACTAAATCCTCTAAGACAATGCCTATACATTTTTAACACCTAAGAACTCCTTAATTCCCTTTCTTTCACAAGTTTAAGCCTTAACATTTCCTAGTACAACCTAGGTCACTAAACTTCGTTTAAACACCTAAACTTCTTATTTTCTACTCAAATTTTGACATAGCTTTGTTAGCACTTTCTTACACCAAACACAAGGTTTTTCACCTTTAAACACTCAAGAACATTTATCCACACAAAAATGTTCTTTACACACTACTAAACCTTAAACTTCACTACATCACAATATAGTGCATAATTTAAATTACTTACTTAGGCCCTTAAATTGCATGGCTCTTAGGCCCTTAAATTGCATAAACCTTAAACACTGAATTTCCCACATTATATATGCCTTTGACCTGCAAATACACACATCATCTCATATGTCTTTAATAACCTCCTTGAGGATACTTTTCTAGCTCATTTACCTTTGGATCCTTAGATAGTTTATTAAGCATTTAAAGCTCAATTTCCTAAGACACATTAAAACTTCATTAAGGTAGTTCATTTACCTCTTTTTCTTCAAAACTTCCTCACTCGTTTTTCCTTGCTCTGTTTGATTAGAAATTGGCAAGGGGCTTTTGATTACTTTTCAAGCATCTATTCAATACACAAGTAAAGATAATGAGCATTAAGCTTCATGCTTAAACTCATTAATAAACCTTAGGTTATATGATGTCTCAAAACACATAGATGAATGTTTTACCTTGGAATTGAATGGAAATTGGATTAAGTAGCAAGAGAGGACTCCACTTAGTCCTTTGAAGTTTGGAATGAAGCTAAGAATGAGCAAAAGAAAACACCATGAAGAGGTGATTTTCGGTCACATATAAAAACAAAGGGAAATGAAGTTTTTCTTTGGTTTTCCTTACCTTGAAGCAAAGGTGATCAACAAGGTGAAAAGAGATGAGTTCAAGCTCCTTCCATGGTGATTCCTCTTGGCACCGAAATGGTTTTTTTGGAGATTTGATAAGACAAGGTTGTAGAGCTTGACTAAACTAAGAGAATGGTGGTCTTGGAATTAATTTTGGAGCATGGAGCTAGGAGCTAGGAGCTAGGAGATATAAGCAAGAGAAGATGGATAATGGTGATGAAATGTAGCAAAACTGATTGGAGAAGGGAGGAGAAGGTTGAAGATGGTGGGAATCAAGAAGGAAAGAAGAGAATGAAGAGAGAGGTTACTTTTGTGAGATATTTAAACATAAAGCAAATAGTGAATTTACTTATTCCTTCTTCTTTTCCTTAACAAGCTAGTTAAGTGTGGTGACTCATACCTTAAAAACCGGCCCCCCTTTTATTACTTGGATATTTATGGTCTTTGTTGACCATTTAGTTGACTTATATTGACTAATGTCTTAAACTAGCACTATTTGGGCACTATTCACAAATTAATGCACATAATTGTGAAACTTTTTATTTCCCATTGATTTAGACTTCCTAATGTGATACTAAATAGTACACATGTTGATTAAAGAGTAATGATGGACATTTAACCACTCAAAACCCATTTCCAAGATAATTTTTCAAAAATGTGCTTTAAGACTCCTTAAAGCACATTTTGTGTTTTAACTTGTTTTCAAGCTTGGTTTTCTTTAGTAATTGGTTTAAAATGTTCATTAACATGTAAATAAGGTCTTGTTAGGCTCTTAGAGTCTTAACTAAGGTTATCCCAAGCTTAGAGCACATTTTTGCTCTAATTGCCTTTGTGGTACTTTATTGTGTTTTCTATGGTTTAAATTGTTTACTAATGTTTCTAAGGCACTTTTTAGCCTTAGTATATCGTAATTTAATATTTAAACAACATATAAAGGTTTGGGGTATTTCAATCTACCCCCTTAAAAGAACTTTGTCCCCAAAGTTCACACTGCGCATCTTTAATATTAGAACACGGGGATTACTTATAAAAACAACACTTTCATAACAACCATTCTTTACATGACATCGGACTCAAGGTCCCGGTAACAAAACATCATTTAGACTCTAAGGTCTATAACATAACAACATAGGCAATGTATTACAATACATGCCGTACATACATAACCGATACGGCTCTACCCCCCTTAAAAAAGGGGTACGCCCCGTACCCTATACACACAAATACTAAGGAGTAAACAACAACGGGTACTTCGCTCTCATTTTATCTTCCAGCTCCAAAGTGGCCTCCTCGACTTCCTGGTTAGACCAGAGGACCTTCACCAGTCTTACAGACTTATGGCGAGTGTCTCGAGTCTTAGTGTCCAGAATCCGTACGGGAGTCTCCACTCATCGCATGGTCAGCTCTAACGTTAGCCTTTCGGGCTGAAGTACATGAGACGGATGAGACATATACTTCTTCAACTGTGATACATGAAACACATCATGTACCTTGCCCAGCTTAACAGGTAAATCTAGCCTGTAAGCTACTAGGCCTATCCGCTCCGTCACAACATAAGGCCCCACATATTTTGGGCTCAATTTGCCTTTCTGGCCAAAACGAAACACTCCCTTCATGGGGGAAACTCTGAGAAACACCTGGTCACCCACGGTGAACTCTAGGTCACGTCGTCGCACATCCGTATATGATTTTTGCCTGTCCTGAGCTGCCTTCATGTTAGCTCGGATCTGGTGTACTTTTGCTTGTACTTGCTCCAGATAATCAGGTGCTATAATGACCGTCTCACTCGACTCATCCCAGATTAATGGTGTGCGGCATGGTCTACCGTACAAAGCCTGGAAGGGAGACATCTTGATCGAAGCTTGATAACTGTTGTTATAGCTAAACTCAATCAGATGTAACTTATCAATCAAGCTGGTCTGAAAATCAAGTGCACATGCACGTAACATATCCTCTAGCGTCTGGATGGTGCGCTCACTCTGACCATCTGTCTATGGGTGGAACGCTTACTCAGCTTCAGCTCGGTACCAAGCGCTTCTCGTGTAGTTCTCCAGCACCTCGAGAGGAATCTGGTATCCCTATCAAACACGATAGTCTTCCGTACCCCATGATGCCGTACTATTCCCGGTCGAAGAGCTCTGCTAGCTTTGCCACTTTCCAGGTGTCCTTCATCGGTATGAATCGGGCTACCTTGGTCAGTCGGTCAATAACGACCCAAATCATATTCAGACCTCCCCTTGTAGGCGGAAGCCCTACTACGAAGTCCATGGAGATACCATGGAACTTCCACTTAGGCACTGGCATTGGCTGCACCATACCACCAGGCCGTTGGTGCTCAAACTTGACCTTCTGACAAGTGAGACACCTTACAACATAGTCATTCACATCCTTTTTCATACTAGTCCACCAAAATATCATTTCATGTCCTTATACATCTTTGAAGCTCCGGGGTGAATCGAAGTCGCAGAACAGTGGGATTCACTCAGTATGCGCTCTTTCAGCTCATCATACTCCTCGAAATACACAGTCGGCCATTCAGCCTAATCAGGTCATCATTGTGGAGTTGGAAATCATACTTCTGACCCTCGAATGTGCTTCTGCCTGATCTCTAACATATACTGATCCGACATCTGAGCACTCCTCACCTCTTCAACCAAGCTAGAATGAGAGACTAGCGAATGGAGAGAGTGTGCTCAACGACTCAGTGCGTCAGCTACCACATTTGCCTTACCCTCTTTGTACTGCAGGTTGATGTCATAATCGTTTAGAAACTCGACCCACCTTCTTTGCCTCATGTTCAACTCTTTCTGAGTGAACAAGTACTTCAAACTCTTGTGGTCAGAATAAATTGTCATGTTTACCCCCATACAAATGATGTCGCCATATCTTCAAAGCAAAGACAATGGCACCCAATTCTAAGTCGTGGGTAGGGTAGTTTTCTTCATGCTTCTTCAGCTGTCGAGAGACGTATGCTACGACCTTCCCGTGTTGCATCACACACAACCCATACCTCTTCTGGATGTGTCGTAGTAGACCTCAAAACCATCTGTACCGTATGGTATAGTCAGGACTGGTGCAGATGTCAGAGCATCCTTGAGACTCTAGGAAGAACCCTCGTAGTCGTCTGTCCACTCGAATGGTGCATCCTTCTTCATTAAGGAAGTCATCGGCTTTGAGACACTGGAGAAGTCCTTCACAAATCTCTTGTAATATCCTGCCAGATCGAGGAAGCTCCGGATGTCGGTAACCGTCTTCGGCCTAGGCCAGGTGCGCACTGCATCTATCTTGGCCGGATCAACAGCGATCCGAGCCTCGGAAATAACATGACCAAGGAAGGAAACTTGGTTCAACAAGAACTAACACTTAAAAAATTTTGAATACAACTGATTTTCTCTCAATGTTTGCAACACACATCTCAGGTGGCTTTCATGCTCACCCTTCGATTTCGAATATACAAGAATATCGTCGATGAAGAATACCACTGACTTGTCCAACTGACCTCGGAACAAGCGGTTCATTAAGTCCATAAACTTGGCTGGTGCATTGGATAAACAAAACGGCATAACCGTGAACTCATAGTGACCATATCTGGTTTGGAATGTGGTTTTCTCTCAATGTCACCCTCTCGAATAGCAATCTGATGGTAACCGGATCGTAAGTCGATCTTGTAGAATACTGATGCTCCTCTCAACTGGTTGAATAAATCGTCAATGCGGGTAAAGGATAACGGTTCTTCACCGTAACAGCATTCAAGTCCCTGTAGTCGATGCAGAGGCAGAGACTACCGTCCTTCTTCTTCACGAAGAGAACCGGCGCTCCCCATGGTGAAACCCTCGGGCGAATAAATTCCTTGTCGAGTAGGTCTCGTAGCTGCTCTTTGAGCTCTGTCATTTCGGCTGGAGCCATACGGTAGGGAACCTTCGCTATTGGTCCGGTTCCCGGCACCAATTCAATTTCAAACTCCACTGCCCGTGTTGGCGGCATGCCCGGTAGTTCCTTAGAAAAGACATTAGGAAACTCCGACACTACCGGCACATCTGGGCTAAACTCTAGATCTCTCTCTATGTCCTGGACATAGCAGAGGTATACATCACTCTTCCTTCGTAACTCACGATACATAGACATAGCAAAGATAATCTGAGTCGAAGGCTCCCTAGGCCTCTGGTGGTATGAAATTGTAACCCAGACGAACTCCGAAGAAGCATTCGATGCTCGGCACATAGGATTCGACCCTTGTACCGCTCCAACCAGTTCATCCCCACAATAACATCGAATCCGAGTCCCTCGAACTCTATCATGTCAATCGGAAACTCTTCATCCTTGATTTGTACAACAGCACCTCGGTGATAGCGGGTACACTTGATCCGTTCTCCGACGGGAGAGTGACTAGGAAGTCAGGCATCTCTTCACCGTCTAACCCCAGCCTCTTCGCAAATGAAAGCGAAACAAACGTGTGTGAGGCTCCAGAGTCGAACAGGATCAATGCATCCACGCCATTGACTGGAAAGGTACATGTGAGGATAGTGCCGCTTCTGCCGGCTTCTGCCTCATTACACACTCCCATTATACCTCCCTTTCCGAGTGCACAGCCTAATTCAGTTCACAAACTTATATACACAGTAACAACACGGCTGACATACTTCAAAACAGCGTCTCTTTATTCATTAACATACTCTTTACACCATAAGTTGGGTTACATGTCAACATAGCTAATATATATGTAGCATCCTTAACATACAACTGGTTTCACCCATTACATGGTTACACAAGGCTTTAGAACTGCCGAAATGTCAAATTCAAACGTCCGGGTTTCATGTGTGTGGCATTAATCACTGTCGAAGGTGCGGTATTCAGTTTGATCTTCTTGATACCATGGTATAGCATCCTCGACTGCCCACCCATGATTAACACATCTCCTGACTTCAACACTAACTTCCTTGCGAGATCAGCACGCTTCTGCTCACCATACACAAATATTGCGGTATCACCAATGGACCAAGACACCACGGGTACTCCCTTACTCAGAGACTCAGTTGTTTCATCATCCTTATCTTGGTGTAAACCTAACCGTCCACCTTTCTGGTAGAAGTTCACAATACATAAATCTGCTTTAACACTCGGAATTGGATCCGATTCAACTTGCTGAGCAATTCCCACGTCGTGGTTAACGACCGCAAGGAACTCCTTAGGTATCCTCGGCACTGTTGCTCCGTCTTCCGCTCATTCGTCCTGATATGTCTTGGTGTAAGGGTTCCAGTCCTTACCCATGCACATCATCTTTAACTTCATCTTCGATCCACTCGGGTATTCCGGTGTGTAGAAACCTTCAGGTGCTGCTTCCAGTTCGTCGCATCATCAGATGATGTGGATTTGTGCTTCGGGTGTCAGGTATCCAGTTAATAATATCATACCTGGCTGGATAACTTGACATTGCTCTGGCGGGAATTCGGTGATGCTAATGGTGGTTTCTTCAGGGTTCGGTGTGGGAGGGATTGGATAGCAAATATTGAAGGTTCCTAAGGTTTAGAATTATCTAACTTAGGTAAATTATACATTATACTTTAACTCTTCACTTATATAGTTGTTCATTTAGACTTGCTAACACTCATGCATGAAATCCGGTAAGCAGTCAGTTACTTCCCTCAACGATTAAGGTAGTACCTGGTCTAGAAGAGGGTCCAGCAGCCTCTGACCGGTCTACCACATTCAGGGCGGCCTTGCCAGCTCCCGACCCCTTCCCCTTCTGGGAGTTCGTGTTCCCCTTATCTGAGGACAACTAGTTAGTCACTTTCGGGCCTTCGGTGGTCGTGGCGGCCTTACCCTTCCATTGCCCCTTAGGCCTGTAGTTTTTGCCGTTGGGGTTCTGGTAGCACTCATAGTCGCGGTGCCCCATCTTCTTGCAGTAGCGACACTGCACATCATTTCATTTGCAGTCCTTGCCGGGGTGGTCTCCATTGCACCACTTGCAGTAGTAGTGGTGATCGGATCCAGAACCTGCGCTAGCTTCTATCACATTACACCATTAATACACACTTCACAACATAACAACACTCATTTAAGTTTGGTACACGAAATTGGTAGTTACCCTTGGGCGGGTGAGAGCGTAAGGGCTTTGCCGCATAGGCATACATGAGCTGCAGTGGCTCCTCAGCAGTGGTGGTCTGGGCTTGGCCCTTGCCACCCTGTTGCTAGCCTTTTGACTAGGGGTAAGGTTTCTTTCTTCTTTCCTCCCCCGTACCCTTGCGTGACCTGGCCCTCGCTCGAAGCCTTGCGCTTGTGCGCATTCTCCTCATCCCTCAGACGGACGGTGATCTCTACTATAGCAGCGGCATGATAGCACTCCTATTATTTAGGGTGTTAGTTACGCCCCGCAAACCAAACTCACAATCACATTCTTACATCATACATACCTATTCACGTCACATTGTAGTTCAATTACCTGCAAGGTAGTATATCTTGTTGGCCCCATCTCGTAGCGTAGGCGGTAGCTGAGTCCGTTGTAGAAACGGTTTACCAGGATCCGGTCTGAGTAACCCAGATCTGGTAGCAGGTGGATAAGGTCGATGAAGGCGGTATAGTACTCGTCTACCGACATCTTGTCCCCTTGTCTCAGGCTGTCCAGCTCAAGGCGCTTAGCCTCTTGTACATGTATCGGGTAGTACTTAGCTCGTAGCAGAGCCGTGTACTCCCTCCACTCAAAGGCAGGTTAGCAACTCTACCCTCCCGTACCAGCTTCCACCAACTCCTTGCCGAACCCTTCAGATAGTAAGCGGCAAGACGGACCTTGGCTCCAGTAGGCACATCCAAGGTCTCGTAGGCGGTCTCCAGCTCGGAGATATACGCTTTCAGCTTACCCGGGTCAGTCTCCCCCGTGAAAGGATGGTGGTCTCAAGTCTGCCAACGCTTTGACCCAGTTGGCCTCGCGCGGCTGTGGTTGCGGTTGTGGGCCTTGTTGGTCCCCACCGCCTTGCTGCTGCTGCTGTTGCATCGCAGCCACCAACTATGGGACCATCTTGGCTACGGTGGCTGCTACAACGTCAGCCATCACTAGTGTCGTAGGGTTTTCCTCTAGGTCACCATTACCGCGCCCGCGCCTCTACTACGTGGTCTACCTACCATCTGATTTTCACACGAACATGTATTAGCATTGTGCTTACAAACTTATCGGTCCAAACGGTTGTAATGCCTTTCTGACATGAGGTAAATCCACACTTAGTTAGTGGTTAACCTTTCCCTAACTGCTCACTTTGGTAACTAAGATTAATTTCCTAACTCGGTATATTCCTAAGCTCGGTATTCCGGTCATCAGAGTGATATTTCGCTATGATACCACTTTTTGTAACATGTAACACCCCATCCAACATTTACATACTTACAATAACTGCAGCGGAAATACAACCTCTTCACATTACTTAACTCATTGGTGTTACACGCCGTTAGCCACCCACGTGGCTAACAAGGCTGATCCATATACATTGTACCGGTCTGATGGGCTAAATTCCCGAGCAACTATACATTAGTATCCCTTTCCATTAAACAACACAACAACAACATACACCTTATCAACTATACCGAGTATTTATAAACTGGTGCCGACAACAATTTCGGTCTTACTACACCTACTGTATGCATACACTTAAAAGTTTACCCATGTACAATGACTACCCGTCCTACTCTCGAACGGCTTCCAGCACTTCGTACCTGAAATAGGAAAAGAAGAGAAAGGGTGGCCCCCAAGGGCTCAGCACCTTAGCATGCAGTTGATTATTTTTAAATCATGCATGCAACTGTAACACACAACACATAATCATTTCGCCTCAACGCCTCAACGGCTCAAACAAACGGATAATATATCCTTACTTAATAAGTCACTCATGGTATCCATCATCCCTAGAGTGTTCCTCCTCTAAGGGAGCTACTTCCTTAATAGACGACACATACCCTTAAATCGGGTTATCCTTAAACGCTCTTATCACAAACTGGGAATCATATCCATGATCCACACACTCCACATTATACAACCTACAACATACACTACATACAACACTTAACAACACTTTGCACGTTTCCACGCGCACAACATAATACCGCAATAGATATTGCATCACAACAAAAATACATAACATAACGGGTGTGGCTCTCTTAGGAACCAACCCAAACATCGTTTATACACTGGTGAGCCTAGAGAATGATATCAGTCTCATGATAAGCTCGTTATACAACACAACACTCATTACCGTCCTAATAGTTGGACGAGTAACTTAAGTTAAGGCGGTTCGGGTTTGGAGGCCCGAATACACCACACAAACACATGTTCCCCCTAAACCGATCATAAGTCAGAATAGCTAAGCTTTGGAGTAAGCTAATGGGAGATCATAACCCGTGAGGGAAACAACCATAACAAGAGAAGGGTAAGGCTACAAAGGATACCCTCTCCCAAACAACGCGCGACCGGCCAAACCGGATTCCTCACCACTGTTAGTACATACTTACTTTAGATATTAGTTAGAACCCCACTATGGAGTCTATCATAACTACACACCATACAGAATTACAACTGGGTTAAACACACAAGGGAAATCCCTACATTCACAAACACATATCACACAATTAACACACGCATAGCCGTGGTTAGAACGTCCCATGGTACGGGTCGTTTACTCCGAATACCGAACTCTCGTGTGATCCTAGACTTAGTTAACTAAGTTAACACTGCCGGAGGTTAAATGGTATCGGAGTTGAACACGCCACATATATGAATTACTGTAAACTCATTACATGTTTTATCTTACAACGTGGCAAACATACAGAAAAACACATTGGCATACAAGCCGGTGTAATCCGGTAGGACGCAGGTTGCAAGAAAACCATACCTGTCACCGGAGTCCACTTTACCACGTCCACTTATGTTCCTCGAGCAATTCTCGAACAACTGTTAACATCACATGTGTTTTTTATTAACATCGGGGTTTGCTTGATTATTTAATGTCTAATGCTTAACTTTCCCCGTTAACTTAGTTACATAACTTTACATTTTAACTTGTTTTTACTTTTACATTTTGATACCACTTTTCACCCACTTAATTGCCATTTAAACTCACCTAACATGTCCATAACAACCTTATAACATCATTACCTATCAATCCCCATCATTACATATCACTTCATACCTTAAACAACAACATTTTTTGTCCGACCGACCTTACCGACCGAACTCGTCCAAGTTCGGTCCATTCCAGAACACATTTCCGTCAAAATTTTCTACTCCGACCGACCTTGTAACTCGGTCGCATGTTCGGTCTATTCCCGAGACTTTCTTCCCCTTGAAATTTGGCATCCTTTGTAGCCTTACCCTTCTCTTTGTTATGGTTGTTTCCCTCACGGGTTATGATCTCATTAGCTTACTCCAAAGCTTAGCTATTCTGACTTATGATCGGTTTAGGGGGAACATGTGTTTGTGTGGTGTGTTCGGGCCTCCAAACCCGAACCGCCTTAACTTAAGTTACTCGTCCAACTATTAGGACGGTAATGAGTGTTGTTGTTGTATAACGAGCTTATCATGAGACTGATATCATTCTCTAGGCTCACCAGTGTATAAACGATGTTTGGGTTGGTTCCTAAGAGAGCCACACCCGTTATGTTATGTATTTTTGTTGTGATGCAATATCTATTGCGGTATATGTTGTGCGCGTGGAAACGTGCAAAGTGTTGTTAAGTGTTGTATGTAGTGTATGTTGTAGGTTGTATAATGTGGAGTGTGTGGATCATGGATATGATTCCCAGTTTGTGATAAGAGGCGTTTAAGGATAACCCGATTTAAGGGTATGTGTCGTCTATTAAGGAAGTAGCTCCCTTAGAGGAGGAACACTCTAGGGATGATGGATACCATGAGTGACTTATTAAGTAAGGATATATTATCCGTTTGTTGAGCCCGTTGAGGCGAAATGATTATGTGTTGTGTGTTTACAGTTGCATGCATGATTTAAAAATAATCAACTGCATGCTAAGGTGCTGAGCCCCTTGGGGGCCACCCTTTCTCTTCTTTTCCTATTTCAGGTACGAAGTGCTGGAAGCCGTTCGAGAGTAGGACGGGTAGTCATTGTACATGGGTAAACTTTTAAGTGTATGCATACAGTAGGTGTAGTAAGACCGAAATTGTTGTCGGCACCAGTTTATAAATACTCGTATAGTTGATAAGGTGTATGTTGTTGTTGTTTGTTAATGGAAAGGGATACTAATGTATAGTTGCTCGGGAATTTAGCCCATCAGACCGGTACAATGTATATGGATCAGCCTTGTTAGCCACGTGGGTGGCTAACGGCGTGTAACACCAATGAGTTAAGTAATGTGAAGAGGTTGTATTTCCGCTGCAGTTTTATTGTAAGTATGTAAATGTTGGATGGGGTGTTACAAAAAGTGGTATCAGAGCGAAGTATCGCTCTGATGACTGAACTACCGAGCTTAGGAATACCGAGTTAGGATTTTAGTACTTTGGGTTAAGGGTCGAGTGATAGCGTGAGAGATACGCTAGATAGGAACTACCAGTGACTACTGGAAACCTACAATATCCATCCCACCCTCCACAATCCCTGTATATAACTTGGGGAAACAACGCCAGAGAGATGGAAGTCCACTCTTACTCGGGAATACCCGATCTGGCTGTTATTAAATACCTTTAGGGTACGGAGAACCTGTCACACGGTAGATCCCGAAAACTGGGAATCCCGGAGACGGTCTCCATCTAAACAATGTTAACCGCATTTAATAGCGAAGAATGAAGAATCTTGTGTATAGAAAAATAGAATTTCCGGCAACCTGGGTCGACATGCAAAGCAGTCGAGAGTACCAGCTTGCAACGCACCGACCGTGCAACAGGCAAGAAGTGGATTAGTGAAACCCGAGACGAGTGTCTACGGAACCACAGTTGTTAAGTGATACCCAACGGTATACCAACCGCTAAAGGAACTACAACGTAGTACCCAAACAAGAGACAAGTCTCAGCAACCACGACAAATACGTGAACGGGCTACGGAGAGAATATAATACTAAGAAAAAGGGGTCTCCCAGAGTGGGAAACACCCTAGTTAATGATTATCATATGAAGACGGTGAGAAGTTGAAGTTACCCAGAAGAGTTATTATCAAGACAGTAAGATCAGTGAGGGCCAACAAGGCCACTGATGACAGTATGGGTAAAACAATACCATAACCAGTATGTGTTAAACCGATAGCCAGTTAGCATGGCGCACTTGCCATAACAAGTGCTGCTATAACAGGGCTGTTCGAGAAATTTATAACCACTACAAGTACTTAGTAAAGTACCATGAAGTTAAAAAGGATCATTATGACCATGGAAGGGCTTGATAGCCTAACCTCTACCTCTGTAACTGTAAGTGCACCAGTCAGCAAGAAGCTAGACTTGGTTAAGGTAAGAAGATGTTGTGAAACCATGAAAATTTTTCTTTCAACCCGGATTTATACAAACCCTTTTCTTTTCAAAACCAAATTTTCTTTCAAACCAACACTTCTTTCCAACCTTCTTTTAAACCAAACCAGTAAGACCAAGGACAGTTGACAAGGATACAACAATGGATAAACTTTCCCTCGATTAAGTTCGGGAAGCAAGGAATGAATATTGTCACGGGACAATATAAGGGAGTTGACAACAGAATACTTCACCTAGGCGTGTGACGGACACTACGAGTGTACCAACTGTGTTGTGGGACGACCGCACTCCGATAGGAGCATGTGGGCCCGACAGACCTACTTATAGGTTAGTTGGGTAAGTAGTAATGTATCAGTATGATACCCCATATATTATACGAGTGGAGTCCGAAACACAGGAGGTAGTCGACTCCATCTACGGTCAGCAGTATAAAACAAACAAGAGCTAAGGATTACCAAGAAATAGTTGAAGCTAAGGAACTCAGTTAAGTTAGCAAGACTAAAAGGATCAGTAAATTCCTCTCAAGGAAATGTTTAAGAGTTAGGAGGTGCGAAATGCACTACTGAATGTAAAGATATCGGATATAACTTAAAGATCCTCAGGGATAGACATGATAGCTGGAATGGTGACCCAGCCTGCACATGGAAAGCAGATGCTTAATGTGGACACATTAATGTGCAATGAACGGGATGAAACTCCCAGAATGAGTACCTACACTACCAGGAAATGTTGATCTTCACAAAAGGAGATAATAAGCCATTTAAGAACGCGAACGGCGTGGCTAACTCAATATATCAATAAGTGTGAACTAATATAAAAGGCATAACATAACAACACCCAGGAGCAATCCTTGAGGGGTGTTCGCATCAAAATTGTTGAATGAAATGCATGACAGAAACACAAGGGTTGAAACTAACACCCAGTTTAGACATAAATTGTCAGGGGACGGACTGACAAACCTAAGGGGCATCCCATGAAAGGAAACGGAATGCAACGACCTTGTCATGGAGCTCAATATAATATCCAAACCATGTAATGTTGTACAGAGAAGTACATGTGTGTGGACAACCTACAATGAGCGGAGCTCAAGGCAGTAAGGCTTATAAGCCACAAATAAATGTTATGAAAAATAGATTGACTGCAAAAGTTTATGTAATATAAGTGAATAGAGTGGGAAACGAACCACTGCATTAAGAGTGGGGATACCTCTCGATGTTGTGAAACCGCAGAAGCGGTAGTTATGCGGATCAAGTTCAAGAAATATTAAGGATGGACGATGTTATTATTGAAAGAGAGCAATTGGCTTAGTAGTATGTGTATAAAGGAAAACCACCGAGCTGAATAATGCCGGCTTGCGACTGGAATGATCGATGCTCATCCAAATGAGGGATGAACCATAATGTGAATAATGTAAGTTTTATGTGTGGAAGTTGAGGTGACAGTACATACGATATAAGCTGATGTTATACAGGGAGTAAGAGCACGGTGCGCCAACAAGCGACCGTTGTATAAATGTTGTTAAACGATAATGTAACAAATAAGACCAGTTATGAGTTAAACTCAATGGAGATGCAAGATAAGTGATGTTAAACAAACTGAGCAATAAGCCAGTGGTAGGTACTGTGTGATGAGGAACTCAGTGTGAATTCCATGGCGAATCGCATAAGGGATTTACTGTCAAGAGTTTACGCCTCTGCACTCTGTATGACTGAGTGTTTTGGTATTGCACTTGCGCAGTAATGATCGAATGAGATAGCTAAGAAATTGGAAACATGTTGATTGTGGACCAATAATGTTATAATGGCCGATGCATAGGAAATGCAAGGCCGCACCAATAAAAAGTACTTGTACAAAACCAAACTGGAGATATGATTAACAGTAAGTGACTACAGTAGCACTAGCTGCCAAATATCGGTATGGAATATACCACAAAGGTTGTAAATAGCTGAGAGAGCACTACACACTAGGTAGTAGCTCAAACTCAACCGACAGTAAGTCGGAAGGAAACAAGTCAATCATTGTGAAATACATAGTTGTATACGCAGTAAATTCTTATGGAAGTAGATAGAAAGTTTATAACTCACCGAATTCGCTAACGGTAAGAGATACCACGCGTCGGTTGAGAAACCATTGTTACCAAGATGAAGGTGACAATTGGGGATGTACAATACAGTAAGAATAACAAAAAGGGAGCAATTAAGCTCTACAGTTATAGAGTTTCACAGCAGAAACTAGTGAGCCAGGGATCAAGTGTTGAATGTACATGGTGAACATGAGTGAATGGCTAATTATTAACGCCTAAAACCTCACAGGCCAGGACCGAAACCGGTTATGAGTTATAACCAATGCGAATTCTTGGTTTAGGGACTAAACCGCCAATATGGTTAAGATCCTCTAATCAGAATCCATTGTGTAATAGACCGCGTGGAAGTTAAAACACTTCACGACGGCAGAACATTTAAGCCAATGTTTAGTGATTGATTACGTGGGCGTAACCCCTTTTAGGGGGGTAGAGCGCAAAACCACTTAGTGTATATTACCGTACAAGGGTACGTAGTGTATGTGATTTATATTGTGCATAGCACAAAATATATTATTGTTTTGATGATTGGCGTGTGTGTTACGTAAACATACACATTCATTCATGGTTTAATTGTGGTAATTGCGCACAGAAGATGCGAATACCATTGTGATAAGTTGTGTGTTTGTTAACAGTTTGTTGTGTGATAGTACAAGTGTGGGAAGTAGAGAAACTCCCGGGGGAACAAAAGCCCCGACAGTGTATAAATGTAAAACCCAGGTGTTGTATTTTGATAAAATATATGTGTATATATATATATACTTTATAGTGATGCATGAAAGGGTATGAAACCGACATAGAACCTAGTGAGAATAAGATTCCCTAGGCAACAGGATTAAAGTGAATGGAGGTAAATGATAGACGGAGTTCTATCCTTTGGAGATGTTATGATCATGATTAGAATGATTTAAAGATAGAAATTGGAAATGAGTGATTTTTGATGCTTGAAAATGAAGTGGGAAGTGGAACTTGATTTGCATGCGATCAAGGGAAGCCGAACACAAATTGGAGTGGAAGGATAGTTCAACACTGATGCTGATCACATCAGGGTTGGATGATTCTTGAAACTCCCTATAGTGGTCACAAATAACCACGCTAAGAAAAGAAGCAAAGAGCTTAAGTTGGACTTGGAGTTGTGTTGTTTTCAAAAGGATTTTCAATTGGTATTATAAAACGTTGATAGATACTTTACATAATTAAAGTTCTCTTACTTAACCTCACAAGGAAATTTTAAAGTTTACGTGATTGTTTTGACCTCCCAAAGGCACGGGGACGGAAGGTGTCCATCGCGACCGGGTTCTGCGGGATCACAGTGTATATCAAGGATATTTTGATTGCTATACATGCCTGACATGTTGTGTGGTATTGTAATGAATGTTGTTTTGACTTGGATTCCCTAAAAGTGTATACTATCAAGGCCTATGAGTCTAAATGTGTGGTGTTACATAGACCCATGTGTCTAAAGACTGTTATGTTATCGGGACCTATGTGTCCAAATGTTGTTATGTTACCCAAGACCAGTGAGTCAAAGGGGTTGTTATGTATGTGTAGGTTGTTAAGATACCCGGACCATAGAGTCCGAGGTTATCATGTGGATAAGTTATGTTATGTGTGGATGTGAATGTGTTGCCCGGGACCATTAAGTCCGGGTTGTGATGTAAAGTGTGTTTGGTTATGGAAGTTTATTTCAAGTGATTCCTGTGTTTCTAATCTATTGATGTGTGGAAAGTGTGAACTTCGAGGGCGAAGTTCTTTTAAGGGGTAGATTGAAAATACCCCAAACCTTGATATGTGGTTTAAATATCAATTATGGTAAGTAAAGGCTAAAAGTGCCTTAGTAACATCATGAACAATTGAACAATAAACCATAATAAATGCAATAAAGCATTAAGACACAGTTTGAGCAAAAACATGCTCTAAGCTATGAGTGAACTTGGTTAGGACCCAAAGAGCCTACCAAGACTTGATAACATTTAATTATGATTTAATAAGGCTAAATAGTCCTTAGGAAACTTGGTGGACAGTTAAACAAATAAAACACAAGAAAATACCTTAAAGTTAATAAGACAAAAAGTGCTCTAAGCTTGGGATAAATTGTATGAGACCTAATGGTCATACCTATACCTTATAAATATGTTAATGAACATATTAAATCAATTACCAAGAAAAACCAAGCTTGAAACAAGTTAAAACACAAAATGTGCTTTAAGAAGTCTTAAGCACGTTTTTGAAAAATGTCTTGTAAATGAGTTTTGAATGGCTAAATGTCCCATCATTAATCTTTAATAATTAAACATGTTGTGCTATATGTATCACATTTGTGGTGCTATATTAGTGGTAAATCAAAAATTTCACTTCTAAGTGTGCCTTATTTTGTGATATATGTAACTTTTTATTTGGAATAGTAACTTTTATAAGCTAGTTTGTAACATATAATGTTATAAGTAATTAAATGAGTCAATAAAGACTATTATTACCCTATATAAAATGGGGGCCGGTTTTTCAAGGTGTGAGTCACCACACATGTAAGTTTATTAAGTAATAAGTGATGACTAATGGTTACTATTTGCTTTAAGTTATAAATATCTTCAAAAAGCAAAACCAATCTCATTCTCCCCTTCCTTCTTCATTCCCACGGTTGAAAGGCTCTTCAACCTCTCTTCTTCTTCCACCACTCACGGTTTGGAATAGTGCTCACCAAAGCTCCACCTTCCATTGTCAATATCTCATGACTCACTTAACCAAATCAAAACAAACACCACCATTCTCTTTTCCTCTCGTCAAGCTCTTCATTCCTATCTTCTCAAAACTTCAAGAGCCCCATTTTGGTGCCATGGAGATTCACCATTGAAGGAGCTTGAGCCATCTTTTCACATATTCTTGTTCTCCTTTGCTTCAAGGTAAGGAAACTCAAAGAAAATCCATGTTTCCTCCATGTTTCATGTTGTCCGAAAATTCACCTCACAATGTGTGTATTTATCTTGCTTGTTTTAGCTTCATTTGAATCTTCCAAGGGCTAGGAGGAGTCCTCTCTTGATACTTATTCAAGTTCTCTTCCAATTCCAAGGTAAAACAATTACCTTAATGTGTTAAACAATATGTGTAACTAGGGTTTATAATGAGGTGAAGCACAATGCTTGAATACTCATTCTATTGTTTGTATAATGTTTAATAGTTGAAAAGGGACCACATGCCCTACCGGTTTTACAAGGAAACAAGAAAGAAATTTGTGAGGAAAAGAGGTAAACAAGCTATCTCGATGTAGTTTAAATGCCTTAGGAAAATGAGCTTGATTTGCTTAATAAAATACCTAAGGAGCCAATGGCAAATGAGCTAGTAAATGTTTGTTCTAAGGAGACTAGTAAAAGAACATATGTATTGGTGTATGTATTTGCAGGTCAAAGGCATTATTTATGTGGGAAATTCAGTGCTTATGGTTTATGCAATTTAAGGACCTAAGAGCCATGTTATTTAAGGGCCTAAGTGCCAAGCAATTTAAGTTATGCACTATATTGTGATGTAGTGCTTATGTGTGAAGTTTGTGTATAAAGATGTGTTGATGGATTTTAGGTGTTTTGAATGAATTAAGGTAAAAACCTAAGTGTTTGGATGTGGGTATATACTAGAGAAGCTATGGCCAAATTGGGAAAAATGTGTGAGAAGTTCTAAGTGTTTCAAGTGGTGTTTTGTGAACTAGGAAGTGTTATAGGTGAATAAATGTTTACTTGAGAAGAAAACATGTATTAAGGTGATTTAGAGTGATGCAAGGATTTAGGTGTTATCTTGGAAGTTCTAGGAATTCAATGTGTGTTTTGAGAGTGTATTGAAAAGTCTTGAAGGTTGTTTAAGGTTTGGGTGATGTTGATGAATAAGGAGAATGATGTTTAAGTAAGGTTTTGAGAAAAGAATTCAAGGAGTTGTAACAAGGAGATTTAGTTAGTAAGAAAGGAGTTGAGAGATGATGTTAAGTGTAGGGAAACACCTTGGTGTGGTGGTCATTATTGGTGAACTACCACTTAGAAATCTTAAGGAGAAAACATCCTAAGCGCTAGGAATTTGTAAGAAACTTGTGAATGATAAGATGGTTTTGGTGAGTGATTTATTTAAAGAGTTTAGCACATGGCTAAAGGTGTGTTTGAAGTGCCCAAATGAGGTTAGGGGGTACTAGGTCATATGGGGTGAAGTTTGGAGTTGAATGTGAAAAAGGAAAACAATGGTCTGGGGCAGACCGAACTTGCGACCGGACTTGCAAGTTCGGTCGAGCCCAGTTTACCTGCGAGAATTGGTTTCTGGAAAAGGCCGACCTTGGGGACCGGACTTGCAAGGTCGGTCGGCTTGTGTTTTGTGTACGGATTAAGTTTCTGGAACCGACCGAACATAGGACCGGACTTGGCAAGTTCGGTCGGGCCAAATTTTCAAAGGGGAAGAAAGTCTCGGGAATAGACCGAACATGCGACCGAACTTGCAAGTCCGGTCCCCAAGGTCGGCCTTTTCCAGAAACCAATTCTCGCAGGGTAAACTGGGCTCGACCGAACTTGCAAGTCCGGTCGCAAGTTCGGTCTGCCCCAGACCATTGTTTTCCTTTTCACATTCAACTCCAAACTTCACCCCATATGACCTAGTACCCCCTAACCTCATTTGGGCACTTCAAACACACCTTTAGCCATGTGCTAAACTCTTTAAATCACTCACCAAAACCATCTTATCATTCACAAGTTTCTTACAAAATTCCTAGCGCTTAGGATGTTTTCTCCTTAAGATTTCTAAGTGGTAGTTCACCATAATGACCACCACACCAAGATGTTTCCCTACACCTTAACATCATCTCTCACTCCTTTCTTACTAACTAAATCTCCTTGTTACAACTCCTTGAATTCTTTTCTCAAAACCTTACTTAAACATCATTCTCCTTATTCATCAACATCACCCAAACCTTAAACAACTTCTCAAGACTTTTCAATACACTCTCAAAACACACATTGAATTCCTAGAACTTCCAAGATAACACCTAAATCCTTGCATCACTCTAATCACCTTAATACATGTTTTCTTCTCAAGTAAACATTTATTCACCTATAACACTTCCTAGTTCACCAAAACCACTTGAAACACTTAGAACTTCTCACACATTTTCCCAAATTTGGCCATAGCTTCTCTAGTATATACCCACATCCAAACACTTAGGTTTTTACCTTAATTCATTCAAAACACCTAAAATCCATCAAACACATCTTTATACACAAATCACACATTAAGCACTACATCACAATATAGTGCATAACTTAAATTGCTTGGCACTAGGCCTTAACATAACAGGCTCTTAGGTCCTTAAATTGCATAAACCATAAGCACTGAATTTCCCACATAAATAATGCCTTTGACCTGCAAATACATACACCAATACATATGTTCTTTTACTAGTCTCCTTGAGAACATTTTACTAGCTCATTTGCCATTGGCTCCTTAGGTATTTATTAAGCAAATCAAGCTCATTTTCCTAAGGCATTTAAACTACATCGAGATAGCTTGTTTACTCTTTCCTCCCACAATTTCTCTTGTTTCCTTTAAAACCTACTCATGTTTTCTTTTTTTGGAACTTAGGGCTGTTTCATTTCAACTATTAAACATTATACAAACAATAGAATGAGTATTCAAGCATTGTGCTTCACCTCATTATAAACCCTAGTTACACATATTGTTTTAACACATTAAGGTAATTGTTTTACCTTGGAATTGGAAGAGAACTTGAATAAGTATCAAGAGAGGACTCCTCCTAGCCCTTGGAAGATTCAAATGAAGCTAAAACAAGCAAGATAAATACACCATTGTGAGTGTGAATTTTCGGACAACATGAAAACATGGAGGAAACATGGATTTTCTTTGAGTTTCCTTACCTTGAAGCAAAGGAGAACAAGAATATGTGAAAAGATGGGCTCAAGCTCCTTCAATGGTGAATCTCCATGGCACCAAAATGGGGCTCTTGAAGTTTTGAGAAGATAGAATGAAGAGCTTGACGAGAGGAAGAGAATGGTGGTGTTTTGTTTTGATTTGGTTAAGTGAGTCATGAGATATTGACAATGGAAGGTGGAGCTTTGGTGAGCACTATTCCAAACCGTGAATGGAAGAAGAAGAGAGGTTGAAGAAGCCTTTCAACCGTGGAAATGAAGAAGGAAGGAAGGGAGAATGAGATTGGTTTTGCTTTTTGAAGATATTTATAACTTAAAGCAAATAGTAACCATTAGTCATCACTTATTACTTAATAAACTTACATGTGTGGTGACTCACACTTGAAAAACCGGCCCCCATTTTAATAGAAGGGTAATATAGTCTTTATTGACTCATTTAATTACTTATAACATTATATGTTACAAACTAGCTTATAAAAGTTACTATTCACAACTAAGGCACATAGAAGTGAAATTTTTGATTTCCCACTAATATGGCCACCCAAATGTGATACTATATAGTACACATGTTAATTAAGAGTAATGATGGACATTTAGCCATTCAAAACTCATTTACAAGACAATTTTTCAAAAACGTGCTTTAAGACTTCTTAAAGCACATTTTGTGTTTTAACTTGTTTTCAAGCTTGGTTTTTCTTTGGTAATTGATTTAATATGTTCATTAACATATTTATAAGGTATAGGTATGACCATTAGGTCTCATACAAATTTATCCCAAGCTTAGAGCACATTTTTGCTCTTATTAACTTTAAGGTATTTTCTTGTGTTTTATTTTGGTTTAACTGTCCACCAAGTTTCCTAAGGACTTATTTAGCCTTATTAAATCATAATTAAATGTTATCAAGTCTTGGTAGGCTCTTTGGGTCCTAACCAAGTTCACTCATAGCTTAGAGCATGTTTTTGCTCAAACTGTGTCTTAATGCTTTATTGCATTTATTATGGTTTAAATGTTCACTGATGTTACTAAGGCACTTTTTAGCCTTTACTTACCATAATTTGATATTTAAACCACATATCAAGGTTTGGGGTATTTCACCCTACAGTAACCTTAAACAATAATTCGAACCGCAGCAGAAATATATATAACTTAACGATAACTAAACGGTTGATGTTACACGCCGTTAGCCACCCACGTGGCTAACAAGGCAGGATACATACAAAACGTACCGGTCTGATGCACAGACTCCCGAGCATAGTACTAAAACCATAAATACAATCAACAATACCGAGTATTAATATTTACATCCATAACTGTATAACTGTCAAACCATATAATACCACCACGGGAGCACAGGCGCATCCCGGGTCCAACATCCAAAAACTATCAAAGTACTTCATAACTCCTAAGATCTAGAGCCACTCCGCTTCCTCGATCCTCATCCTGCAAAATAAAATATGGTGCCCCAAAGGGGCTCAACAACTCATGGCTGGTATGGCTAACGTGCAGGCCGTCGGCTACCGGGATACACGCAACCAATTGTCATGATAACATGGCATTTATTTTTAACATACAATTTACATGACATAGCACAAGAATTACATCACAACATTAACACATAACATAACGGGAACGATCCTCTTAAGGAACCGAACCAAACATAATTAGACCACTTGGAGAGCCTAGAGATTGATGTTAAACTCATGCTAAGCTCGTTTACATAACTCGCTACCGTCTTGTTAGGTGAACAAATAACTTAACCCCAAGGTGTGTCGGATATAGTAATCCAAGCGCATCGAACATAGTATGCCCCCGGGCCCGACGTGAGTCAATAAAATAACCTTGGTTAAGCTAAAGAGTGATTGGAAACCAAAAAGGAAAACAACCATAACATACAGAGAGAGTCGAACCTGATACAGATATCGACCCACATACTCACACGCGTGGCCGGAACAACCGGACTCCTCACTCCCCGGTTAGCACTTGTTAGAAGTCCCATTATTGGAACTTAATACATTAATTCACAAGTAAGTGTTTAGGTCCAATTAGACACACAATGGAGATGAGACATAGCTTAACAACACAAACCACAATTAGCTTCACTGGTGCGGACGGAAGCAGAAAAACGCGGTTGAAACTGCTCTAAAACGACGGTTCTGAACCGTCTTTAAACGCCCGTCGTTTTTTGTCATATGTCTTAAGCGACGGTTCAAAAACCGTCTTTTAAGATACATTAAGCGACGGTTTTTTCGAACCGTTTTTTAAAAGCTCCTGAACGTAAAAAAATTTAATCAAGTCTCATTTGCCAAGATTAACTTGTAATCTATGGTGGTGTCTGGATTCGAACCCGCGACCCATGATAAAATCACTCCCACACACGCAACCCTTACCACTACGCTACTGCATCAAATTCGTTTATTTTATGAACAAAACACATATATGTAAATAAGACTAATTCGTTTATCTTATGAAATAACTAATTTAGTAAAATGATAAATGCTAATTATAAAATTATATAATAAAACCAAGTTACAATGCTAATTATGAAATTATATAAATAAAAATATTTTTTTCAATAATAATTACAATGCTATTATAAAAAGACTTATTTACTAAGCTTTTTTATAACATATATATGTTTAGCGCTTTAAATGACGGTTTCAAGTAAACCGTCTTTAAAAGTGCTTCGCCAGCACTTTAAATGACGGTTTCAGGTAAACCGTCTTTAAGAGTACACTTTAAAAGACGGTTCATTTAAAACCGTCTTTGAAGAGTGTTTCGCGCGCGTATGAGCAGCACTTTAAATGACGGTTTCAGATAAACCGTCTTTTAAAGTCTCTTCGCGCGCGCCCACGGCTAATTTAAGATAGTTTTTGCTAAAACCGCCTTTTATAGGCCGTGTTTTTTGATATTTTTTCCACTAGTGCTTATACATAGTCTTGGTTAGAATGCTCCTTAAGTTGAAACTTTATAACCGGGTACCGCTCTCTTACGTATCCTAGTTGGTTAACTAACGGGTTAGCACGTATTCAAGGTTAACGGTACCGGTACACTCACGTCGCAATAATAACAATGACTGTAAACTCATTTCATGACTTAAATCTTACAAGGTCATAAACACAGAGAAAACAAACAACATACAAGCCGGTGTAAACCGGTAGCAAACAGACTGCAAGAAAACCATACCTTGGTCCTTGCTGTGATTGTTTTCCACCGTAGGCAGCTCCTATACACATTTAGTAACGTCGGTTAATTATTGTACTTGACCTCTATTAACTTATTACTTCACAATTCACATTTCTAGCTCATTTTATTCTCACACTTAGTTATAACTTTTCACCCTTTTAATTGTCATTTTAACACACCTAACATGTCTTAAACAACCTTATAACATCATTACTTATCAATCACCATCATTTGACATCATTACTAACCTTAAACAATGTTTTTTAAGTGGTCTGGGTTTTGGTCCTTACCTAAAGTCCCGGACCTATTCTTGGCATGACTCTCGGGTGATTTTGTGTTATGGTCCGGGACATTATACGGGACTTAAGTCTCGGACCAATCTAGGCTGAAACTCTCGGAGGTTAAATAAGGGGTGGTCCGGGTCTTAGTACAAGACCTAAGTCCCGGACCAAGGTAGTGAATGTATTCTCGACCTCTTTTTATGCATGGTCCGGGACATTACCCTGGACCTAGGTCCCGGACCACTGCTACAGATTTTCAATTTTGACATTTTCAAGCCTTATTTCATCTATTCTTTTCATCCATTGTTTACCCAAGCTTCCCTTCTGATCTTTGGTATATTCTAATGCTAAAATAACACCTCAAACTAGTCTAATTCCTTGTCCAACTTGTTACTTAATTTTCTCACAAAACTCCTTAACACTTGCAATATTTTTCCTAAAGTTACTAAGTGGTAGTTTCATGCCTACAACACCAACTAACCAAAATGTTACCTTATCTCACTACTACCACTACTCCTTAAGCATTATTTCTGCCCATCACCTCCATTACTCAAGCTCTTTCTATTTCCTCCAATTCACACTTAAACTTTCACAAACATAATTTCCTCTTGTTCACCAAATTTCTCTAGACTTAACTACTTTCCCACCATGACCTTGATGTATCATTATCACCCAATGAACACTAAATCCTCCAAGACAATGCATATACATTTTAACACCTAAGAACACCTTAATTCCCTTTCTTTCACAAGTTTAAGCCTTAACAATTCCTAGTACAACCTATGAAATACCCCTAACTTAAAAACATAATTAAATGATCTATTAATGATCTAAGATGGTTAATAAACATCTAAATACCATTGGGGAACAATCTAAAGATCTCAACAAGGCAAAACATGCCTTAAGATCGGTAAAGCCGAAAATGTGCTTTAAGACACCATAGAGATTGTATGACCTCAAATAGGATTTAAAGTGGATTCCTAAGTATTATAATGAAGTAATGAACATTATTAAACCATTCTCAAAGGAAACCAAGCTCTAAAACATGCTCTAACACAAAATATGCTTTAAAATTCCTTAAAGCACGTTTTTGAGAAAATTGACTTTCTGAGTGGGTTTTGAGTGGTGTTAGGCATTGGATTAGACCTTGTTATACTAATGTACCATATTGTACCACATTATAAGGTCTAAATCCAAGATTTCAAAAAAATCAGAAATATGGCATTCATTTGTGAATAGTAATCCAAATAGTGCATTTTTAAGCAAAATTGACTAAGTATAGTCAATGGTCAATACATGACTCATCCTTAACCTTAGTAAGTCGGAAGCATGGAGCAAGGAGGACAGCACATTCAACTTTAAAACAAAATATCTAGCAATTTGGTGAATCACCATTTACAATTCCATTTTCTCTACTTTTCATTCATTAAAACATTTCTTTCTTTCTCTTTCCTCTTGTCCCATTCCAGCCGAGCCATAGGCAGTTCCTAAACCTCTCAAGCTGTGTTCTTGAGCATTCAAGGCAAATCAATCTCTTTTCCACCTAAGGTAATGGTTTAAGGCATATTTTAGCTCTTTTTCTTCATCATCTACATCACCTACACATGGAGCTTATAATCTATCACTTTCCATGGCTTATTCTCAGTGTTTTAAACCTTTAACAAGAGCCAAACTCGGCTGAAGCAAGCAATGGGACCAAGGTGGTCAAAATTTACATTATAAGGTAAAAACATACCTTAAGGACTTCTATTCTCCATCCGGTTTTATTCTTCTAATTTCTATGAGTTTATTCACTCATAATATTCATATTTTCATGTTGATTCAGTGGGTTAACCATTTGGAGCAAAAGGGTGGCCGAAAATCAAGGGAAAGATCATTCTTTAAGGCATTTTGCCAAGGTAAAACCTATTACCATAGCACCTTGTTGTTGTCTAGCTATTCCCCATGTTTTTATGGTGAATTTAACACCATGTGGTGTGTTCAATTCAGGCCGAAACCCTTTGGAGACTACCTTGCATTTTTAAGGTGATTTTTGCCTTAAATCTTACATTTAATTGTTCCTTATGGTTAGCTCATGCTTGGAGTGTAACCATATCTTATTTTGGTGTATTAAACATGTGTGAGTGATGTGGTGATTTTTCCTCCAAGCTGCCGAATGGATATTAGGGCTTTAAGTGCATAAATCAAGGTATAAACACCTTAAACTTATGATTTTATGACTCCTTAGCTTATATAATTATGTGCCGAGAGTGGTGGTATTTATATGGGTGATTTTAACCTAAGTATGGAAAAAATGACTTAGATAAATTAAGCTAGTCATTTAAGTGGTTTATTTAACATAATGGTCAAATTATGACATTATGTGGAAAAATAAATAAAGTATAGTAAGTGAAGATGTAACAGATGTTACTCTCCCAACACAATTTCCACACCGTGATGTATAGTGGTTCGGCCAATAATCCGGCCTACGTCCACTTCTAGACAGAGCTATTATTCATTCCTTGGTTTACAACACTAGAGAGCTTTGGGATGTGAGCTCCCTTTTCTAACTTGAGTCCCTTACAAATGAGCCCCTCTACTCTTATTTATAGACTTTCTATCACTAAGTTTACTCTTTGCCCCTATACATGTGATGGTGTTACATAAACATAACTATCAGTCCTTTTACGGGTAGTCTCTCCGGACTGAAATACCGCTTCCGTATTGGACTAACTCCTCCGGATCGTCACTTTAACAATAATCCCTCCGGTAGTAGGGCTTCCATCGATAGGCCATCCAACAATTGGCCTCCGGTAGACTCTCTCTTGGGTAGATCCTTCCGCATCGGTGCCTTTCGGTAGTAGGCCTTCCGACAATTGGTCTCCGATAGTAGTCCTTCCGCTAGGAGGCCTTTGGTAGACGCTTTGACCTTCCGCATGGTATATTTCATACCATTACATCAGTCCCACAAGTTCTACTTTTTAGCACTAAAAAGTGGAACTTATAAAAAGAAGATAAAATTTACACTTTGTACTCTTTTCTTTTCTACTATATATCTCCTAGTCCCACAAGTTCTTTTTCTTTTGCCTAAAAAGGAAATGAACTTGAAAACTTTAGCCTATGTAAGAGCTTGTCTTCCGGTAACAAAAGAAGTCCCACTTGTTCTGGGGGCGATGAAGTCCCACTTGTACTCCTGAGAAGAGGTCTCTGTTCCTTGACCGTGCCATAATAAGAAATCCAAAGATCTGGAATTCCGAAGGGCCATAATAATCCCAGAAGACCATAATAATTCCAGAAGATCATAATAATTCCAGAAGACCATAATAATTCCAGAAGACCATAATAATTCTAGAAGACCATAATAATCTCAAGAAGTCCGAGATAATAATAATAATGGGATATTGCTTCATAATCAGATTGCTGCTTGAATCACTTTATTCCTCGGACCTGTATACCTAAATTTAACAGATTAAAAGATATTTTGTCTTTTGGGCTGCCCAGAGCGACCGGACTTCCCAAAGTTTCTTGTTAGTTAGAGCATATTAATCACGGGGATAAAAAACCCAAATATACAGCCTATAGTTTTTTAGAGCAGCCTTTCTAAGTACATGGATAGTACAAGTCTGAGGTGAACAAAAGGAATTAAGTCCTCATCTGGATTGAACATACTTTTTGGATCAGTACAACGTCTGCTAGGTGACACTCTATGAGAGAACACAAAACTATACGTATAAATTCTATTACATTCCCAAAAGTTTGAAGATTCTGATAAGAATAAATTTCATACTGCTTTTTTGTTTTTTTTTTTTGTCAAGATCTTTTTGGGAACCCCTTAGTTACCACTTTTGCTTTCACACTCTTACCACTGTACACATGGTGAGATCGTCGATTTAACACTCTACCGACTTTGAGCCGGTTGAGATCGTCGGTTAACACTCTACGCCAGGACGCTGACAGTGAGATCGTCGGATGAATTACACTACCATCGTTGATGGTAGATCGTCGGATACAAAACACTCTCCATGGCCAATGGTGAGTGTCGTCGATACATTCTTTTTTTTTCTTTTCTTTTCTCAAGACTCGCTGGTCTTGGTTTTAAGTAAATCAGAAATTGTTTTAAAATATTTCTTTTTGGAAACTAGAGGGTGATCAATCCTCTAGAGAAAGTTTGTAAACTTCGAGTTCCGAAACAATATTTATAATGGAAATACCAAAAAGTTTTGTACCTCTTTTTTACCGATGTACCTGCTGGAAGCTCATGTCTGCCCAAAACATGGTTTCCTCCGGTATATTTTTATGTAGGTGGAGGTGAGAGTGACAAATAACGGATGCTCCGCATGCCGCCTGTTGTCGGTCCATACTTCTATTGTGATGATTTATTAGTATACACTTCGCAACACGTTAACCCTTCCATGAGGCTAACATCATCACCGTGGACGTCCACAGCCGTGGGTTCCAAAACTTGTGCTCTGTTTGTTGAGAAGATTCACCTCTGGAATAACTTTCTTGCGGTAGGTACGAACAAAGCGATATTCTTTTGTCGGTAGCTTGGTATTATCCGTGTCCTTTCATTACGGAGGAAATGAGAAGCCGGTATCGGTGGAAATAAGGTGTTACTGGTTGCGGAGAGGTCTTGAAGTTCTCCGATGTCAGTGCTTTCCGGTAGAACCCACCGGAGGAGAAGGAAAGCTGTTTATCGGTAGAGATAATCTCCACTGGTTCGGATGAGATGTTTCACGTCTCCCTGAGTACACATCATTCTTTGCTTTCTGAAGAACCGAGCAGCTAATATGTCCACCACTGTCTGAGTTGGTCTATCGGTGCTGCCCGCACCTTGCTGGTTTGACTTCGGAGGTCTCGGGCCACAGTTCTTGCTCCGGTAGGGAAGTCTGAATCACCTCCGTTGGCAGGCTTCCGAATCTCGCATACTTTGGTCGTGCGGTTCTTGTTGCTTGCGAAGGAATTGAGTGGTACAGACTTTTGAAGACTTTTGGTCAACGATTCTTTGGTTGCTAACGAATTCCCCTCCGCTAGGTCTGACTACTTGCAATCCCAGATTCCCCTTCCTTTCTTGTGCAACGCCTTGCTTCGTCGGACTTTGAAGCGCCTGGTTATAAACCCCAGACTGAACTTTGATCATAGATTCGTCCCTCCGGTCTCGGCCGATGTCGTGCTACGGAGAGGAATTCAAATTCTATCGGAGAGGAATTCCAAGATTTTTACCGGAGGGGTGGAATATTTCACTGCTGCAAAAACTCTGCGGAGTACTCGATTCCCTCCGTAAGGTTCTGGCCTCCGAGAAGAGAATGGCCTCTGAGAAGGGATTGGCCTCCGAGAGGAAAATGGCCTCTGGTAAACCACTTATCCCAACTCCTATCGGAAGCTTGGCATTGTTCTGGTCCAAGCTCCGGGACTGTAACACCGTGCGGTGGTAACTCTCAGCACTCTGATCCGCACTACTGGTCAAGATGGAAGGGATCATTGCTACCGGTAGAGATTTTATCTTGGTATCGGTGGAGGTTTCGAGTTGGTACCGGAAGATTTCCAGCACACTAACTTCCGCATAAATGTTGAGCGCATATTCCCTCGTATTACTGAGCCGAAAGCCACCGTTGCTGTAGTTGTGTGGAGAGTATTCCATTTAATCATCGGAATATGCTCCTGCTGTTCTTAGTTGATGGTGGTAGTCTTTAGATGAAGAGTACATAAATTGGACTTTTCTTCATAATCGTTCATCCTCGGCTTATCTTCTTTTAATCGAACAACTATTCTTTGTTGTAGGATTCTCCCACCGCACTCGACTCCTCCAGTGAAGGTCAACAAAATGCTCATGCTTCTGGCTTCATCCCCTCTTTATTCCTTCTCCGGTAGCAAATATACCCCCAGGGGTTTGCTCTGTGCCAGTCTTGCCCTCCCATCAACAGACCTTGGACTGGTTATACTGAGTCTGTGATCGACTTGAATTTGACATCCTGTCGTCATTAGAGTTGTAATTCCAATAGCTCCATACGGATGACATATAGATTCAACGTTTCTGGAATGTTTGGGATTTCCCTCAGCTCGGCATGTACATAAATGAATTTGCACAGCAGCACCAGTAATTCTCACAACAAAACATAAGGAAAAATGCAAGTTAGAAGGAATTTCATACTGTAGTAACCGTGATAGTGAGCATGTAACTGACTGAAAATAGAAAACAAGATTCCTAAAGCACACATAAGCCTGGCACTATTGAAGCAAGGACATTATAACTTTTGGCTGAAACAATTGTTGGAACATGCTCCATATACAGCAGCGAAGTTTAACAAAACATGAGTAAGAAGGACTAATTTAGAAACAGCTATTTAAGAATTTTGGCTACTGAAATATAGTTTCAGTACAATAATAAAACAGATGTAAAATAGTGTGCTTAAAAGGTGAAAAACTGCTAAAAATCAGCTTTTCACAGCAGCTAAACTGGGCAGAAACTGGACATACTTCAAAGCCAAGACATTTCTTAATAGTAGCAGTAGAGAATGTATGCCATTATTTTCAAAATGTAACAGGAGTGAACAAGGTTCACAGAGCCAGCCAGAAAGTATTTTAGCAAAAACAGATTAAAAAAGAGTAGTAAGTAGCAATGCAGAGTATTGAAATATAACGAAAACTGTATCATATTCAACCAGAATAATGAAGCTGTCTAAAAAACTGTAATAGTAGTACAATCTGAAGCAGTTTTATGCCATATTCTTCATTTGACAACAGATTTCGGCAGGGCCCAAGAACATCAGCAAACATGCTTTGCTGACTCATAAACAGAAGCAAAAACTTTGCAGAATCCAAATTAGTCTCCTGGTGGCTGAAGAACTGTTACAATTGGCCTATTGATAACAGCAAAGCGGTTAGCTAATCTCTGCTTACCTATAAGGATGAGTAACAGTCTATCCTAGCCGGGAAATGAAAAGCATGACTTATCAGTAGATAGTGGGAATGGCTGGATTCTAACCATCCCAAGAGACTTTTCACATGTCTAGATTCTAGCCATTAGAGCTTGCATAACAGACACAATATAACAACTTAGAGCAAAAGTCACAGCAGTAGCATACTGTATCAATGATTATGTACAATGCAATGCAGCAGTAGCAGCAATACTCATATACGGAGAAACAGAAGCAACAACAATTTGTTTATGATGAACAACAGTCACGATAATTTCGCATACTGAGACACCCTGCAGTGCCAAATTTATGCGACTGTGACGTGAGCTAATTGCTGAGCTAAGTGTATGAAAAAGTCTTACGCTTTGACACCTGAATTCCGATGAAAGCATTCCAATGTAAACATTCCAATGTGTAGAAAAAATGATCGACTATATACATCTTAGGGATAACTAAATATATTCAGCATGTCATCAGCAGGTTATTCTCATTTTACTCTGGTAAAAAAGGTTAACCAGGATTGGTAAATTACCTCGTTTGTCTGGTTCGATCAAGGTAAAAGCGTATAGATTTACCTCTACCAGTAGGATGTCATTACCGGCGGCGGGACATTGCCGGTAGCTTGTGATTAAAGAATGTACCTCCGGTGTGTCCCCGAGTCGTGAATCAGTGTCGAATCATTTCGTTTGGATCTCTTTGAGAAACCGAAGCAAAGGATTTCTTCGAACGAAAAAAGTGAATCCATCGAGATTTGATACGATCGATCTGCTTCTCCTTAATGCCTCTTCTTAGATTGTAGTTTCACTCCGCGGTTGCCGCATTGAAGATTTCAATAAACTATCTCCGAAGAACGCCCTCCATCGTGATCGGTGGCTGAAATCGTGGTTGCTGTGTTCAGCACCAATGGATATATCGGAATTTTGATTGCGAGACCGAAGTTTCGCAAATGAGTTTTGACGGGTCTCCTTGATCTTCTGTCTTTGTCGATTGATAGTCGTTCGGTGATTCTTGACTGCGTTGGATCCTTCCATTCGCCTTCCCGATTCTCCGCATCGGTTTTCTTTACCGTGGTGCGAAAGTGGATCGTTTCTTGGATCTACTACTTTGATCTCAATCTGCTCTGAATTTTAGTCACTGATATTCGATGAGAATCTTTGAGCGTGCTTTGCTTTTGATCCCGCTTTGAGCTTCACTTCTTCAAATCTTGCGATTTCCTTTCCTCAACCTTCTTGCCAGTTCGATAGTCGCATTACTCCTTCGAACAAACTCGATCCATTAAACAGTTACCTCGATCGATCGAACAGTTGTCTCGAACCTGTGTATAATCGTGGTTGCTTTAGAGAAGCTGTTGATTCCCACAGACGGCGCCAATGAAGATGTAACAGATGTTACTCCCAACACAATTTCCACACCGTGATGTATAGTGGTTCGGCCAATAATCCGGCCTACGTCCACTTCTAGACAGAGCTATTATTCATTCCTTGGTTTACAACACTAGAGAGCTTTTGGGATGTGAGCTCCCTTTTCTAACTTGAGTCCCTTACAAATGAGCCCCTCTACTCTTATTTATAGACTTTCTATCACTAAGTTTACTCTTTTGCCCCTATACATGTGATGGTGTTACATAAACATAACTATCAGTCCTTTTACGGGTAGTCTCTCCGGACTGAAATACCGCTTCCGTATTGGACTAACTCCTCCGGATCGTCACTTTAACAATAATCCCTCCGGTAGTAGGGCTTCCATCGATAGGCCATCCAACAATTGGCCTCCGGTAGACTCTCTCTTGGTAGATCCTTCCGCATCGGTGCCTTTCGGTAGCAGGCCTTCCGACAATTGGTCTCCGATAGTAGTCCTTCCGCTAGGAGGCCTTTGGTAGACGCTTTGACCTTCCGCATGGTATATTTCATACCATTACAGTAAGGCCAAGAGCTTATATTATATTTTGAGCTATGTATGTGTAATTTATGTTATAAAGCAAAGTTGTAATAAGGCCATGTCATTAGGCCATTTTATTTAAGTTTAAAGGGCTTATTTAATTTAATTTATGTACTTACTATTAAGTATGGGGTCAAAGCCGTAAATAAACAAACATTAGAGGGTTGTAGGTGAATATAGCCGAAAATTGGGATTTAAAATGTATTTAAATAAAAATTATAAGATTTTATAAAATTTTGGGGTAAAATTGTAAATATTGGAAAGTTTGGGGTAATCTATGTAATTACCGAGAAAGTGGGGTCGAAATGATGTTTGGAAGTCAAACATTGACCAAGCAAAAGACTTTGACCAGATTTGATGATTTATTAATTTAATTATCAAATTATACTAAGTTATGTATTAAAATGTAAAAAAATACATAACATATGGGTATATATGAGATTTCCGAAAGCTTGGGATATAAATGGTATTTTATACACCTATGGGTCATTAGGAATTTTTAGGAATTTATTTGGTTAAATTTGGAGTTAATATGGATTATATAAGTATAATATATGATATTTTATATCATTGTTACATATAGGTAACATATATAGTGGAAACCGTAAATATTGAAAGTATAAGGTTAGGAAGTATGTTTATAACCTTTTGGTATAGTTTGGTAATTTTTGGAGTTATATATAAGGTTTTATTAAGATATATGTACAATATATAGTTTTAATGACATAAGGAAACTATATATTATAAATTGGGGAGATTTGGTAATTATACAAAGTTAGGTGGAAGGGATTAAATTAAAACAGACACTAGGGTCTGTTCGGTAATTATAAACCTTTAAAACTATAGGTTATAATTATATTAAGGTTTAAGGGTTATAATATAAAGTAAATATTATAAGTGTGACAATGGAATATAATTTGGGGTTGATTTGTAATTTATGGAAGCATAGTGGGAGATAATAAAAACCGAGAGTTTAATGGGCTGTTTGGTATTTTATAACAATTTATAACTATAGGTTATAATTGTTTTAATGACAAAAATGTCATAATATATGTTATATAACTATAATATAACATTATATTAATATTGTGGTGGATTTTGTAAATATTTAAGAAAAATAAGTGCTGTTCGGAAATAATGGGAATTTTAGAAAAAAAATTTATAATATGGTTTTCAATGTTATAAAGGTTATAACATTTATAATATAAGAAATATTCATTAAAAGAGAATGAATATATTATAAAGATTTACCATATAATAAATGGTCCCATAATACATATATATATAAGTAAATATATGTTAAGGAGTGGAAAATATAATATGGTTCAATAACCATATATTATCATAATTAAAATGATATAAGATAAAGAGAAAAGGATTACAACATTAGATATGGAAATTCTAATGTTAGGAGTATACATGGAATAATAAGGATTTATATAATTCAAAGTATTTTTACATATGAATTATACTACATTAAACTTGGAAAAACAAACCTTTGGAAAGTAAATACTAAGGTAAAATGTATAATATATGACTAAAAATTATACATGCAAATATAGAAACAAACTATATAATATACAAGGGTGCATTGAATTACATGCGATAACTAAGTTCAAACTTTAAGTATATTAAATATACGAGACGCGACTACGCATGTAATATAACGTTTTTCCAAATCCCTAGTTAAGCCGAAAACCCGACAAACGTTATCAGTTAGCAACGGGGAATAAACCGGGATGGATTCGTAACGGTACGGGGTGCCGTAGTGTATTGTTAGTATGAGATGCTGATGCATAGTGTGATGCATATTAATAGATTGTTAGAGGTGTCTCGAGGATCGCCAAAGAATTTAGCTGATTCATACTCCACGGTCTTATAATCCCGGTACACGGTATGTTATTTATGTGGCTTGATTGTCTCTGAGGATTTCCTCAGTTCAGACATTGTATGAAAATCTGTGTTAAGATTGAATGTCTGCTTGTGTGAATTAATATGCTTGAGTGGTGTATTAATGCTGCTTTATTATTATTACTGTTGAACGATAACAGTACCGTTCGTATATATGAACATATTATAAAATGAACTAGCGGCAATGATGCTATCTTATATGTGTGATAGAAGGAACGTAAGTAAAACGTTGTAGCATTAGGGTAATAAGGTATATATATATATATTATCCAGGACTTATATACGGAGCATTGGCCTCTTTAACGCCGCTCTCGTATCTAACACTGGATCCCGAGTCGACATACTCAGGATCGGACTAACGACCTTAGTCTGTTGTGTTAGGAAAATAGTAAAACGATGCGATGGTATAGATTAGTTAGTCAAGAGGATGTGGCTCTTACTGTGATTTGAGATCAATTAACGATACTAGGATACCGTGTGGGTATCCGTAAGTATCAAGGTAAATTTCCAACGGACTACAGATGGTTCGTCGGTCGGAGACTCTACCGCTGGAGTGGCTACTGCCGTGGGTGACCCGCCATAGGCGATGGGTAACTTAGAGACGCGTCGTTCTAACGAGACGTTGTCATTAGGCATGACTGAACAACTACGAACGACTACATTAGCTCATACATTAGGCGAACATTATTTGGGCTTGTACGCCAAAGACGGGAAATTGTACTTGTTTATAATTCTCGTTGTTTCGCCTTGTTGCTCAGTGGTTATGCTTTGTGGTTATGTGTTGTATGTTGGTGGATTGGTTGAAACGAGTCGTTGTGCTCATATTGTGTGTTGTGAATTGGTGTAATTGAGTCATTGTACTTTTGTCTGCATTGTGAACTGGTTGAGTCGAGTCCCTGTGCTCGGGTGTGGATTATTGTGGATTGATTGGTCGAGTGAGTCACCGTACTCGATTATGAACTATCCAGTGTTTGTTGGAATGGATTCTTTGTACTCATATAAGCGTTTTAACGCTTTCAGTGGTTTACTGCGATGCGATGTGTGAAGCCGGGGGCTTGTTTGCTATTTGAGTTTACTGCAATATATGATGTTGCTTTACAGTTTTTATATTAAACTACTTGCATGAAAATGAATTGCATGCTCTCGACCAATTAACTAAGGGTCCGAGGAGGCATGACAGTCATATAGTAACATACTCAGCAGGGGCTGATTCCATACCACAAACAAACATTTTGCAGGTATGCAGCTTCCGGTGTCGACAAAGAGCGGGACGCGCTGGGTAGTTTAGTTACAGTTGTTTAAATATGCACTGTTACATTTTGATACGAACTTAGAAACGTGTATAGGATTGGGATACTTAGAATGCTCACTGTGAATGTATTTTATATTGGTTTGGGAAGGTTAGGTTATCTCTTGTTGTCACTGTGGGAAATGTTTCGTATTAATATATATATCAGTAAGCACGTTATTACTCGTATGGGCGAGTGAGAACGGTGACACCAGTAGTTCAATGTTTAGATTACCGCTGCGATTACAATGTTATGTAAGACGATTAGGAGCCGATTAGAGTAGGGGTGTAACGACCCCAAAACCACCCTGGTTGAGAGACCATTACACGCCGCACGCTTATTACATAAGACAACGCAAGGCTACACTAGCAAACTCCTAAAACAGAACTGAAACTCATATATTACCAAATAGACAAATATAACATGTCTTTTCATTACACAGGCTGAAGCCAAACTGAAATACAAAGCATAATCTAATTACAACTGGGCACCATGGCCAAACAAACTGAAATACAGAGCTCAAAAGCCAAGACAGAAAGTAGAAACTGAATCTCCAAGCGCGGACTAAAACCTGCAAATCAGACGGAGATAGGGGTGAGCATAACTATTGCTCAGCAGGTGATAAACTTCATCAGTTGATCACGCTCAAAACATAATTTGAACATACATTATACTTATACGAAAGCATAGCAAAATCAGAAACAGAGGCCTCAGAGGAAGACGGCAAAAACATAAGCTTGATAAACCAGAAGCTCAACCAAAACAGACGCTCAACAAAATAAGAAGTTTAACCACATCAAAAGCTGAATGAAATCTGAAGCTTAGCAAATTCAAAAGTAGTGATCGAAGCGAAGGACCTTCCAACAGACAGAGGTCTAAAATAGAGAGAGTTAAGTGTTGTTACATCAGAAGGAACAGCAGAAGACAAACCAGAACGTCGAAGCTTTGCAAACCAGAGACTTCTCAGAAGACGGAAAGCACATTGCAGACCGTCTCAAATCAAATACAGATAGAGCAGACAAAAACAGATCACTCAATAAACCAGAGGCTCTTGGAAAATAGAAAGCACAAAGCAGTCTGTCCGAAATCAGATATAGTCAGAGCAAACGGAAAACAGAACACTTAACTATCAGAAGTGGGACTCTAGCACCAAGCACAAACACTCAAAAAGGGTCAAAGACCCATGGATCTAATAGATCCCTCGACAACGTAGAAATGACCCGAAGGCCAAAGGGTTCGTCAACCCCAAAGAACAGATTGGGCATGACCCACACTCAGAATGACGTCTAAATGGTATACCACGGAATAGCTCGACCCAGCCATTCACGACTCATAAGCAGAGTAGCTAGGTCCCAAAACAGAAGCTTAACAAACAGAAGCTTAACAAATCAGTTCAGAAGGTGTTGCAGAGAACACACACCAAAGCACAAGGCCTTAACACAACAAAAACTGAATCATAGCTGAAAAAAAAGTCTTAAACCAGGACTAGCCAAAGTCAAACTGAAATCAGAGGCCGAAGCACACTTATAGAGCAAAAGAGAGTTCAAAAGATTATTGGTGACTTTCAAATAAAAATATACTTAAACACATGCCAAAACAAGTCAAAAACAGATATTACTCGAAAATAGGAATCCAACGCCGCAAACGGCACTCAAAACGGAGCTCAGACGAAGAAGTTATGCCAAAAACAAAGGCCTGTCCGAACATGCGTCCGACCTTGCATGTTCGGACATAAACCGAGAGTCTAAAAATCTGCCGGCGTATGATGTCCGAACTTCAATGTTCGGACACTGCGAAAACTGCAAAATCACTTACGGAAATCAGCCAGAACCAAGCCACAAATCCCCCACAAAACATACATAACTTATAGTAGCAAAATAGCCTAACGAAAACACATTTCCACAGGGTTTTAACACATCAAAAAGCAACCAAAATCAATCCAGAAACATCACAATCAGAGGAGCACATAAACATATACGAAAAACAAAACGAAACCAGAAATCCCCGTGGTTGAACGTACACAACCGAATTCATCTACCACCTACCTCACATCCGAAGCAACGCTATCTCTGCGGACTCTACGAAATGCCTTCCTCGAATTCCCACTCGAACGACAATCCCTCGAATTGAACCATTCCCAAATACAAAAGCAAAATCAGAAAGGAGAAAAAAAAAACTCAACGGAGAAGAGAACCAAAATTTACAAATCAAACCTTACGATCGACCGACTATCAACACCGAAACTCCATTAGCAAATCTCCATCGATCGATTATAGGGAGGAGATTGAGGAGAAGGAAGAGAAGCAAAGAGAGGAAGAAGATATGAAAGTGAGAGAGGGTTGAGGAAGTGAGGAAACTGTCGTGGAAGGAGAAGAGCGTGAATTAGAATATAAGAAAAGAAAGTTAGGAAATAGAAAAAAAAAAAAAATTACTTCCTAACTCCTTAGATGATAATAAAACTAAAAGGACATCCATAGCCTCCTTCACAATAAATAAATAAAAGAATAACTCTTCTAACCCTCCTTCCTCAAAGTTAACAAGATAACATCCAGAAGAATGTCATAGACATTCTTATATAAGATTACAGTTTAATACGAACTCCCTTTGCGAATCAGAAAGAAGTAATACAAGATAAAATAAGAAAAAAAATCTGGGGCATAACAACATACCCTTCTTAAAATGAATTTCGTCCCCGAAATTCGATGAAACTCAGAATATGAACAAATGCACTTCCAGTGCTAGAATACGACAAACACTCACAAGGCTAACACTCAGAACTCACTGCTGATTGACTGATAGAAGAACAAGCAGAAGATGATTATTGAAGGTTGTGCACGAAGGCACAGGAAGAATGCTCACACATCCCCAAAGCTCTAACCTCACACGAGCTAACACACAAATCTCGCTGGCTCACTCACTAACAGAACGAATAAAGCAGGAGACGGCAGAAGGTTACTCTTGAAGAATTAGGAACAACACTCACACTCACTGGTCATTGACTAACATTAGCACATAGCAGATTATTTTTTGAGATTCAGTCTAAAAGCACAGAAGGAAACACTTGCACATCTCAGAAGACTGAACCTCACAGAGCTAACACTCATAATACACTAACTGACGCGCTGACAGAAAGACGCAACAGATGATCACTAAAGGCTCAACACAAAGACATAGAAAGAACGCTAACATATCTCATAAGCCCTACTTACACAAGCTAATACACGGACCTCACTAGCTGATTCACTAACAGAATGAGCAAAGCAAAAGATTACAAAGGCTAATCTTGAAGGAGTAGGAACAACACTCACATATCTCAGAAGCTTGCACCTCACAAATCTAGCACTCAGAACTTGTTAGCTGACTCACTGACAGAAGAGGTGAAACAGAAGATTACTAACACTCAGCCGAAAGGCACAAGAACTCTCAGAGGTGTCCTTACCTAAAGGACCAACATACTCGCGAACTCCCACCAGAAACAACACAGAACATACAACACAAGCACGTAACACAAGCTCACAATTTAAGCACACAACTCTGTAAAACAAGAACTCACATTCGGCTATCCTTTCCCAAAGGACCCGACTCCCTCAGACCCAGACTCAGTCTCGAACACAGCAAATACACAGACAGACACTACGCTTCCGCTGCGCTACTCTGATAGCGGACAACCACAGAGCAGGCACACATTACAAACACCAGATAGCAATCACAATCACGCAGCAGTTAGCACATAGCAGATAACAGGCAAAGACACGGAAGCGTAGACAGGCAAACACCCACAAATCTCAACGAAAACCAAACGAGCTCTGATACCACTAAATGTAACGACCCACCCCAAAACCACCCTGGTTGAGAGACCGTTACACGTCGCGCGCTTATTACCTAAGACAACGCAAGGCTACACTAGCAAACTCCCAAAACAGAACTGAAACTCATATATTACCAAATAGACAAATACAACATGTCTTTTCAGTACACAGGCGGAAGCCAAGCTGAAATACAAAGCATAATCTAATTACAACTGGGCACCATGGCCAAACAAACTGAAATACAGAGCTCAAAAGCCAAGACAGAAAGTAGAAACTGAATCTCCAAGCGTGGACTAAAACCTGCAAATCAGACGGAGATAGGGGTGAGCACAACTATTGCTCAGCAGGTGATAAACTTCATCATCTGAGCACGTTCAAAACATAATCTGAACATACATTTATACTTATACGAAAGCATAGCAAAATCAGAAACAGAGGCCTCAGAGGAAGACGGCAAAAACAGAAGCTTGATAAACCAGAAGCTCAACCAAAACAGACGCTCAATAAAATAAGAAGTTTAGCCACATCAAAAGCTGAACGAAATCTGAAGCTTAGCAAATTCAAAAGTAGTGATCGAAGCGAAAGACCTTCTAACAGATAGAGGTCTAAAATAGAGAGAGTTAAGTGTTGTCACATCAGAAGGAACAGTAGAAGACAAACCAGAACGTCGAAGCTTTGCAAACCAGAGACTTCTCAGAAGACAGAAAGCACACAGCAGACCGTCTCAAATCAAATACAGACAGAGCAGACAAAAACAGATCACTTAATAAACTAGAGGCTCTTGGAAAACAGAAAGAACAAAGCAGTCTGTCCGAAATCAGAAATAGTCAGAGCAAACGGAAAACAGAACACTTAACTATCAGAAGTGGGACTCTAGCACCAAGCACAAACACTCAGAAAGGGTCAAAGACCCATGGATCTAATAGATCCCTCGACAACGCAGAAATGACCCGAAGGCCAAAGGGTTCGTCAACCCACAGAACAGATTGGGCATGACCCACACTCAGAATGACGTCTACATGGTATACCATGGAATAGCTCGACCCAGCCATTCACGACTCAGAAGCAGAGTAGCTAGGTCCCAAAATAGAAGCTTAACAAATCAGTTCAGAAGGTGTTGCAGAGAACACACACCAAAGCACAAGGCCTTAACACAAAAAAAACTGAATCATAGCTGAAACAAAAGTCTTAAACCAGGACTAGCCAAAGTCAAACTGAAATCAGAGGCCGAAGCACACTTATAGAGCAAAAGAGAGTTCAAAAGATTATTGGTGACTTTCAAATAAAAATATACTTAAACACATGCCAAAACATGTCAAAAACAGATAGTACTCGAAAAGAGGAATCAAACGCCGTAAACGGCACTCAAAACGGAGCTCAGACGAAGAAGTTATGCCAAAAACAAAGGCCTGTCCGAACATGCGTCCGACCTTGCATGTTCGGACATAAACCGAGAGTCTGAAAATCTGCCGGCGTATGATGTCCGAACTTCAATGTTCGGACACATTTTCGGACACTGCGAAAACTGCAAAATCACTTACGGAAATCAGCCAGAACCAAGCCACAAATCCCCCACAAAACATACATAACTTATAGTAGCAAAATAGCCTATCAAAAACACATTTCCACGGGGTTTTAACACATCAAAAAGCAACCAAAATCAATCCAGAAACATCACAATCAGAGGAGCACATAAACATATACGAAAAACAAAACGAAACCAGAAATCCCCGTGGGTTGAACGTACACAACCGAATTCATCTACCACCTACCTCACATCCAAAGCAACGCTATCTCTGCGGACTCTACGAAATGCCTTCCTTGAATTCCCACTCGAACGACAATCCCTCGAATTGAACCATTCCCAAATACAAAAGCAAAATCAGAAAGGAGAAAAGAAAACTCAACGGAGAAAAGAACCGAAATTTACAAATCAAACCTTACGATCGACCGACTATCAACACCGAAACTCCATTAGCAAATCTCCATCGATCGATTATAGGGAGGAGATTGAGGAGAAGGAAGAGAAGCAAAGAGAGGAAGAAGATATGAAAATGAGGGAGGGTTGAGGAAGTGAGGAAACTGTCGTGGAAGGAGAAGAGCGTGAATTAGAAAATAAGAAAAGAAAGTTAGGAAATAGAAAAAGAAAAAAATTACTTCCTAACTCCTTAGATGATAATAAAACTGAAAGGACATCCATAGCCCTCCTTCACAATAAATAAATAAAAGAATAACTCTTCTAACCCTCCTTCCTCAAAGTTAACAAGATAACATCCAGAAGAATGTCATAGACATTCTTATATAAGATTACAGTTTATATGAACTCCCTTTACGAATCAGAAAGAAGTAATACAAGATAAAATAAGAAAAAAAATCTGGGGCATAACAAGGGGTGTTACAAAAGTGGTATCAGAGCGGAGTACCGCTCTGATGACAAGAGATAGTAGGATTTCTACAGTGAGCATAGGTTTTGGGAATACGGGAAACGTTGTGAGGATACGTGACCTTGCGGGGTTGATGCAATGCTTAAGGCTTGCACATCATAGCCGTAGAGGCACTTCAATATTAAACGGCCGAGACTATGGTATTTGACCGAGTAAAGGTCTAAACCGTCCTCTTGACATATGTCAGGGAGCGGTCTGGGTAACAGTACTAAGGAAGAACGCGGCGCAGCGGAAGGTGATGAAGGTCCAGCAACCCCAAGTAACGTGAAGACGGTATGAACCGCTCGCACTTGATGGGAGAGCATCCCGGGAAATTTGCAATGGTACCCCACCCGCCGCAGCCCGTACCTCGAGTACTATCTAGTGAGTCAATGGAATGAGAAGCACCACGGAGATAACTCTCCTGATCGGGAAGACCCGATGTGGATGTTATGAGAATTATGTTAAATGTAGAAAATTAGACTTTGTGTTTTGATGTAATGTTTAGAACGGGGGGTCCTGGTAATGGCGTAATGTCTACCATACGAGTACGAGATGAATATTAACCGAGGTTGAGGAGATAATTCCTGTAGGACTAATGGGGTTAGCTTGCTATAAGCAAGGCAACCCTGTCTTACATCCAGGAAAGCACCGAATAGTGCGCTTGGGGGGAAGGAGGTGGAAACGACGAGTAATGATTAGTTTATGATATATGTAACAGACAGAATCGATGACCTTTTAGAAGTCTCACCCGAAGCGAGTAACTCTAATCCATGCAATACTGAAGGTTCAAGATGGCCTGACGTGCATGAAGAGAGATCATGAGAGCTATAGAAACAAGAACTCGCTAAGTTGTTATCATGCAACGCCTCGAGAGGGGAGTAAGACCTTACTGCCATGGTAAACTTGTGGGAACAAGTGCGGGAGTGAGACTGTTAATTTGAATAAGAACTTCTTCAACAGGAATAGGAACCCGATTAGGGAATAGCACTGCACTGACACACCGTACCGGTGGCTCAGTCTGCATGGCGCACTTGCCACTGCAAGTGCCACATTAACCAAAGTACTAAATTTCAACCTGCCTTGCGCACTTGCTACAGCAAGTGCAGCAACGGTAAACTATCTTAAAGGACCGAGTGGTCCAGGCGGTTACCAACAAACACTAAACTTCTATGTGAGTCCGTAATGCAATGATGCAGGACATAGCCTTCTTAAAGGCAGGGGTACGAAACCCTTGGGTTTGAGGTCGATAAAACCTTGGAAGACCTAGCCGGTCTGACCATTAAACCTGAAAATAATACACCATTTAGTAGAGTATGGAAAGGGGAGTAAATGAGAACAACGGTAATTAGTGCCTACAAGCCTAACCCCAGTGCCGGTATGGACATTAAACGTCAAGGATTACCGGTGGGGAGTGTCGAGTCTTCAGGACCAGCATAACCATATTTAGGGAGTGTGCGACATTCGTGGTTAAACCACTACCATTGAACATTGCCAGAGGGCAAGAAGTGAGCTATACGAGCCAAGACTTTAAATTAAACCTAACCGAGCCGAGTAACGCCAGCTTATAACTCGAGTGAGGGTAATAAAGTGATGTGGACATGGTATCATTGGGATCCAATGAGTGCTGAACTTGCTTACCCCGTCCAAGTCTGGAGTTGGGCATCCTGATTTGGCCGAAGAGAACGGCTCAGGTGTATATAGTGTTTGGGGAAATAATAGACAAGTGCTGTTATGGCAAACTATTTTGAAGTTGTAAGAAAAGATTAGGCAGATGCGGATGTACAATAAAGGGGCCGACGTTATGCCCGCACCACACACACCGGGGGTGTTGTGAACCCATTATGCTGCTAGACTCCTGTACGGAGGGCAGTGGACATTAACTGAACAGTGAAATTGCCTGAGGACGGAAGATACCGTTACCTCGAAGAGGATGGAGGAAATACGAGTTGAATAAGAGCAAGGGCTACACAATGTAGAGCGATGATTAGCGGAACCCACTAAGTTGTGGATATCCAATTGTAACCTTAGGAGAAGGTATTAGAACCAACTAGGATTAAATTAAATAGCAAGACCAACAATCATTTAACTATCAGAATAAGCACTGAGCCTGAATATCGTATGGCATAGGCCTACAGAAGGATACCCTTAGTACCACCAAAATGACCCAAAACTAGGAGAAAAAAGGTAATGAATTACAAATACTGATTAATATCAGGCTAAAGAGGGACTACCATAAGGCAGGGGAAACACGAGGTGTCAACCTTTATCATGGAGTCCGGACTACACCAGAGGGGTGTAACCAATGGATTGGGTGGAGTTCGAGAACTGAAAACTCATATCTGAAGGCGTTAAAAGCCTAGGAGTTAACGGGAGAGATAGTAAGTAGTTACTGATCCCCACTCACAGATACAAGATGACGAGCATGTGGAAACCAGTATTAGGGCGATAAGTCGCAAACACCTATCTTAGAGAAGGTAAGAAAAATATACATTAATAAAGGAACCCATAGAACCTAGAGAACCCTCTAGGGCCATTCTGACATTAAAGGTTAAGAATTGGCAGCATAGTTACTTCAACATAAATTACCGGGACTAAGAGTATGATAACCACCGGGTACGAACACTACGAGTGCACTAAACGAGACATGGGACGACCACACTCCTAGGAGCTTGTGGGCCTGACGAAACTTACATTAAGTTAGTTGGGTAAGTAGTAATGTATCAGTATGGTACCCCATGTATGTAAACGAGTAGTGTAAAGACCTAGGGGGTAATCAACTCTGTGTCTAAGTCAGTGAATGGAATCCTGACTAGGTAAACCATGAATTGACGAGAGAGATCTCAGTCAAACTAACAAGGTTAGGAAAAATCAAGGATAGCTTGATAATAAAATGACATAAGGTTGCAACTCCACAGTAGATGAGTTAGAACACAAGTTTTGAAGATTTTAGTAATGGCAAGGTGAACCCATGAATGAGAAGAGGAATTGTGGTATCTTAGGAAGTTATATTAGAGAAACCTTTGTAATATTATAGATGGTGCCCAAAAAGGGGGGCACAGAGAGAGTTATATCATGCGCTGAGGGCGCTGCGACGATGTCGCATTAAACAGTAAAACCACATGCTCAAGCCATAAAACGTTAGTATGTAAGTACTAATTAGAGCTGAACAGAAAACGAACGCCAAGCTAAAACCCACAGTCATATTGTATGTTTACAACAGACGAAGGGCAAAAGCGAGCATTACAAGAGATACTCTAAGCTGGAGATTAGATACTCCATGCTAACCGCAATAGTGGATAACCGTCCAATCGACTGGTACATGGTGCGCAACAAGCGACCATTATAACAACTGTTAACCGAATTATGTTGGAGAGAAGCAGAACGTGGAAGATCAGATAAACAAAAGGGGATTCCCCTAATCGAGAAGAGGGTGGATGAACCATATGTGTGGGTACAAAAATACTAACACACGAGGGATACGAGTTCACACCAGCAAAGAGGACCTACAAGGTACCTAAGGAACGAACTCATTCCAGAGGGAATAACTTGGAGTCATGAGGCGCCAGTTAGTTGCGCATATCAGACGCGTCTCGATATTTTAGAGACAACCACTGCAAGCACTAGTTGCTAGAGCATAGCTCGATAACCCTTACACCGAAGGGTAGTTCGATAGGATGGCATGAACTCTTGGGAATATACCAGGAGCATGTATAGAGGTTAATGTGACTGAATAAAAAGGCTAGTCGAATTACCTAGCAGATTGGGAAAACAATGATGTGTTTACTTCTCCCGATCAAACCGTATATGAACATACATACACCTAACCGAGATAGGCAGTATAGCCAGAGGGGCTAAAGCCCGACCCTAGAAAAAAGGGGTAATGAAATATGTAGCACATTAGTGCACGAATAATTCCACTAGAGTGGAACATCTTGAGCTTATTACTTCAAGATGATATATTCGTAGATTACGTGGGTGTAATTGATAAGTGCAAAACATATAGACTTTTAGGGTTTAATTATCTTATTATTTGCAACACTTTAAAGTAATGTTTCCCACTTGCTATGTGAATTCTCTTAGATTTATGTTTTGATATGAACTGATACATTTTATGTATCAAATGCAGAAAAAGGTCTTGGAATCACATAGTACACTTCACAAGCTTCGCAATGCAACAAACGGGGATCAAATCGGAGCTCAAACGAAGATTTTAGAGGCAAAACAATTATCGTCCGAACCACCGTCCGGACGAGCTGATTCGGACAAGACACGCGGAGCGCGCCCGTACAAAAATCGACATGTCCGAACCAGGCTAGTCCGGACGCTGGTTCGGACACGTCTATTTTGACAGCAATCAGGGTGCATCGACATGGGTGTGAAAAGATAAATTATATTTTATCTTTTCACACCGACACCCCCTTCATTTCTACCCCATTTTCACTATAAATACACCTATAACCCTCCATTAAATCATATCTCATTCCACCCCCAAACTAATGCCATTTTTCCTCCACAAAATCACCATTTTCTCTCCCAAAAATCATACATCTCACTCCATAATATCCACATAAAATCCTCACATCATCTCATCCCATAAAAACATTCCATTTCCATACCGTTGTTCTGTCCAACCTCTGTCCAAATATTAGCAGTCATAAAGGAGCTGAATTAATTATCTTTCCCAGATGATTTCATTTACTTCTTATTCTGTCTTTTCAATTATGTTGGGCTAAGAGGATTTACTCCGGGTGAAGGTTGTAGTTTGTATAGTTTGTATAATATGTAATCTATATTTTTACCGGTTTAATTAAATACAGTTTGTTACGATTAAAGCTTATCTCTCGCCTTTTTAATAAATCTCATGAATTTATTAAAATACTTTACAAAGTCTATTTTGATCAGAGCAGTGGTAAATAGACAGGTTAATTAATTGATAAATCTGTGGAAAACTTATTTGATAAAATAAGTTAGTAATTTCAGATGCAAAATATAATTCCTCGCACTTAATCTGTTTACATGTGTTTTGCAAATCTAGATTAGATTGAGCATTTGCTGGTAAACGAGTCTTTCAAGTCTAGGATTTAGTCTTTAAAGATAATAACAGGAATTTTTGCCAAACTATTATAATTAACCGGTAGACATAGCATAAAAGAGCAGACTATATAAACCTGAACCCAGAGTCCCGTTTAATTTACCTTTTACTTAGTTTATTTTATCTTTCCTTTTTATTTATTTAAACAAGTCAATTAACCCCCCCTTTTGTGACAAAGCTTAGGTACTTAATAATTCCCCTTAGTCCCACGGTTCGATATCTGGTCGCCTCCACTTTACTATACTACTGCGACCGGGATTTTGTTTGTAGTCCGACAGTTATTTTGAGTATTAATTTCTTTCTCAATTGTTTAAAAATACACCAGTTCCAACCTCTCTCATTTTCTTGTCTACAAAATGGCGCCGTCGCCGGGGACTTGATTTATTCTAGTCCCTAAGCTCCGGATAACTCACTTGCTATATTTGAATATTTTGTCTATATTATTTTGTTTGTTGTTTATATTAATTATCTTATATTTTGTTTATATTATTATTTGTGTTGTTTATACTAATTTCAGTTATTTAAATTCCCTTGTCATTTTAGTTCCAGTAATTTAATTCTAAAAAAAAAGTAGTTCTTAATCTCTGAATTATTTCTGCTTAACTGTTTAATTTTCCACCTCCCTATTTCTTTCCATTTTTATTTATTTTATCACATCACAAGTTTCTTTTGCTGTTTTGAGTGGTGAATGCCTTTTACCAGGTCGCACAGCCTCCCGGAAAATATTAATAATCACACGGTTAGTTACATCCCAGAGATCGAGAGAACCTTTCTGCGCACTCTAAGGCAGAAACGAACTCAACAAAACATAACTACCACAGTGCTAGAATCTAATCCGGAAGCAGACATGGCATTTTCACCAGTGACAGTTCGCAACATCAACAGGCCGTCTAATCAAGGACAACAGCCTGCCATCATCCTTCCCCACCTTACCCCATCCGAATACGATGAGTGGCAAAAGCTAAAGCCATATCATCAGATCCGATGTGTAAAGGAGTTAGGCATGTTCGATGGCTCCTGTCCTGACGAAGCTCTGTTACATGTTACCAAGTTCTTGCAGCATGCCAACAGTCTAACTGCGACCGACGCAGTACTCCAGTACGCAAGACTGTCATTATTCCCTCATAGCCTAACGGGAAATGCGAGTAAGTGGTATCACAATCTTACACCAAGTACCATTGGTACTTGGGATGAAATGGCCACCAAGTTCTACGACAAATTCCTGCCCCCGAGCCGAACGTTGGAAATGATTGCTGAAATCTATAATTTCAAGCAGCCAGGGTCGGAAAACATCTGTGAAACTTGGGACCATTTCAAAGGACTACTACTTACTTGTCCTCACCATGGTCTCACGAAAGAGCAAGTAGCACAATTGTTCTACAAAGGCTTAATTGGTCCATGTAAAACAATGGTACAATCCTCTTTAGGTGCTGACATTTTGAAAAAGCCCGGAGCACAGTTTCTGAATGGCATAGAATCCCTCTGCGAGGAGATCAGAGACTGGGCCACAGGTGGATCAAGAGGCGGCACTCCAGGCTTATACCATGTTGGGGAAAGTGACAACAAGTTTGACCAGCTAATGAAAAGCCATGAGCAACTCATGGAGAGTAATGCGCAGCAGGCAACAAAAGTAAGTACTCTGCAGAAAGTAGTTGAGCAGATGGCGATGAACTCCTACCCCCAACAAGCAAAGTCGATGACTTCTCGTTCATCTACAATCCCTCCAGGCTATGCTCCTCTACCCGATCATCTCCTGATATTTATTGTACGCAATGTGGTGGGCCTCATGATTATGAACAATGCCCCAAACTACAAGAATTAAAAGCAGCAGAGGAAGCAAACTATCTCACCAACAATTCAGGGTACAGGCAACCTTGGCAATGTAACATGCAACCCAATCTTCGCTAATCAAACACCGACAATATCCAAAACCCACATACGCTACAACCATCTCAAAATTACAGATCTCAGTCCAATTTTCAAGGAGCCCAAAGGCAGTATCAGCAACAGCCTTATGGCAATGATGCTTCTTCGAGTCGACCAACTCAACCTCCTTCAAATCCTGAATCTGAAATGTCCCAAATGCAAGAGATGTTTAAAGCGATGATGGGTAAGTCCAGAGACACGCAAGAGGAGGTCGCAGCCCTTCGCAAAGACTAAAGAGCCTTGCAGTCCTAAATACAACAGCTTCTCACTCAACAAAGACCTCCTGGTCAACTCCCTTCACAAACTAACCCCAATCTAAGAGAGCGAGCAAATTCAATCCTTGTAGAAGATAACACATTCCAATCAACAAACTTGAGTGCAATCTCCCTAAGGAGTGGAAGAGAACTTGCTACCGGAAAAGAAAAAGAAAATCAAGTAGAGGTCAGCATCAATGATGAAGACACAACCAATCCAGCCTCACCCCCCCCCCCCAGAAATCCAAGTTTCTATTCCTGCTACTCCATCTCCATCTCAAATAACTGTCGACATTCCATCTTCCTCTACTAAAATCAGTGAACTCCCATTTCCCAACAGGATGAAAAAGAAGCACCTAGATGAATAGTTTTCCAAATTCTTGAGCATTTTCAAGAAACTGACTCTCGACATCCCTCTAATCGATGCTTTGCAAGAGATGCCCAACTACGCCAAATTTCTAAAGGATCTCTTAACAAAGAAAAAGAAGAAACCAGGAAAAGAAACAGTGCACCTCACGGAGGAATGCTCTACTGCCCTTCTTCGAGCACTCCCTCCCAAACAAACAGATCCGGGAAATCCTGTTATCCTGTGTTTTATAGGTGGAGTGGACTGTGGAAGCGATTTATGCGACCTGGGGGCCAGTATAAATATCATGCCCTACGCCACCTTCTTGAAAGTAAAAGGAGGGAAGATGCAACCGGTTCCTTTCAAACTCCAACTAGCTGACCGATCAGAGATCAAGCCAATGGGAATAGTCCGAGATCTGGTGGTTGGAGTGGCTCGCTTTATCTTAACAGCTGACTTCGTCGTTTTAGAAATGGACGACGATGTTGAGGTGCCCCTGATTTTAGGACGACCGTTTCTAAGTACTGCCAAAGCCATTATTGATGTCCACGATGGAAAAATCACTATGAGATATGAGGATGAAAAGATCGAATTCGATATGCAGAAGATGATGAAGAAAAGCTCAAACTTTTCTCCTCACGCTAAGACAGTGGGATTAACAGATGATGATGAGGAGGAAGGCGATTTTGTTACAGATGAAGACATGTATTCCCTATCTTCCTTCCCGAAAGCTGAAACTGAACCACTAGAGCAAGTATTAGTTACTTCTCTAGAAGAAAAAGTGGTGGACCCGGAAGTTAACGCCATGCTGGCGTCTGTGGAGAAAGGAAGGGCAGGTTTTCAAGCCTACCGGCCCCCAATCGAAAGACTTGATAGAAAACCTCAAAAATCAATTCCCTCAATAGAACAGCCACCAGAGCTCGAGCTTAAGGAGCTACCTTCTAAACTCAAGTATGCCTTTTTAGCTGAAAATGACCATTTGCATGTCATTATTTCCTCTTCTCTGAATTCCGGGGAGTGTGGCGGAGCGTGGCGGAGCGGCTGTAGCGGGGTGGTGGTGCTGGTTGTGGCAGGAGGCGGTGTCGCAGAGGAGGAGGGCGTCGGGTAGAAGAAGAAAACAGAGGTAGAAGAAGAAAATAGAAATCGGGAGCGAAGAAAAATTTTTATGCTGGCGTCCGCTCTACGTCCGTTCAAAAATGGGCGGACGTCTCTCTCGTCCGCGGTTCTGTCCGCACAAGTAGGGCCGGACGCCTCTAATCGTGACAATTCCATCGCGGTTTAGTCGTGTCCGCCCTGTGTCCGCAGAAATGGGCGGACGCGTTGCCTTCCTTCTTGCGTCCGGCTTGCGTCCGTCCTTTTAAGGGCGGACGTGAGTCCCGTAGATTTTTTTTCATTTTCTCTTTTTTTTCGTTAGTATGTCCGTATTTGTGTCCGGCTTTTAAAGGCCAGACACGCCTAAACTTCTTTTTTTTTTAGAGTAAATAAGCCGAAAACAATGAAACATATAAAATAAAAATAAATGCAGTAGATAATTAAAAGAAAAAGGGCAGAATTTAAATGACAAGGGAATTTAATTGACAGTAATTTAAATGACAATAAAATAAAGAACTGGAATTTAAATGACAGAATTTAAATGACAGAATTAAAGTGTTAGGAATTAGTTGACAGAAATTTAAATGTTAAGAATTAGTTTACTGGAATTTAAATGACAGAATTTAAATGTTAGTAATTAGATTGCAGAATTTAAATGATAGAATTGAAATGTTAGAAATTAGATTACTCAAAATTAAATGACTGGGAATTTAAATGACAGAAATTAGTATAAACAACACAAATAATAATATAAACAAAATATAATAGATAATTAATATAAACAACAAACAAAATAATATAGACAAAATATTCTAATATAGCAAGTGAATTATCCGGGGCTTAGGGACTAGAATAAATCAAGTCCCCGCAACGGCGCCATTTTGCAGACAGGAAAATGAGAGAGGTTGGAACTGGTGTATTTTAAACAATTGAGAAAGAAATTAATAACTCAAATATCCTTCGGGCTGCAAACAAACCCGGTCGCAGTAGTATAGAAGACAGAAGCGGCTGGGGTCAAACCGTGGGACTTATAGTAAAATAATATAGTACCTAAGCTTGTCACAAAAAGGGGGGATAATTGACTTGTTTTTTGTAAAGTAAAACAACAGATTAAATTAACTGAGTGGAAGATAAATTAAATGGGACTCCGGGTTCAGGTTTATATAATCTGATTAATTATGCTATCTCTACCGGTTAATTATAATAGTTTGGCAAAAATTCCTGTTATTATCTTTAAAGACTAAATCCTAGACTTGAAAGACTCGTTTACTAGAAAATGCTCAATCTAATCTAGATTTGCAAAACATATGTAAACAGATTAAGTGCGAGGAATTATATTTTGCATCTGAAATTACTAACTTATTTTATCAAAATAAGTTTTCCACAGATTTATCGATTAATTAACTTGTCTATTTATCACTGCTCTGATCAAAATAGACTTTGTAAAGTATTTTAATAAATTCATGAGATTTATTAAAAAGGCGAGAGATAAGCTTTAATCGTAACAAACTGTATTTAATTAAACCGGTAAAAATATAGATTACATAATTATACAAACTATAATTACACCTTCACCCGGAGTAAATCCTCTTAGCCCAACATAATTAAAAAGACAGAATAAGAAGTAAAAGAAATCATCTGGGAAAGATAATTAATTCAGCTCCTTTATGACTGCTATTATTTGGACAGAGGTTGGACAGAACAATGGTATGGAAATGGAATGTTTTTATGGGATGAGATGATGTGAGGATTTTATGTGGATATTATGGAGTGAGATGTATGATTTTTGGGAGAGAAAATGGTGATTTTGTGGAGGAAAAATGGCATTAGTTTGGGGGTGGAATGAGATATGATTTAATGGAGGGTTATAGGTGTATTTATAGTGAAAGTGGGGTAGAAATGAAGGGGGTGTCGGTGTGAAAAGATAAAATATAATTTATATTTTCACACCCATGTCGATGCACCCTGATTGCTGTCAAAATAGACGTGTCCGAACCAGCGTCCGGACCAGCCTGGTTCGGACATGTCGATTTTTGTACGGGCGCGCTCCGCGTGTCTTGTCCGAATCAGCTCGTCCAGACGGTGGTTCGGACGATAATTGTTTTGCCTCTAAAATCTTTGTTTGAGCTCCGATTTGATCCTCGTTTGTTGCGTTGTGAAGCTTGTGAAGTGTACTATGTGATTCCAAGACCTTTTTCTGCATTTGATACATAAAATGTATAAGTTCATATCAAAACATAAATCTAAGAGAATTCACATAGCAAGTGGGAAACATTACTTTAAAGTGTTGCAAATAATAAGGTAATTAAACCCTAAAAGTCTATATGTTTCGCACTTATCAAATTCCCCCATACTTATCTTTTGCTTGTCCTCAAGCAAATCTTTATGACAGAATCTTTAAACAAGTTAAATACAAAATAACCAAACAGGGAGAGCACAGAAAAGATTGCTACAAAACTTCTAGATTAAAGGGTACTAGAAACTTCTTTTTCTTTTCTTTTTTTTTTTAAGTTTTTGAAAAGAACCTTGAAATTATAAAAACAACTATTTTAAGAAGGACAAGTAGAACCATAAGAATCCAGTTTTTAACCCTGAGCCAATCCACTATTTTCTTTCACATTTCCTGAAACGGCAAGGGGCACGAAGTAGAATCATATTCCATTATACCTTTCAATGCCACATACTCATGATCCATAATAATGAAGTTTTTATCATTTAAGTACATAATGCAAAGATACTTCGATTGAAGTTTAATTTCCTTTCACCTCAAACTTTTCTCTCCACCCTTGTAGCGGTTTTGGGTCAACTATCCCAGATATAAAGTACCTTAGGTAGCTAGGTGATAAAGCACCCCAAAGAACTTAATAACCGAGTGGACGAGGCCTGCTTAGGTTTAGAATATGCCTGTTTGGATCAGAGGAGTACCTTGCCTTGTTCTTTTTCCACCTTTTCATTCCAATTCAAATCCAGTCTCAAAGCTAAAAATAGGGCTCAAATGATAATTATTCTTAAATTTTAAGCAATTTCTAATCAGAATAAATTTTAAAATGGTTGAAAATTTTAGTACCCCATAATGTTTATAGGTTTGCAATATTTTCTCTATGGCTCCCTTTTTGACTATTTCTAACTTAACAAATCTAAACAAATTGTCAAAAGAGAAAACTTAAGAACAAGCTACGAGGGTACGAGTACTCCCCCCACACTTAAGCTCAAGCAATGCCCTCATTGCGTAGAAAGAATTTAATTAACAGGGCATGCAATCTGATAAAGGAAATTACACAAAACAAGGCAAAGGGAATATGAAATATCAGAAGAGAAAGAGTGTACTCCCCAGAGTTCGCACAGTGTGTAGAGCTCCCCCACATTTGAGTGCAGCTGAAGAATTACATGAAATGTACCTGTAAAGAATATTCTACACAGCCAGAAGAACTCAAGTAAAACCCGTATTTTATTACAACATATAAAAGGAAATATAGTACAAAAGAGAAAACAACATAAAAGGAAAGGCAAAGTATAGATAGTGGGTTGCCTCCCACCAAGCCGCCCGGGTTTAACGTCTCTAGCTAGACCCATAATTTCATTCTGTTTGTGAGGAGTTGTGGGTTGGGGTCCCACAACTTCCTATAGTCAAGCTGCGTAGCCGCTTGAGTTTATGTTGAACTCTCCACGGGAGAGATTTCTTCTTAGATAGTGCCGGTTTCGAAACAGGAGTAAAAGTGTCATGTTGTTCCTGAACAAGAGAAATTCTAAACAAGTTAGTTGAAATATCAGTAGGACAAGTATACTTCTTTAGCCGTGCTCCATTTACTTTGAAAGTTTCACCCTTTCTGTTTTGTAGTTCAAAAGCACCATATGAGGTTATACCAACAATCTGGAAAGGACCAGCCCAATGAGATTTGAGTTTCCCAGGGAAAAGCTTCAATCTTGAGTTATAGAGGAGAACCAAATCACCAACTTCGAAGTCTCTCTTGAGTATCAGTGTAACACCCTGGATTTTGCCTCATAATAAAGTATAAAACGATACGATCCAACGCCACAGACGGGGAAAAACGGATGTCAAACGAGTCTTTAAATTGAGATACAAGGTATGTCCGAACATTAGTCCGAACATGTAAGTTCGGACATGTGCCGAGACTTACAGTTCAGACCCGTCCTCGCATGCTGTCCGAACATGTAAGTTCGGACAGATGTTCGGACACACTAATACTGTGAAAAAACAAAATACTCTCGGGGCCTGTCCGAACATGGATGTCCGGACGGACGTTCGGACAGGTCCAAATTTATGAAAACCAAAACGAAAACAATATTAGAAGGATACAAAATGACCACAATATTAATGCCAAAGGGAAGTGAATGTTTTATAATCATATGTAGTGAATGTTTACCATAAAAAACACGCGGAAAATATTTTCAAATCCAGAGTGCCACCGCCACACTCAATCCCATGAGTGCTCAGGCTAATCCTTAAACAATTCAACATAAATAAATATCCAAACATCGCCACTTAAATACTGTATCTCAAAGACAATTAATCAACTCTAGAACTATGTGGTAGCGCATTCCCAATCCCCAAACTTCAGCAACCATCACCTGCGATCAGAATACAATAGACAAAAACACGAAGGGATCGCACAAATCAGATAAACTGAGTAAACTCTACCTCAATCTGTAAAATACATTTTAAAATTCATTTTGTCATTTGTCAATCAGATGGGAATAGTTTATCGAGCATTAGAATAGTTCTCCAGAAATCACCATAAACAACAAAACCATAGTAGGGAGCTTTCAACAGGAGAAAACCACATTTCCAAACACGGGGTCACCTATGGGACCCCAAACATTAATTCCAGGACAGTCACCTATGGGACCATCAAACAACAATTCCAGGACAGTCACCTATGGGACCATCAAACAACAATTCCAGGACAGTCACCTATGGGACCATCAAACAACCACCTCACCCTAAGTCCTTAAGTGTGCACACCCCCTATGAAACAGCAGTAACATAGAGTAGATCAGAGGGCTTAACTGCAACATTGTGTGCAGCGCAAATAATAATAATGGGGAGCACCTGTGGGCTCCCAAACAGAGGAATGCATCCTGCGAAAGACTCCCAAAAATCCACAACTGAAATACCACAACACAATCCAATTCTTCCAATTCCAAAACGTGGGAAACAATCCCAATTTCCAAACACCAACTGAGAATCCATTAAAACACAGCCAAAGCCTTTTTCCTCCAAATTGCAAAACATCAGTCAAATAGACATGAGCATAGAAATTTACCTGATTAGACAAACAACTTGAAGAGCAACTCTACAGGACTACTGGTAACACTCGTCGACGAAATTAGAGTCTAAATATATATAATCAACAATTAGAGTCTACCAAACACAACCGAATAATTTAATCGACTATCTAGGTAGAATACTTTACCCAACGTAATCCTAACTGGCACCGGGAAGGCAATCTGACAGCAGCATGATGAAGAACGTGAATTTGCAAAGGTTTCAAGGTGAAGAATCGAGAAGATTTTAGTGGAAGTAAGAACGTAGAAGAGTTGCGTGAATTTTGAGAGTTTGGACGAGCGTAATGGCAATACGTTGAGGATGAAGGAAGTGAAGAAAGTCGATGTTTTAAATAGAAGTAATTTACTAAACAAAGAGAGATGTTATTAAATTAATAAATAATAATCTATTTTAAAGAAAAGAAAGTTATAAATAATTTTAAGAAGGGTTCTAGTAACTAGTATTATAGATATTGAAAGATATAAAAAAAATGATAACGTTAAGAAAGCCAGTAGAAGGATCGAGGTTGTTAACAATATCAACTTTGAAATAAATAATTTAATAAATCTACAATTCGAAATAATAGGGGGAAGTGGTTGAACCGTTGTAACAAGATAAGGATGAGAGTAGAATATCTAGGAAAACCATTAATAAACATTTATTTATATAGGGAAGAGATTGAAATAAATAAGGATAGAGTGAAACAAATCGTAATCCTAGCAAGAGGAAAAATAATTACGTTAAAGAAGAATCTAGAATATTAGTAATATAATATTAAGAGAATAATAAAGGATTAATATCTTACTAATTTTGGAGAAGTCAAAAGGGATTTGAACTCTTAAAGTTAATGCTAATTTACTAAGAGAAAATAAAATTGAATTCGAACTCTAGGAATTAAGATTAATCAATTTGAAAAAGAAATTATAGGATTGTATTCCGGGAACTTAAATAACGTTGTAACATCTAAGAAGGATGAAGTAGTATTTAAATGATAATAATATTAACAATAGGAATACGATTGGTAAGGGCAATGATATTGCGGATAATTGTAAACATTTCAGGAAGAGGAAGAATTTAATATAAGAGTATCGTTTAACTTCCCTGGGCCACTATAATACTAACTCAGACTTATTCATTCTCAAAAAGAATTATATTATTCTTAACATGAAAATTCGTGGGTATTTCATCTCATCCCCTTAAAAGAAAGCTTCGCCCTCGAAGCTGAAACTAATTTAAAGCACACCGGTCGAATGACAAAGGACTGCTTGGTCCTCAGCCCCTCGGACAACCATTCCAATACAAAAAAATTCAAGCCTAATTAAATGGTTCACCACATAGATAGAACTCCAAAATTTTAAGGCAAACCAACACATAGGACCAAAGTCCAAACCAATTCAATCATTCTATAATCATCACATCACATTAATAACATTAATTCAATACAGTTCACATCCTACTAATCCACCAATTACCATGCCATTTTCCATTTTAAGTCCACCTATAGTATACCACTTACTATATATCATGTCTTCCAAGAAGTCAGAATCTACACCCTAACATTCATGAATCAAGATTCCAATCTTCCACCGAGAACGATAAATGAATTAACTCAATACGCACCAACTGAAAATTAACAATTAAAGGAACTCACAGAACAATCTCCAATTCTTCTTTTAACCACCACAAAATTCGCTAAAGATTAAGCTCATTCTAAGAACTTTTATTAGCCTTCCTTGGAGAAATTCTCCCAAAACTAAATGTTTCTCTTTGAACTGGAATCCTAGATCCCTACCAGTTATATCTTGTAATCCTAAAATATACTCATACCTTTCTTCATTGAGACTAGTTCCTCTTCTTATATTCAACACCCAGCTTAGAAAATTCATCAACATTCCAAGAGATCTATTCCCAAGGTTTAAATGAGAACTTTTATACATATTCCAGACCTGTAACCAATCATCCAATTTCTTATACATCTTAAACATTTAACTAAATTCACATTCTCTAACGATCTCATACAGGCAAAATCATCAAAACAACCATGAAATCAGAGCACCTCAATTACCCAATTTTCACTGACAAAGTCATACATATGACATTATTTTCTGAGTCTATGTCTCTCAACTGATAATCCCAAAAGTTTAATACTTACCTCTAATATCACATCACATCCATATAAGAAACATCACCCAAAGGTCACAATTCACCAGTTAACCTACTCCCCCATGCAAAAGTCAATAGCCAACGACTCAAACACCAACCACCGCTTACCAACATAACCAAGATCTGTATACAAACTCTCATCTAAAATCTTAAAACCTACATGAAACACAACCCCTTAAAATCACAAAGATATTACACTTACTCTTCTATCCATGATCATATCATTTTTTTTTCAAACATAACACAAACCATGTGAACCAGAATAAATCTCTCACAAATCGTCATCTTAATTTTTTTTTTTTGTATAGCAGTTGATTACCTCTCAAATGAAGTACCAAACTACAGTTACTCATTGCCCACCAATGGCTCAAAATAAATAATATAATCGGCTCTATTACAAATCAAGACGTGGTTAACCATTTAACAATCATCAATGAGGACTCATCATAAGTCCTAATGCATCACACCTCCCCAAATAATTTCTAGTTAGCGTGGACACTAGTGTCTCCACTACACTTAGCATAAGGATACCAAACCATCATCTTAAATAGATATCTATCGCAAAAGATCTGACAACAAAATCTCAGTAAGCAATAACCATAATATATGCATTCCCCAAAAAACACAAGAGAAATAAATACATCCAATCAATGAACTACCTAGCCCAACAAAAGAGCAAGACACATATTTGTTATTTCAAATCAACCGAAAGGTTAATCATGTTTCTCTCCTGTAAGTTAGTATAAAATTCATACAAGGACATAACAGGAATCACAACAAAATGTTCCCACAACTCATACCCTTACCTGTTTTTCCATTTTAATCCTAATTCCAATTTAGACACTTCAATTAGCTCAAGTCAACCTCTTGACCCTATAACATAACTGATAAGACCAACACAACAATTCCATTGATAATTTCTACAATAATCTCCAGTTACAAGTATCATAATTCTAATCCTTTCTCTATCTACTTAATGCTTCCTCTATTAATCTACAAAACTCAAGTTATTTCCAAACACCGAATGCTCAGTTAAATACTACCCTTATTTTATTGTTATATAATGAGACATAGTTAATCAATTTGTAAGGCTATGAGAATTCATCAAGATTAATAATACAAACAATTACAAATTAAATTTCAATAAATCAGAACACCAGGGTCTCTTCAACACTTAGCATGAGATTCATCAAAATACTATCACATTAAAAATATTTATCACAAAACTTCTCGAGAAGATCAACATAAATAATCACTTAGTATACACATCTAAAAATACAAGGGAGGCAACACTTCAGTTGTCATATACTTTGTCTAGCTACGAACCTCATATACATCAATAATTACCACGTTGTAAAAAGTCATAATCACAAAATCATTTCCCTAACACACTGATTATATTTCAATACCTCAGAAGGACCTTTATAAATAACTGACAACCAAATATTTCATCACTTAGTATACTTCATGCTATTATTAAATATGGTACTGCTAACCAGTTCGTCAACACATAAAGGGAACTCAATCAGGGGTCTTATCTCAATATTTTAACAAAAAATTCGATAAATTACAATACTAGCGTCTGTCCAAATTAGCACACAGAATCACTAAACCATTTCTTAATATAAATTTCAAACAGCAAAGGGTCACACAAAATCTAGCTCAAAGATCAACCAATACATCACATCCATAATACATGTAACATGTCATGCTATACCCTGGTACGAAACACTACAAAAATACTGTCATTTAGTAAAACGTTGTAAATCCCTTAGTCTATCTTGATAGGAAATAATATAGGTACTCAATCAACAAGAGTAGTATGATTATCCTATAATATCCAAGCACATATACATATTATGTCAACATTGCTCATATCTTCGTACTCACAAGGTAGTTAAATAAGAAGAAACAACTATTTATATTTAATAAGATACATACATATATATATATATACTCATATAAATAGCTAATTTTTTTAACCTCCTACTGATGAGCATGTAAAGGTCTATTGACCCTAACCGTGCTCTCTTTATTTATTTTAGTTTAAATATAGTATTATTTTCATTTGTCTTAAGTAGTCCCCAACTGTAACACTTCGCAACCCTGTATATGCAATCTATTTATCATTTTGCTCACAAATAATCCCAAAATAAAAAAATAAATACCCTAGTGTTCCAGTCAATGAAATAATTGCCACAAATTATTGTTCATAAACATATTAAGTAAGACATAGACAAAATATATATACTACAAAATATCTGCTTTTAAAGAAGTGTAAAAAAAATTCAAACAACACTCTATTGGCTACATATATAATATTCTTGAGAAACTAGTTAATCACATAACTATTTGTTTACTGAATACTCTTAGGTCCATTTAAACTAAATAAAATATGGAAGTCATCTTATAAATCTAACCGCCCAATAACATAGACGACAATTAAAACTAACAATTATTCCTTACGTTGTAGTTAATATAATTAACAGTTGTTATGACTTTCTATAACTTTAGTTAACCCAACATAAATCACTACAGATACTTTGAACAGACAACATTAAATAAAGATGCTAGAATCTTTTCACAGAAGCTCGTCACATAGAAAAACAAATTTACACACTACCATGACGGAAAAAGCGAAACATTTTCCCCTAGTTTAATACAACTTGAAATTACTATCATTCCAAGTCTCCTCAGAACTAACACCGATAATATACCAATATTTCTTTCTCTAATTATATCTATATATGTGTATATATACAAATATTTTCAATACCTGGTAGTCATTGCTAGAGTAATATATATATGTCCATTATATTCTTCTTCCCCCTTACGAATACATGACGACAAATTGGTCTATATATTGTCATCAAAAATCCTTTATAAGTAGTTACCATAATACTCACATTCACAAACAAGGGAAGAAACAAAACCAAAGATTGGACTATATTGTCCGTCTGGTACATCACATAGAGACTTACTACTTCACAATAACCATAAACATTGATAATATTGCACTCCTTAGAACGCGTAGATTTATAAATTCATTCATATAACATATAAGGAAACATTGTAACATCGGGGAGAAACAGGAATTCACCAAAAGGTGTCACACAAATCATCCTAGAAAATATCCTCACAACCAATACCTCCAGCCCTTGTTCCAAGCAATCTAATTTTCAGCATTCCCTATAATTAATTTCCACATCACGCTACAACCAATACTAGAGATATATATATATAATATACTATATATATATTTTATTTATATAATTCTACCAAAACAATTCTCTTCCATTTTTTTTAATACCTCACATGATACACGGGAGTAAATAAACTCCGAACATTCCACCATAGAAAATAAGGCATATACCCTACAACAATACCCATATGCAGTCCCCATATAATGTATATATATGTAGTACCACCCAATATCCATCTCAACACATTCCAACACCTCACATAACACACGAGAGTATATAACTCACACCCTTCAACACAAAATAATCAGGCACACAGCATATCACACAATGTAATCCCCCAAAAACGGCTTATTCCACATTTTAATTCCTTTGAATCCAAATTTTATCTTATTTACCAAACACGGCTCTGATACCACCTTGTAACACCCTGGATTTTGCCTCATAATAAAGTATAAAACGATACGAATCCAACGCCACAGACGGGGATTAAAACGGATGTCAAACGAGTCTTAAAATTGAGATACAAGGTATGTCCGAACATTAGTCCGAACATGTAAGTTCGGACATGTGCCGAGACTTACAGTTCAGACCCGTCCTCGCATGCTGTCCGAACATGTAAGTTCGGACAGATGTTCGGACACACTAATACTGTGAAAAACAAAATACTCTCGGGGCCTGTCCGAACATGGATGTCCGGACGGACGTTCGGACAGGTCCAAATTTATGAAAACCAAAACGAAAACAATATTAGAAGGATACAAAATGACCACAATATTAATGCCAAAGGGAAGTGAATGTTTTATAATCATATGTAGTGAATGTTTACCATAAAAACACAGCGGAAAATATTTTCAAATCCAGAGTGCCACCGCCACACTCAATCCCATGAGTGCTCAGGCTAATCCTTAAACAATTCAACATAAATAAATATCCAAAACATCGCCACTTAAATACTGTATCTCAAAGACAATTAATCAACTCTAGAACTATGTGGTAGCGCATTCCCAATCCCCAAACTTCAGCAACCATCACCTGCGATCAGAATACAATAGACAAAAACACGAAGGGATCGCACAAATCAGATAAAACTGAGTAAACTCTACCTCAATCTGTAAAATACATTTTAAAATTTTGTCATTTGTCAATCAGATGGGAATAGTTTATCGAGCATTAGAATAGTTCTCCAGAAATCACCATAAACAACAAAACCATAGTAGGGAGCTTTCAACAGGAGAAAACCACATTTCCAAACACGGGGTCACCTATGGGACCCCAAACATTAATTCCAGGACAGTCACCTATGGGACCATCAAACAACAATTCCAGGACAGTCACCTATGGGACCATCAAACAACAATTCCAGGACAGTCACCTATGGGACCATCAAACAACCACCTCACCCTAAGTCCTTAAGTGTGCACACCCCCTATGAAACAGCAGTAACATAGAGTAGATCAGAGGGTTAACTGCAACATGTGTGCAGCGCAAATAATAATAATGGGGAGCACCTGTGGGCTCCCAAACAGAGGAATGCATCCTGCGAAAGACTCCCAAAATCCACAACTGAAATACCACAACACAATCCAATTCTTCCAATTCCAAAACGTGGGAAACAATCCCAATTTCCAAACACCAACTGAGAATCCATTAAAACACAGCCAAAGCCTTTTTCCTCCAAATTGCAAAACATCAGTCAAATAGACATGAGCATAGAAATTTACCTGATTAGACAAAACACTTGAAGAGAGCAACTCTACAGGACTACTGGTAACACTCGTCGACGAAATTAGAGTCTAAATATATATAATCAACAATAGAGTCTACCAAACACAACCGAATAATTTAATCGACTATCTAGGTAGAATACTTTACCCAACGTAATCCTAACTGGCACCGAAGGCAATCTGACAGCAGCATGATGAAGAAGTGAATGCAAAGGTTTCAAGGTGAAGAACGAGAAGATTTAGTGGAAGTAGAACGTAGATGAAATACCCCGAACTTAAATATGGTGATTATATTATTTTAATATAGTATTTAAGGGCCTAAAGGTGCCTAAGTAATTTTGGTAAGGAAAATAAATCCAAAAGAAACGAGAAAAACGCTTAGAAAGCGGAAAACGCCAAAATGAGCGTTTAATTAACCATAAGAGGCACGAGACCTCGGTTATAGTATTGTAAGGATTCCTAAGGCTTATTCATGCCTAATTAGTATACGGGAATGATTCCCGAAGAAAACGAATCCCAAGAAAGTATTAAAACGCTAATAGAGCATTAGCGCACGTTTCACGAGGAAACTCGAAAACGTGATTTTAAGTGGTCGAACAGACCTGTAAAAATTGTAAATCATTAAATAATAAATATTAAGCAATTACGGAAGCTTAATAATCAGTAAACATGACTAAACGAGAAAATTCCGGAAAACGGACCCGGTTAGTGAATAGTATCGAAACCGGGTGAAATAACGAGCGTCTTCTGTAAAAGACGAAAAAACGCTCCAGCTAGTAATACAGTGAGGGCCGGTTTTTAACAGGTAAATAAACCCCTCTCACACACACACACTAGCTAGACAAATAATGAGTCAAAAAGCAAAATAAAATAAAAAGTACAAAAGTAACTTACCTTTTCTCTCTCCCCTCATTTCTCTCTTCTCTCTCCTTCCCTCCTTCCTTCTCCATCGGCTCCTCCCTCCTCTCTCTCTGCTGGTGGCGATTTTGAAGCCCAAAGGAAACAACAATGGCTTCCTCTTCTTCCTCCCCTTGCTCCATCCACATGTGAGCTCCAAATCAAAAATAAATTACATATTTGTAATCCCCTCATCCTCCTCTACATTTCTATCTTTTCAAAATTCGAAAAGGATGAGTTTCATCTCCATGGGTTTTCCCCATTTGAAGAGAAAAGCACACCATTGTGAAGCTTGGGGTCTCCTCTTTCCAACAAGGTAAAAATCTCTACAAAAGGTTTAAGTTTCCTCCATCTTCCTTGGAAACCGATTTTAGCCCCTTTGTAATGCCTTGTTTTTCTCTCTCCTTTTGAGCATTAACTTCACCTAGCAATGGTGGTGGATTCTTCTTCTTGAACCAAGGGCTAAAACCCCTCCTAAAGCACTCCAAAGGTAAACCCTAGAAATTTGTATTTTGAACACTTCAATGAACTAGCATAAATCTAAGGGTTAGTGTGTTAATTATACTTGTTTGATGTGCTTTGGGTGATGGGAATGGAGTTTGGCAACTCCATTCCCCATGTGGTCGATTGTGCAAGAAAGAGAGAAGAAGAAATGGAAAAGATTAGAAGGAATCAAAAGCTCAAGGTAAGAGCTCCTTCTTAATGAAAATTCTATTGCATTAGGGTAATGGGAAAGGGTAAAATATTTAAAGAACCAAAATTGTTGCAGTGGTGTTGTAATTGTGGAAGTTTGAGTACTAGCAAGTAAATGTGTGGATTTGTAGGCCTTAGGGCCGAAAGGATGGTGTATGTATATTAGTAATGCTATTTGAGGAATAATGGTGTATTGGTAATGTGGATTGAGGAAATATTGATGTATTGAGATTTTGTATGTGTGCTGGTAGAACCCTTGTGGTTTGGCTAGAATAGGGATGAATTTGATGAGAAAGGATGTGTGTGGATAAGTAAGGAAAGTAGATGAGTTATGGCAAATTTTTGGTAGGAATTGTGCATTAAGGAATGGCTTGGTGAATGGGAGAACCAAGGTGTGTATTGGGATTAGTAGAGAGGTTTAGTAGCTATGGAAAGGTAATTGTAGTATGAGAAGTAAGAAGTGTAAAATCTGTAGCAAAGTATATAAGAATACATTGGAGAAGTTAGGAGAATTAATGTGCAGGATTTTGTAAGATGAGTGTTGGAACTTGGGTATAGGTAGTGCAATGGTTTGGAAATGAATTGGTATGGTAAGGAGAAGTATTTAGAATGCTAGGAATGACATTGGTTGAGAAAGTATTGGATGGGAGAATGGAATGGTAAAATCTGTAGCATTAATGTAACGAAAAACTGTTACAAGTGTTGGAAAAGAAGTGAGGAAATTGTGTAAGTGAATTGAAGGATTTAGTAATGGATTTGGTGGATGAATTAAGGTATATTAGGAGGCCTAAATGGCACTAAAACATGTGGGATTACATGTAGGAAGATTGGGGAAACAATGGGTAAAAGAGAGGACTGGAAACAAATTTTAAAACTGAATTACTGGGCCGGACCGGACTTGCGACCGGACTTGCAAGTCCGGTCGGCCAGAAAAATTTCCCCGTCTGCAACCTACTGGAATGGACCGGACTTGCGACCGGACTTGCAAGTCCGGTCGGCCAGAAAAATTCCGCGACAGTAAGCTACTGGAATCGACCGGACTTGCGACCGGACTTGCAAGTCCGGTCGAGACAGAAAATTTTCCGTAACTTGAGCTACTGGAATGGACCGGACTTGCAAGGTCGGTCGCAAGTCCGGTCCAGTCAAAAAAAAAAAAAAAAATGTTTTAATTATATGATCATAGTAATCATATATATACATATATATATGCCTATAAGCATAGGTGCAAATATATGTAATACACCATTAATGAAATAATAATGGTAAGAAAGTAAGTAAATGAGTAAGGAAACAAGTTGAGGAAGTTGTGAGTATAAGGACATTAATTACACCGGGATAACGGGGTGAGTAAGGGAGTAGTAATTGTTTGTATATGGTATGAGTATAGTATTGATGATAACGTTGAAAACATTATCAGTGGAACAAGTGTGAACCAAGGAACGAGGGAACACACGGTAGAGCTAACTCCGGTGAAAGGTATGATTTTCTCATGCCCCACGTGCTAACCGAGTTACATTGATTTGTGTGCTGTATGCCGGCTAATCAAGACTAAAGCATGAAAACGGTTTATTGCCTTTCTTTGCATGTCTTGCTGTATGTTGCATGAGCTAACCTTTCTTGAATTGATTGTGTGGCTTACTTGGTGCGTAGATCGACTCATAGATGAGTCTTGTATGTAATGACTCGTAGTAAGAGTCTTATTGTGAGACAATGGAACAATAACAACGCACTAAACTATCGGATCACAACGATAACGCAACCCAATAAACTCACTAGAATGTGAGAGAGTGTACGGGAGTAACAACCTCCCGATAACGATAGAAGAATCGAAATGAATAATCCACATACAATAAGTAGTGGAAGTAAGTAAGTAACCTCTGGTAGAGGAACTAATCTTGGTACAAACATGAACCATGAGAGTAGTGAAGAATGATGAGGGATCTCCAAACCCCTTAGTAATTGGTCGACCCATTATGAGAGGACCCGACTAATGTAAGTATGTCCCGTATATGAGAGCATCCGATATGTTGGGGAAACCCTTAAACCTGAGGATACTAGACAGTAGTAATTCCCTAAGCCAGTGGAGGTTATCGAGAGAGATACTTCTAGGCTAATCTGTAAGATTGTATTATACTCTGAGAGAAGAGTGTTGGGAATACGAGTCCGGTAGTACGGACATTTGAGTATTTGAGGAGCTGATCGTACAGCCCTCGTATTGTAGGTCCGGTGGCGAGTCTTCCGTATGACTCAGCCCAGAGACCAAAGTATGAGTAACGAGTATTGCGTATGTATGAGAAGTAAAGAGTATTGAGTAAGAAGTGAGTATGAGTATGTGATGAGTACCGAGTATTGAGTATGTATGAGTAAGCAGTAAGTATTGAGTACGTATAAGTAAGTAAGGAGTACTGAGTAGCGAGTATGCACAAGCATTAGTAACGAGTATGGAGTGAAGAGCATGTACGAGTAAGGATATGAGCATGGAGTGATGAGTATGTAAGAGTAAGTAACGAGCAACAAGTGAGGAGTAGTTAGGAGTAGTGTAATGAATATCGAACAACCCCGAAGTAGCAACGAGTAAGTAACTAGTACGAATGGTTGACCATCGATCTGTCTTCCTTGGTAAGTATTGGGATTGTATGTAAATGCATGTATTGTTGTAGTATGAGTATGTATGTATGCATGTAAATGAACTCCATGTATATTCGACCCAAAGTAGTCGATGTACCGCGGTTAGCACGCGGTATATGCGAATTTCATATTCAGCGTAAGCTGACCCCTTCGGGGGACCATTTTTAGTGTGCAGGTACCCGAAGCTGATCACCGTTCGAGAGAGTAGGACGGGGACTGCTACGTAAGCATGGGTAGTTGTATAGTAGGGATTGGTACTTGTATTGTAATGCGAATTTGGAAGTTTAAACTGTATCAGTAATTTAAGGGTTGTAGTATACTCGGTAGTATCATAATGGAGTTGTGTATGTATTATGGATGAGTATGCAATGGGAAGTAATGTAATGTGTAGAGTACTCGGTATGTTCATGTCCATCAGACCGATAGTAAGTAGTATTGTAACCGCCTTGTTAGTCACGTGGGTGACTAACGGCATTGTACACCCGCCGTCGAGTAAGTAATATCCGCTGCGAAGGTAAGTATGGTACGGTAATGACGGTATTAGCGGTAGGGGTGTTACAAAAAGTGGTATCAGAGCGAAGTATCGCTCTGATGGATGAAATACCGAGCTTAGGTAAATACCGAGTTAGGAAGTAGAGACTTAGGGCTATGGGTTGAGTGCTAGTGTGTGAGGACGCTAGATAGGAATTTCCAGTGTGATCTGGATACCTACAGTAACCATACCCGCCCTCCGCAACCCCCGGTATAAAGATGGAACAATAACGCCAGAGAGATGGAAAGACCTCTCACACTCGGGTAAAACCCGATCTGGCAGTTGCAAAAGTAAACCTTATTAGAAAAGAACCTGTCATACGGTCGAGTCCAAGAACTGGAAGTCCGGAAGACGGTTCCCGTTAAATGACAAGGACCGCACTTAATGGCGGAGGAATGAAGATCCTAAACACGAGGATGATGAAATTTATGGCACCATGGGGCGACATGCTTCGCAGTCGCGAGAACCATGTGTAGCTAGCAAGAAGAGAAGCACAGTCGTGCAATGAAGCAAGGGAAATGGAGTAACAAGCCGAGACAAGAGAGTCTACGGACCGTAATCTTTGATGATACCAACAACGGTATACGAACCGACTAAGGAATTAGTCGAGGTTGGATTAACACCAAACTTACATGCCAAGAGGCTGCAATAACCGAACAACATAGTTCAGACAACTATGAAAGAAATCATGACACATACACCTATAGGACCACAACCTGGTTCCTAAGGATAAGTCAAGTCTCGTTAACCACAGTAAAGGTGGGAGACACCGGGATTGACGACAACCATGTCAAGTATACTGAGAAGCGACTCAGGAGATCGATCACCAAGATCAAAGGATCAAAGGAAGATCCAATAAACCATCACATATGGATGCAACGATACCGTGACCGGTATACGTTAACTGAAAAACCTACCCGCGCACTTGCCTAGGGCAAGTGCAGCAACTACAGGACGATTGGAATAATGTTACCAACCCGCAAATACTTATTACAGTATCGCTACGTCGAATGGAACAAATATAGGACTACCAATCCTAAGGATTTAAATAACGAACCCTCGGGAAGGCCTAAAGGCCCGACCATTGTATTAAGAGCATACCAGTCAGCAAGAAGCTGAACTTGGTCAAGACCACAAACTTGGCAACGCCATGAAGAATTTCTTTAACACCGAACCGTTATTTCAAAAACCAAAATTTTTCTCCAAAAACCACAAACCTTCTTTCAAAACATTGGATTTTAAAACCCAACAGATGGAATATCGGTGAGTATCATAGAGTGATACAAGAAGAGTTGACAATAGAATACTTCACCTAGGCGTGTGACGAACACTACTAGTGTACCCAAATACGGGATGTGGGACGACCGCACTCCGAAGGAGCTTGCGGGCCTGACAAATAGTTAGGTAAGTGGTAACGTGCCAAGACGGTACCCCACGTATGTATACATGTAGTGTACGAAACACGGGAAGTAGTCAACTCTGTTCTACGGACCATAAGTAAATACAAAACGGAATAGTTAGATACCTCAAACGAGCAAAGGAAACTCAGGTAAGCTACATGCTAAGGAGTCAGAAACTCACTCCAGGAGAACAATGAAGAGTTTAAAGTGCGAGAAGCACCAACAACTGAATAAAGACATTGGACATGTCTCGAATATACTAAAGTAAAACATGACGACTGGAAGGAATACGCAGTCTAAACACAGTAAGGCAATGCCTAACACTAACACTTTAGTGTTCAATGAACGGGATAGGATTCCCAGAACAACTACCACAAACACACAGAGTGATGTGGCAAGGTACCGGAAATACCATTCATCGCCGGAAGGAATACCAAATCCGTTATAACACAAGGAAAAACACCAATGGTCTACCCTAGGAACGGGAGCCACTGTAACCCTCAACGGATAACTCAGATCCAGAACCACAAGGTGGGATAACAAACTGAACATACTCATAAACATCAAGCAGATGCAATAGCATAATCGGTAATACCCAGGAGCAATCCATAAAGGGTATCAAGTCAACAAGGTTGAACGAAATATCGTGATAAGAACACCACAATTGGAACGAACATTCGGTTAGAACACCGAAGGGATCCCACTTGACAGGGGATACCCCAAATTAATAACGGTATCAATCAATACCAGGATACGAAAGGGCCTCCAACGAACGGAAGCGTGATGCAACGATCTTATCATGGAGCCCAGTATCACCTCCAAGCTATTCTATGGCATATGGAGAAGTAACCACCTGGGAACAGCCTATGATGAGTAGAGCTCTAGGCAATATGGCCAGTACGCCATGGAACTATTACATTACAGAGTTCAACGGTTGCAAAACCAGTTATGGACCACATGGAAAATAGTCAAGGACGACACTAATAAAGTTTAGTGACCAACAAGCAAGGATACCCCTCATAAATGTGAGACCGCAAGAGCGGTGAACATATGGATCCCAAGAAAGGGATACCATCAGTAACTGTCGGGAAATATATTCCTTTCAGAACTACTAACGTAGTCAAGCTTGAGCATATAATTATTGCCAAACAATGTGAAATAAGCTTCAACAGCTATGTGACAACCAAGGAGTAACCGGTTATAAAACCAATGATGCTCAGAGAGCTCAGAAAAATAAAGGAATACCATATTCTGTATTTGCCAAATACATGGGGAACCATTGTATAAAGGATAAAAATGCATGAGCTGAAGCCAGCAACGGTGGATGCCATGTAAACCAATATTGGGGAATCTGTAAGAACATGGTGCGCATTAGGCCACCAATGTATATGAATAATCACCAACGCTATGGACTTGTTAATACAAGATGGTGGACAGACTGGGCAATAAGCCAGAAGTCTGCACCAAATGATGAAGCACCACTTGAAAGAGTAGCAATCAGTCCTATTGCGATCTCAAAAGAGAGTTACTGTCAAGTGTTTACGCCTCTGCACTCTGTAGGACTGAGTGTTTTGGTATTGCATTTGAGCGGTAATGGTCGAGTGGAATATGAGGAAAGGTAAATTGTGGTAAACTATTCCTTTCACCAGTAGACATGGCCTAAGCCAGTCTAGCAAAAGCCTAGAAACAAACCATGCGACCTAAGGCCAAGGAGACACGATGAGTGTCAAACACCAACAATCACAAGATGTGAATTCCACAGGAATAAAGGTGAAAGGAGGCTTAAGAAAGTCACAAGGACCGATGCATTGAGAATGCAAGGTCATACAAGTAAAGAACACTTGTAATGAACCAGAAAAAAAACTGGTACAATTCGGAAGCTACTAACAGTAGAGGAAGCACTACAACCCAGTAGTGACTTAACCTCAACCGACAATAAGTCGGAGAAATCAAGTGAATGATCACTACAGACACGACAGTATGCATATAGATTGCCAAAGAGCTGATTATAAATCTAAAACTCATCGAGTTCGAGCACGGTAAAGGAATACCACACTTGGTTAATAAACCTTGTTCCCACATCAAGAGGGACAAAAGGTAATGTGTAACACGTTAAGGATAACGAGAAGGGCGAATCACCTAAGTTATCAGGGTCGCGCAGCAGAAGCTAGTGGGCCCAGAATTATACACCTAGTGAATAAAAGGCTAATCACCAATGCCTCAAAGCCATTTAGGCTAGAACCGAATCCGGTTAAGAGTTGAATAACTCCGATGAAAATTCTTGATGCAGGGACTAACCGACAATACGGGTAAGACCCGTTGATCAAGAAACATTGTATAATAGACCGCATGGAAGCTGAACCACTCCTTGACGGCTGAATGCCCTCGACCAATGTCCAATGTTGACACATGGTAGATTACGTGGGCGTAATCCCTTCTAAGGGGGGGTAGAGCGAAAACCGCGAAATGTATGTTTTACGTGATAGGTGCGTAAACTACAATGCGCATAGCGCAAAGGTATTTGTTTTAATGATTGATACTTATGTTACATAAACATTGTATTCACTCATTGTATAATTGTGGTAAATTGGGAAGTAAGTATAGGAAAAAGGAGTAGAGAAACTCCAGGGGAATGAGTACCCCGACTGGTAACAGTATGAAGAATGAGTATGTATGGAACCGAAGTATGTAATGAGTATGAATCGGTGTACAACCGATGTATTTTATGAGTATAAATTGGAGTATAGCAACTTAATGGGATGGTATACCCACGAATTTCTTGAGTATAGTAGTTGGAGGAAATGTAGTAATGACGGATGGAATGATTAGTAAGCAAGTAAGTGAGCAATATAAATTGGAAAATGTATGTGTATGATTACGAGTAGCAAGACTAACAAGATAGAAAATGAAATAATGCTTGACAATCTGTCTGTTTGTATTGAGGTGGGAAGTGGAACTTGATTTGCTAGCGATCAAGGGAAGCCGAACACAAATTGGGGTGGAAGGATAATTCAACACCAATGCTGATCACATTGTGGTTGAAGGACTCTGGAAGCTCCCTTAAGTGGTCACAACAATGACACTAGTAATAGGTATAATCATCATAAATGAATATTAGGAGATGTATGCAAGTTTTCAAAATGAATTTCCAAACTATTTGGTACAATGTTTTCTTCAAAATTGAGAATGAGGATCGGTTTTGAAACCGCTCCCACGGACGCTAGTGGACCTCCATGCCTAGGCACGGGTATCCGGTCGAAACCATAGGAGGAGAAGCTAGTTTTGAGTCCGTGGAAGTGTAGAGTAGTTTGAAACCACTACACCGATGGTACGGTAACAGTGTGTGTTTTGTATTTTTCCAAAGGCACAGGGGCAGCGTAGTCCCGAGTAAGTATGAGTAAGTATGAGTACAGTATGAGTAAGTATGAGTAAGTGCCGGAGGATCTCTATATGTGCAAATGAATTTGATCAGAACCAAAGGACCGTAGAGCCAGAAAGCGTAAGTGCTCAAGTCATGACGGCCGTGAACCAGAAAGCGTAAGTGTTCAAACGTGACCGGTACCTGAGGGATCACTCTCCATTGGGGGAGGATGGTACCTAATTGCCTTCGGGTGGACCCCCTTGGAGAGAAGTAAAACGGATATTTTTGATTGCTATGCATGCAGTGACATGCTGTTTGGATGCGTAGTATGCATCATGTCAGACACTTGGAGTTTGACAAATTATATGTAGAGGTCATAACCTTAACATAGAGTATTGGTACGAGTAACAGTATTAGATTCACCAACTTTGAGGGCAAAGTTCTTTAAGGGGGGTAGATTGAAATACCCCGAACTTAAATATGGTGATTATATTATTTTAATATAGTATTTAAGGGCCTAAAGGTGCCTAAGTAATTTTTGGTAAGGAAAATAAATCCAAAAGAAACGAGAAAAACGCTTAGAAAGCGGAAAACGCCAAAATGAGCGTTTAATTAACCATAAGAGGCACGAGACCTCGGTTATAGTATTGTAAGGATTCCTAAGGCTTATTCATGCCTAATTAGTATACGGGAATGATTCCCGAAGAAAACGAATCCCAAGAAAGTATTAAAACGCTAATAGAGCATTAGCGCACGTTTCACGAGGAAACTCGAAAACGTGATTTTAAGTGGTCGAACAGACCTGTAAAAATTGTAAATCATTAAATAATAAATATTAAGCAATTACGGAAGCTTAATAATCAGTAAACATGACTAAACGAGAAAATTCCGGAAAACGGACCCGGTTAGTGAATAGTATCGAAACCGGGTGAAATAACGAGCGTCTTCTGTAAAAGACGAAAAACGCTCCAGCTAGTAATACAGTGAGGGCCGGTTTTTAACAGGTAAATAAACCCCTCTCACACACACACTAGCTAGACAAATAATGAGTCAAAAAGCAAAATAAAAAAAAGTACAAAAGTAACTTACCTTTTCTCTCTCCCCCTCTCTCTCTTCTCTCTCTTCCTCTCCTTCCTCCTTCCTCCATCGGCTCCTCCCTCCTCTCTCTCTGCTGGTGGCGATTTTGAAGCCCAAAGGAAACAACAATGGCTTCCTCTTCTTCCTCCCCTTGCTCCATCCACATGTGAGCTCCAAATCAAAAATAAATTACATATTTGTAATCCCCTCATCCTCCTCTACATTTCTATCTTTTCAAAATTCGAAAAGGATGAGTTTCATCTCCATGGGTTTTCCCCATTTGAAGAGAAAAGCACACCATTGTGAAGCTTGGGGTCTCCTCTTTCCAACAAGGTAAAAATCTCTACAAAAGGTTTAAGTTTCCTCCATCTTCCTTGGAAACCGATTTTAGCCCCTTTGTAATGCCTTGTTTTTCTCTCTCCTTTTGAGCATTAACTTCACCTAGCAATGGTGGTGGATTCTTCTTCTTGAACCAAGGGCTAAAACCCCTCCTAAAGCACTCCAAAGGTAAACCCTAGAAATTTGTATTTTGAACACTTCAATGAACTAGCATAAATCTAAGGGTTAGTGTGTTAATTATACTTGTTTGATGTGCTTTGGGTGATGGGAATGGAGTTTGGCAACTCCATTCCCCATGTGGTCGATTGTGCAAGAAAGAGAGAAGAAGAAATGGAAAAGATTAGAAGGAATCAAAAGCTCAAGGTAAGAGCTCCTTCTTAATGAAAATTCTATTGCATTAGGGTAATGGGAAAGGGTAAAATATTTAAAGAACCAAAATTGTTGCAGTGGTGTTGTAATTGTGGAAGTTTGAGTACTAGCAAGTAAATGTGTGGATTTGTAGGCCTTAGGGCCGAAAGGATGGTGTATGTATATTAGTAATGCTATTTGAGGAATAATGGTGTATTGGTAATGTGGATTGAGGAAATATTGATGTATTGAGATTTTGTATGTGTGCTGGTAGAACCCTTGTGGTTTGGCTAGAATAGGGATGAATTTGATGAGAAAGGATGTGTGTGGATAAGTAAGGAAAGTAGATGAGTTATGGCAAATTTTTGGTAGGAATTGTGCATTAAGGAATGGCTTGGTGAATGGGAGAACCAAGGTGTGTATTGGGATTAGTAGAGAGGTTTAGTAGCTATGGAAAGGTAATTGTAGTATGAGAAGTAAGAAGTGTAAAATCTGTAGCAAAGTATATAAGAATACATTGGAGAAGTTAGGAGAATTAATGTGCAGGATTTTGTAAGATGAGTGTTGGAACTTGGGTATAGGTAGTGCAATGGTTTGGAAATGAATTGGTATGGTAAGGAGAAGTATTTAGAATGCTAGGAATGACATTGGTTGAGAAAGTATTGGATGGGAGAATGGAATGGTAAAATCTGTAGCATTAATGTAACGAAAAACTGTTACAAGTGTTGGAAAAGAAGTGAGGAAATTGTGTAAGTGAATTGAAGGATTTAGTAATGGATTTGGTGGATGAATTAAGGTATATTAGGAGGCCTAAATGGCACTAAAACATGTGGGATTACATGTAGGAAGATTGGGGAAACAATGGGTAAAAGAGAGGACTGGAAACAAATTTTAAAACTGAATTACTGGGCCGGACCGGACTTGCGACCGGACTTGCAAGTCCGGTCGGCCAGAAAAATTTCCCCGTCTGCAACCTACTGGAATGGACCGGACTTGCGACCGGACTTGCAAGTCCGGTCGGCCAGAAAAATTCCGCGACAGTAAGCTACTGGAATCGACCGGACTTGCGACCGGACTTGCAAGTCCGGTCGAGACAGAAAATTTTCCGTAACTTGAGCTACTGGAATGGACCGGACTTGCAAGGTCGGTCGCAAGTCCGGTCCAGTCAAAAAAAAAAAAAAAAATGTTTTAATTATATGATCATAGTAATCATATATATACATATATATGCCTATAAGCATAGGTGCAAATATATGTAGTAATACACCATTAATGAAATAATAATGGTAAGAAAGTAAGTAAATGAGTAAGGAAACAAGTTGAGGAAGTTGTGAGTATAAGGACATTAATTACACCGGGATAACGGGGTGAGTAAGGGAGTAGTAATTGTTTGTATATGGTATGAGTATAGTATTGATGATAACGTTGAAAACATTATCAGTGGAACAAGTGTGAACCAAGGAACGAGGGAACACACGTTAGAGCTAACGGTGAAAGGTATGATTTTCTCATGCCCCACGTGCTAACCGAGTTACATTGATTTGTGTGCTGTATGCCGGCTAATCAAGACTAAAGCATGAAAACGGTTTATTGCCTTTCTTTGCATGTCTTGCTGTATGTTGCATGAGCTAACCTTTCTTGAATTGATTGTGTGGCTTACTTGGTGCGTAGATCGACTCATAGATGAGTCTTGTATGTAATGACTCGTAGTAAGAGTCTTATTGTGAGACAATGGAACAATAACAACGCACTAAACTATCGGATCACAACGATAACGCAACCCAATAAACTCACTAGAATGTGAGAGAGTGTACGGGAGTAACAACCTCCCGATAACGATAGAAGAATCGAAATGAATAATCCACACAATAAGTAGTGGAAGTAAGTAAGTAACCTCTGGTAGAGGAACTAATCTTGGTACAAACATGAACCATGAGAGTAGTGAAGAATGATGAGGGATCTCCAAACCCCTTAGTAATTGGTCGACCCATTATGAGAGGACCCGACTAATGTAAGTATGTCCCGTATATGAGAGCATCCGATATGTTGGGGAAACCCTTAAACCTGAGGATACTAGACAGTAGTAATTCCCTAAGCCAGTGGAGGTTATCGAGAGAGATACTTCTAGGCTAATCTGTAAGATTGTATTATACTCTGAGAGAAGAGTGTTGGGAATACGAGTAGTCCGGTAGTACGGACATTTGAGTATTTGAGGAGCTGATCGTACAGCCCTCGTATTGTAGGTCCGGTGGCGAGTCTTCCGTATGACTCAGCCCAGAGACCAAAGTATGAGTAACGAGTATTGCGTATGTATGAGAAGTAAAGAGTATTGAGTAAGAAGTGAGTATGAGTATGATGAGTACCGAGTATTGAGTATGTATGAGTAAGCAGTAAGTATTGAGTACGTATAAGTAAGTAAGGAGTACTGAGTAGCGAGTATGCACAAGCATTAGTAACGAGTATGGAGTGAAGAGCATGTACGAGTAAGGATATGAGCATGGAGTGATGAGTATGTAAGAGTAAGTAACGAGCAACAAGTGAGGAGTAGTTAGGAGTAGTGTAATGAATATCGAACAACCCCGAAGTAGCAACGAGTAAGTAACTAGTACGAATGGTTGACCATCGATCTGTCTTCCTTGGTAAGTATTGGGATTGTATGTAAATGCATGTATTGTTGTAGTATGAGTATGTATGTATGCATGTAAATGAACTCCATGTATATTCGACCCAAAGTAGTCGATGTACCGCGGTTAGCACGCGGTATATGCGAATTTCATATTCAGCGTAAGCTGACCCCTTCGGGGGACCATTTTTAGTGTGCAGGTACCCGAAGCTGATCACCGTTCGAGAGAGTAGGACGGGGACTGCTACGTAAGCATGGGTAGTTGTATAGTAGGGATTGGTACTTGTATTGTAATGCGAATTTGGAAGTTTAAACTGTATCAGTAATTTAAGGGTTGTAGTATACTCGGTATAGTATCATAATGGAGTTGTGTATGTATTATGGATGAGTATGCAATGGGAAGTAATGTAATGTGTAGAGTACTCGGTATGTTCATGTCCATCAGACCGATAGTAAGTAGTATTGTAACCGCCTTGTTAGTCACGTGGGTGACTAACGGCATTGTACACCCGCCGTCGAGTAAGTAATATCCGCTGCGAAGGTAAGTATGGTACGGTAATGACGGTATTAGCGGTAGGGGTGTTACAAAAAGTGGTATCAGAGCGAAGTATCGCTCTGATGGATGAAATACCGAGCTTAGGTAAATACCGAGTTAGGAAGTAGAGACTTAGGGCTATGGGTTGAGTGCTAGTGTGTGAGGACGCTAGATAGGAATTTCCAGTGTGATCTGGATACCTACAGTAACCATACCCGCCCTCCGCAACCCCCGGTATAAAGATGGAACAATAACGCCAGAGAGATGGAAAGACCTCTCACACTCGGGTAAAACCCGATCTGGCAGTTGCAAAAGTAAACCTTATTAGAAAAGAACCTGTCATACGGTCGAGTCCAAGAACTGGAAGTCCGGAAGACGGTTCCCGTTAAATGACAAGGACCGCACTTAATGGCGGAGGAATGAAGATCCTAAACACGAGGATGATGAAATTTATGGCACCATGGGGCGACATGCTTCGCAGTCGCGAGAACCATGTGTAGCTAGCAAGAAGAGAAGCACAGTCGTGCAATGAAGCAAGGGAAATGGAGTAACAAGCCGAGACAAGAGAGTCTACGGACCGTAATCTTTGATGATACCAACAACGGTATACGAACCGACTAAGGAATTAGTCGAGGTTGGATTAACACCAAACTTACATGCCAAGAGGCTGCAATAACCGAACAACATAGTTCAGACAACTATGAAAGAAATCATGACACATACACCTATAGGACCACAACCTGGTTCCTAAGGATAAGTCAAGTCTCGTTAACCACAGTAAAGGTGGGAGACACCGGGATTGACGACAACCATGTCAAGTATACTGAGAAGCGACTCAGGAGATCGATCACCAAGATCAAAGGATCAAAGGAAGATCCAATAAACCATCACATATGGATGCAACGATACCGTGACCGGTATACGTTAACTGAAAAACAACCTACCCGCGCACTTGCCTAGGGCAAGTGCAGCAACTACAGGACGATTGGAATAATGTTACCAACCCGCAAATACTTATTACAGTATCGCTACGTCGAATGGAACAAATATAGGACTACCAATCCTAAGGATTTAAATAACGAACCCTCGGGAAGGCCTAAAGGCCCGACCATTGTATTAAGAGCATACCAGTCAGCAAGAAGCTGAACTTGGTCAAGACCACAAACTTGGCAACGCCATGAAGAATTTCTTTAACACCGAACCGTTATTTCAAAAACCAAAATTTTTCTCCAAAAACCACAAACCTTCTTTCAAAACATTGGATTTTAAAACCCAACAGATGGAATATCGGTGAGTATCATAGAGTGATACAAGAAGAGTTGACAATAGAATACTTCACCTAGGCGTGTGACGAACACTACTAGTGTACCCAAATACGGGATGTGGGACGACCGCACTCCGAAGGAGCTTGCGGGCCTGACAAATAGTTAGGTAAGTGGTAACGTGCCAAGACGGTACCCCACGTATGTATACATGTAGTGTACGAAACACGGGAAGTAGTCAACTCTGTTCTACGGACCATAAGTAAATACAAAACGGAATAGTTAGATACCTCAAACGAGCAAAGGAAACTCAGGTAAGCTACATGCTAAGGAGTCAGAAACTCACTCCAGGAGAACAATGAAGAGTTTAAAGTGCGAGAAGCACCAACAACTGAATAAAGACATTGGACATGTCTCGAATATACTAAAGTAAAACATGACGACTGGAAGGAATACGCAGTCTAAACACAGTAAGGCAATGCCTAACACTAACACTTTAGTGTTCAATGAACGGGATAGGATTCCCAGAACAACTACCACAAACACACAGAGTGATGTGGCAAGGTACCGGAAATACCATTCATCGCCGGAAGGAATACCAAATCCGTTATAACACAAGGAAAAACACCAATGGTCTACCCTAGGAACGGGAGCCACTGTAACCCTCAACGGATAACTCAGATCCAGAACCGCAAGGTGGGATAACAAACTGAACATACTCATAAACATCAAGCAGATGCAATAGCATAATCGGTAATACCCAGGAGCAATCCATAAAGGGTATCAAGTCAACAAGGTTGAACGAAATATCGTGATAAGAACACCACAATTGGAACGAACATTCGGTTAGAACACCGAAGGGATCCCACTTGACAGGGGATACCCCAAATTAATAACGGTATCAATCAATACCAGGATACGAAAGGGCCTCCAACGAACGGAAGCGTGATGCAACGATCTTATCATGGAGCCCAGTATCACCTCCAAGCTATTCTATGGCATATGGAGAAGTAACCACCTGGGAACAGCCTATGATGAGTAGAGCTCTAGGCAATATGGCCAGTACGCCATGGAACTATTACATTACAGAGTTCAACGGTTGCAAAACCAGTTATGGACCACATGGAAAATAGTCAAGGACGACACTAATAAAGTTTAGTGACCAACAAGCAAGGATACCCCTCATAAATGTGAGACCGCAAGAGCGGTGAACATATGGATCCCAAGAAAGGGATACCATCAGTAACTGTCGGGAAATATATTCCTTTCAGAACTACTAACGTAGTCAAGCTTGAGCATATAATTATTGCCAAACAATGTGAAATAAGCTTCAACAGCTATTGTGACAACCAAGGAGTAACCGGTTATAAAACCAATGATGCTCAGAGAGCTCAGAAAAATAAAGGAATACCATATTCTGTATTTGCCAAATACATGGGGAACCATTGTATAAAGGATAAAAATGCATGAGCTGAAGCCAGCAACGGTGGATGCCATGTAAACCAATATTGGGGAATCTGTAAGAACATGGTGCGCATTAGGCCACCAATGTATATGAATAATCACCAACGCTATGGACTTGTTAATACAAGATGGTGGACAGACTGGGCAATAAGCCAGAAGTCTGCACCAAATGATGAAGCACCACTTGAAAGAGTAGCAATCAGTCCTATTGCGATCTCAAAAGAGAGTTACTGTCAAGTGTTTACGCCTCTGCACTCTGTAGGACTGAGTGTTTTGGTATTGCATTTGAGCGGTAATGGTCGAGTGGAATATGAGGAAAGGTAAATTGTGGTAAACTATTCCTTTCACCAGTAGACATGGCCTAAGCCAGTCTAGCAAAAGCCTAGAAACAAACCATGCGACCTAAGGCCAAGGAGACACGATGAGTGTCAAACACCAACAATCACAAGATGTGAATTCCACAGGAATAAAGGTGAAAGGAGGCTTAAGAAAGTCACAAGGACCGATGCATTGAGAATGCAAGGTCATACAAGTAAAGAACACTTGTAATGAACCAGAAAAAAAACTGGTACAATTCGGAAGCTACTAACAGTAGAGGAAGCACTACAACCCAGTAGTGACTTAACCTCAACCGACAATAAGTCGGAGAAATCAAGTGAATGATCACTACAGACACGACAGTATGCATATAGATTGCCAAAGAGCTGATTATAAATCTAAAACTCATCGAGTTCGAGCACGGTAAAGGAATACCACACTTGGTTAATAAACCTTGTTCCCACATCAAGAGGGACAAAAGGTAATGTGTAACACGTTAAGGATAACGAGAAGGGCGAATCACCTAAGTTATCAGGGTCGCGCAGCAGAAGCTAGTGGGCCCAGAATTATACACCTAGTGAATAAAAGGCTAATCACCAATGCCTCAAAGCCATTTAGGCTAGAACCGAATCCGGTTAAGAGTTGAATAACTCCGATGAAAATTCTTGATGCAGGGACTAACCGACAATACGGGTAAGACCCGTTGATCAAGAAACATTGTATAATAGACCGCATGGAAGCTGAACCACTCCTTGACGGCTGAATGCCCTCGACCAATGTCCAATGTTGACACATGGTAGATTACGTGGGCGTAATCCCTTCTAAGGGGGGGTAGAGCGAAAACCGCGAAATGTATGTTTTACGTGATAGGTGCGTAAACTACAATGCGCATAGCGCAAAGGTATTTGTTTTAATGATTGATACTTATGTTACATAAACATTTGTATTCACTCATTGTATAATTGTGGTAAATTGGGAAGTAAGTATAGGAAAAAGGAGTAGAGAAACTCCAGGGGAATGAGTACCCCGACTGGTAACAGTATGAAGAATGAGTATGTATGGAACCGAAGTATGTAATGAGTATGAATCGGTGTACAACCGATGTATTTTATGAGTATAAATTGGAGTATAGCAACTTAATGGGATGGTATACCCACGAATTTCTTGAGTATAGTAGTTGGAGGAAATGTAGTAATGACGGATGGAATGATTAGTAAGCAAGTAAGTGAGCAATATAAATTGGAAAATGTATGTGTATGATTACGAGTAGCAAGACTAACAAGATAGAAAATGAAATAATGCTTGACAATCTGTCTGTTTGTATTGAGGTGGGAAGTGGAACTTGATTTGCTAGCGATCAAGGGAAGCCGAACACAAATTGGGGTGGAAGGATAATTCAACACCAATGCTGATCACATTGTGGTTGAAGGACTCTGGAAGCTCCCTTAAGTGGTCACAACAATGACACTAGTAATAGGTATAATCATCATAAATGAATATTGGGAGATGTATGCAAGTTTTCAAAATGAATTTCCAAACTATTTTGGTACAATGTTTTCTTCAAAATTGAGAATGAGGATCGGTTTTGAAACCGCTCCCACGGACGCTAGTGGACCTCCATGCCTAGGCACGGGTATCCGGTCGAAACCATAGGAGGAGAAGCTAGTTTTGAGTCCGTGGAAGTGTAGAGTAGTTTGAAACCACTACACCGATGGTACGGTAACAGTGTGTGTTTTGTATTTTTCCAAAGGCACAGGGGCAGCGTAGTCCCGAGTAAGTATGAGTAAGTATGAGTACAGTATGAGTAAGTAAGTATGAGTAAGTGCCGGAGGATCTCTATATGTGCAAATGAATTTGATCAGAACCAAAGGACCGTAGAGCCAGAAAGCGTAAGTGCTCAAGTCATGACGGCCGTGAACCAGAAAGCGTAAGTGTTCAAACGTGACCGGTACCTGAGGGATCACTCTCCATTGGGGGAGGATGGTACCTAATTGCCTTCGGGTGGACCCCCTTGGAGAGAAGTAAAACGGATATTTTTGATTGCTATGCATGCAGTGACATGCTGTTTGGATGCGTAGTATGCATCATGTCAGACACTTGGAGTTTGACAAATTATATGTAGAGGTCATAACCTTAACATAGAGTATTGGTACGAGTAACAGTATTAGATTCACCAACTTTGAGGGCAAAGTTCTTTAAGGGGGGTAGATTGAAATACCCCGAACTTAAATATGGTGATTATATTATTTTAATATAGTATTTAAGGGCCTAAAGGTGCCTAAGTAATTTTTGGTAAGGAAAATAAATCCAAAAGAAACGAGAAAAACGCTTAGAAAGCGGAAAACGCCAAAATGAGCGTTTAATTAACCATAAGAGGCACGAGACCTCGGTTATAGTATTGTAAGGATTCCTAAGGCTTATTCATGCCTAATTAGTATACGGGAATGATTCCCGAAGAAAACGAATCCCAAGAAAGTATTAAAACGCTAATAGAGCATTAGCGCACGTTTCACGAGGAAACTCGAAAACGTGATTTTAAGTGGTCGAACAGACCTGTAAAAATTGTAAATCATTAAATAATAAATATTAAGCAATTACGGAAGCTTAATAATCAGTAAACATGACTAAACGAGAAAATTCCGGAAAACGGACCCGGTTAGTGAATAGTATCGAAACCGGGTGAAATAACGAGCGTCTTCTGTAAAAGACGAAAAACGCTCCAGCTAGTAATACAGTGAGGGCCGGTTTTTAACAGGTAAATAAACCCCTCTCACACACACACTAGCTAGACAAATAATGAGTCAAAAAGCAAAATAAAATAAAAAGTACAAAAGTAACTTACCTTTTCTCTCTCCCCCTCATTTCTCTCTTCTCTCCTTCCCTCCTTCCTTCTCCATCGGCTCCTCCTCCTCTCTCTCTGCTGGTGGCGATTTTGAAGCCCAAAGGAAACAACAATGGCTTCCTCTTCTTCCTCCCCTTGCTCCATCCACATGTGAGCTCCAAATCAAAAATAAATTACATATTTGTAATCCCCTCATCCTCCTCTACATTTCTATCTTTTCAAAATTCGAAAAGGATGAGTTTCATCTCCATGGGTTTTCCCCATTTGAAGAGAAAAGCACACCATTGTGAAGCTTGGGGTCTCCTCTTTCCAACAAGGTAAAAATCTCTACAAAAGGTTTAAGTTTCCTCCATCTTCCTTGGAAACCGATTTTAGCCCCTTTGTAATGCCTTGTTTTTCTCTCTCCTTTTGAGCATTAACTTCACCTAGCAATGGTGGTGGATTCTTCTTCTTGAACCAAGGGCTAAAACCCCTCCTAAAGCACTCCAAAGGTAAACCCTAGAAATTTGTATTTTGAACACTTCAATGAACTAGCATAAATCTAAGGGTTAGTGTGTTAATTATACTTGTTTGATGTGCTTTGGGTGATGGGAATGGAGTTTGGCAACTCCATTCCCCATGTGGTCGATTGTGCAAGAAAGAGAGAAGAAGAAATGGAAAAGATTAGAAGGAATCAAAAGCTCAAGGTAAGAGCTCCTTCTTAATGAAAATTCTATTGCATTAGGGTAATGGGAAAGGGTAAAATATTTAAAGAACCAAAATTGTTGCAGTGGTGTTGTAATTGTGGAAGTTTGAGTACTAGCAAGTAAATGTGTGGATTTGTAGGCCTTAGGGCCGAAAGGATGGTGTATGTATATTAGTAATGCTATTTGAGGAATAATGGTGTATTGGTAATGTGGATTGAGGAAATATTGATGTATTGAGATTTTGTATGTGTGCTGGTAGAACCCTTGTGGTTTGGCTAGAATAGGGATGAATTTGATGAGAAAGGATGTGTGTGGATAAGTAAGGAAAGTAGATGAGTTATGGCAAATTTTTGGTAGGAATTGTGCATTAAGGAATGGCTTGGTGAATGGGAGAACCAAGGTGTGTATTGGGATTAGTAGAGAGGTTTAGTAGCTATGGAAAGGTAATTGTAGTATGAGAAGTAAGAAGTGTAAAATCTGTAGCAAAGTATATAAGAATACATTGGAGAAGTTAGGAGAATTAATGTGCAGGATTTTGTAAGATGAGTGTTGGAACTTGGGTATAGGTAGTGCAATGGTTTGGAAATGAATTGGTATGGTAAGGAGAAGTATTTAGAATGCTAGGAATGACATTGGTTGAGAAAGTATTGGATGGGAGAATGGAATGGTAAAATCTGTAGCATTAATGTAACGAAAAACTGTTACAAGTGTTGGAAAAGAAGTGAGGAAATTGTGTAAGTGAATTGAAGGATTTAGTAATGGATTTGGTGGATGAATTAAGGTATATTAGGAGGCCTAAATGGCACTAAAACATGTGGGATTACATGTAGGAAGATTGGGGAAACAATGGGTAAAAGAGAGGACTGGAAACAAATTTTAAAACTGAATTACTGGGCCGGACCTTGCGACGGACTTGCAAGTCCGGTCGGCCAGAAAAATTTCCCCGTCTGCAACCTACTGGAATGGACCGGACTTGCGACCGGACTTGCAAGTCCGGTCGGCCAGAAAAATTTCCCCGTCTGCAACCTACTGGAATGGACCGGACTTGCGACCGGACTGGCAAGTCCGGGCGGCCAGAAAAATTCCGCGACAGTAAGCTACTGGAATCGACCGGACTTGCGACCGGACTTGCAAGTCCGGTCGAGACAGAAAATTTTCCGTAACTTGAGCTACTGGAATGGACCGGACTTGCAAGGTCGGTCGCAAGTCCGGTCCAGTCAAAAAAAAAAAAAAAAATGTTTTAATTATATGATCATAGTAATCATATATATACATATATATATGCCTATATGCATAGGTGCAAATATATGTAGTAATACACCATTAATGAAATAATAATGGTAAGAAAGTAAGTAAATGAGTAAGGAAACAAGTTGAGGAAGTTGTGAGTATAAGGACATTAATTACACCGGGATAACGGGGTGAGTAAGGGAGTAGTAATTGTTTGTATATGGTATGAGTATAGTATTGATGATAACGTTGAAAACATTATCAGTGGAACAAGTGTGAACCAAGGAACGAGGGAACACACGGTAGAGCTAACTCCGGTGAAAGGTATGATTTTCTCATGCCCCACGTGCTAACCGAGTTACATTGATTTGTGTGCTGTATGCCGGCTAATCAAGACTAAAGCATGAAAACGGTTTATTGCCTTTCTTTGCATGTCTTGCTGTATGTTGCATGAGCTAACCTTTCTTGAATTGATTGTGTGGCTTACTTGGTGCGTAGATCGACTCATAGATGAGTCTTGTATGTAATGACTCGTAGTAAGAGTCTTATTGTGAGACAATGGAACAATAACAACGCACTAAACTATCGGATCACAACGATAACGCAACCCAATAAACTCACTAGAATGTGAGAGAGTGTACGGGAGTAACAACCTCCCGATAACGATAGAAGAATCGAAATGAATAATCCACATACAATAAGTAGTGGAAGTAAGTAAGTAACCTCTGGTAGAGGAACTAATCTTGGTACAAACATGAACCATGAGAGTAGTGAAGAATGATGAGGGATCTCCAAACCCCTTAGTAATTGGTCGACCCATTATGAGAGGACCCGACTAATGTAAGTATGTCCCGTATATGAGAGCATCCGATATGTTGGGGAAACCCTTAAACCTGAGGATACTAGACAGTAGTAATTCCCTAAGCCAGTGGAGGTTATCGAGAGAGATACTTCTAGGCTATCTGTAGATTGTATTATACTCTGAGAGAAGAGTGTTGGGAATACGAGTAGTCGGTAGTACGGACATTTGAGTATTTGAGGAGCTGATCGTACAGCCCTCGTATTGTAGGTCCGGTGGCGAGTCTTCCGTATGACTCAGCCCAGAGACCAAAGTATGAGTAACGAGTATTGCGTATGTATGAGAAGTAAAGAGTATTGAGTAAGAAGTGAGTATGAGTATGTGATGAGTACCGAGTATTGAGTATGTATGAGTAAGCAGTAAGTATTGAGTACGTATAAGTAAGTAAGGAGTACTGAGTAGCGAGTATGCACAAGCATTAGTAACGAGTATGGAGTGAAGAGCATGTACGAGTAAGGATATGAGCATGGAGTGATGAGTATGTAAGAGTAAGTAACGAGCAACAAGTGAGGAGTAGTTAGGAGTAGTGTAATGAATATCGAACAACCCCGAAGTAGCAACGAGTAAGTAACTAGTACGAATGTTTGACCATCGATCTGTCTTCCTTGGTAAGTATTGGGATTGTATGTAAATGCATGTATTGTTGTAGTATGAGTATGTATGTATGCATGTAAATGAACTCCATGTATATTCGACCCAAAGTAGTCGATGTACCGCGGTTAGCACGCGGTATATGCGAATTTCATATTCAGCGTAAGCTGACCCCTTCGGGGGACCATTTTTAGTGTGCAGGTACCCGAAGCTGATCACCGTTCGAGAGAGTAGGACGGGGACTGCTACGTAAGCATGGGTAGTTGTATAGTAGGGATTGGTACTTGTATTGTAATGCGAATTTGGAAGTTTAAACTGTATCAGTAATTTAAGGGTTGTAGTATACTCGGTATAGTATCATAATGGAGTTGTGTATGTATTATGGATGAGTATGCAATGGGAAGTAATGTAATGTGTAGAGTACTCGGTATGTTCATGTCCATCAGACCGATAGTAAGTAGTATTGTAACCGCCTTGTTAGTCACGTGGGACTAACGGCATTGTACACCCGCCGTCGAGTAAGTAATATCCGCTGCGAAGGTAAGTATGGTACGGTAATGACGGTATTAGCGGTAGGGGTTACAATAAGACTGTACAAATAATACTTTAACACATAATAAGCATAAATAACATATATTTAACCTTATTTAGATAAATATAATACTAAATCTAATGCCTAAAATATGATAAGTCTGCGGCTTATCAAGGCCCTACACTTACCTTTTGCTAGTCCTCGAGCAAAACAAGATTAGAAAGGACTAATTACTTATGCACAAAACAGATAAACTCTAGAATGAAATGTAGATAAATATTTCCAACTATATGACTCTAATTCATAAGTATCACTTACTCTACCTTATTCTATCAAAACATACTAATGGGTATAAAAAGATCTTCAAAATCGATCAAAAACTTTTGGGCTATTTTGCATAAGGGATTTTTGTAATCTCTCCTTTTTCCGGTTTCCATCATTCAGCTCTATTTTTCAAGAGTTTCTGAATGTGGCCAAGACTCTCATCAATGGTTTTTGAATCAGCCCTATTTTGCAAGAGTTTCTGAATCAACCATGATTTTTTGCATTGAAGAACGGGGAATTTAGGAGAAAAATAAAAGGAAAAACTCTCTTTTCTTGCTTTTATTCAGAGGCACTTTTGCAACCTCAAGGAATATATTGCTTTTCCTTTGAAGAAGATTTTTTTCTTTCTTTTTCTTCTTCTTCTTTCTTTTGCACAAAAACCCTTTTTAAGATTTTCACCCAAAAGATTTTTCACAATTTGAAAAGAAAAAAATAAATACCCATAAGTACATAAAGGAAAGAATTAGGAGAAAGATCATGTACTCATGTTAATAAAGAGAATCAAAAAGTTAAAAACAGAATCTAAAATCATTAGCGAGCTTACCTCTTGAGAGAACAAGCATTTATTCATTCCTAATCTTATCTCAATCAAAAACATGCAAAAAGTTTAGTAAAACATCGATAAAACTCACAACTTATGCATATTAATAAAAACTTATTTTTTTAAGGGGGGTCCCTGCCCTACACTTGGCAGGAACACTGTCCCCAGTGTTCAAAAGAAACGAATAAGTAAAACTCTTTTTTTTTTGAAAACTTGAAACAACTATAATGAAAGCAATTTAAAAACAATAACATAAAATTAAAAGAGAAAAAATTAAATGATACGAAGGGCTCCCCTGTTTGATAGTGAAGGCGTGAGGAGGAACCGCCCTACACTTAGCCTTTTAGGCTATTTGGCATCCTTGGAGATCCTAGGTAGAATGGTGACCGAATTCGCATGCTCCCGTGGATTGGTTTGCGTTTGGGATGGGAGCTGACCTTGTTGTCGCGGTTGCGTCAGAAGTTGCTGTAGTTGCAACTGCAACGATTTGTGCTCCTTGCGAATGGTCGAGATCTCATTGTGAGTATCCTGGGTCTTGTTCATCAGGGCTGACATCATGTCACGAAGTTCAGCCATTTCAGCCTCTGATGATGATGCAGGGTGGATGGTCTGATTGCCTTGGACCTCCCTGGTAGCCGGCTTGACTCTGAAGTTATGTGGGGTTGGTTCCCCTGTTGCCATGGCTGCCGATACCCTTGGTTACTCACATAGTTGACTTCCTCAACATTCTGAAAGTCTGGCATATCAGGGCTCGAGCGTGCGGTCGTGCACTAACCACGTTCGCTTGTTGAGGAAGTTTGTTCATTGCTATTTGCTCCACCACTTTCTGTAGAGCACTAACCTTCGTTGATGTCTGGGCATTACTCTCCAATAACTGCTCATGACTTTGCATCAATTTGTCGAATTTGGAGTCGCCCTCTTCCACTTGAAATAACCAGCGGTACCACCCCTGGTTCCACCTGTGGCCCAATCTCTAATCTCTTCGCAAAGAGATTCAACTCCACTAAGGAATTGATCTCCAGGCTTCTTCAATATGTCTGCACCAAGGGAGGAAAGGATCATGGTCTTGCATTGGTTGACCAATCCCTTGTAAAACAACTGAGATAGTTGTTCCTTGGTGAGGCCGTGGTGTGGACATGTGCGTAGCAACCCTTTGAATCTGTCCCAAGTCTCACAGATGTTCTCCGAGGTGGGTTGTCTGAAGTTGTATATCTCGGCGATCATCTCCAGGGTGCGACTTGGAGGCATGAACTTGTCATAAAACTTGGTTGCCATGTCCTCCCATGTGGTGATGGTACTGGGGGTTAGACTGTGGTACCACTTGCTGGCATTCCCTGTAAGGCTATGGGGGAAGAGGGAAAGCCTGGCATATTGGAGGACGTTATTTGTGGAGGTTAGGCTGTTTGTATGCTGTAGAAATTTAGTGACGTGGAGCAAAGCATCGTCCGGATTTGTACCGTCAAAAACCCAACTCCTTTATGCATCTAATTTGATGATATGGCTTAAGTTTTTGCCATTCATCGTATTCGTTTTGAGGAAGGAGAGGAAGGTCGATTGCTGGTTTCTGGCCTTGGTTAGAAGGCCGGTTTATGTTACGGACGGTAGGTGCTGCCATTGGTGTAGGATCTGCTTCTTGTAGAATTCTTTTGCCTTAAAGTATGAAGTAGGGTTCTCTCGATCTCCGGATCAAGGTTGGCTAAATTGTCAGGAGTACTCGTTGACCGAAGAAGCATTCACTTGGATAACTTCAGGAGGAGCAAGAGAAAACGTTATAATATTCGTAATAATAAAAGAAATAATATTTAGATATAATTAAAATTATGAAAATACACGAATGAACAAATTTTGGTTATGCCGGACAGAGGGCCGGGTGATTCGTACCCGGCAGTGGACTTCCTCCACTAATGCCGGGTGTATACAAACCGGCATGTTGCCCGGCGGACCAAAATCGAACATAACTTAATTAAAAGATTGAAAGTAAAGGATAAAAAAAAATGTAAGAGTAAATAAGGATTGTAGGAGATTACTCCTAATTTCCCTACAATTAGCGACAAAAATATTGAGAGAAATTGAGCATGCCGGGTGACATGCCGGATCAACCCGTCCGGCATAGGACTTCCTCCGAAATGCCGGGTGAAGAAAACCCGGCACACATCCGGCATTGCAAATCGAAATTCAAATAAAGAATTATAGTATAGGGACTATTAGGAGAGAGAAATAACGAATGGGGTAAGCAAGAACAAATTTAAATTGCCAAGAACTCAATACTGTAAGGAATTTTGAAAACTTTGAACATGCCGGATGCAATGCCGGGTAAAATGTATCCGGCATCAGACTTCCTCCGAGTTTGCCGGGTGACAAACGCCCGGCACCCGCACGGCACATTCAAGTCTGCAAACTAAGGGCGAAAATAAATTAAAGAATCAAGGAATCAAAAGATCAAAGAATCAAATAAAGAATAAGGCGTTTTACCGAAATTAGGACTTGGACTAATTCCAAGTCCCCAACACGGCGCCAATTTGCTAACGAAAATTGTAGGAAAACTATATACAAAAGGAATAAAATAATAACTAAACCTACAACTCTACTACGGGTAGCAAAATAAAACCCGGTCGGAGTATAGTGTAAATATATTACGACCGAGAGTATCGACCCAAGGGACTTATAGAAAATAGTCCTAATCCGGGCAAAAGCCTATTCTATAATAACAAAGGGGGAATTGAAAATGTGATCCTAAACTAAATAAATAAATAAATAAACTAACTTTGATTTGGGAAGATTATCAATGCAAAAGGTTCGTATGACCAATGATCAAGGGTGGCAAGTCTCAAAGAGGATTTGGTCTCGCAAAATGCATATGCCGGATGTGATGCCGGATCCTCGCTACCCGGCATTCATGGCCTTGAACGTGCCGGATAACTTATACCCGGCATGCCATCCGGCATCGTACATTTCGTAAACAACACTTCCAGATTCGGATCTGACAAAAGGAACTCAATATTCATACTTGCATCGTGCATAGCCAATGCCGCGAATACAACAGAAAATGGGAAATAAGAGATTAACCCTAAACCTTAAGTCTTGCTCCCGCTTAGGCGCAAAGACAATGTTAAAGATTACCAAAATCCTAATCTATCCTATTCTTGTCTTGTGAACCTCAAATAGGACTTAGAGATAAGAGAATGAATAGCTACTTCATTCTACTTGTAAGAAGATTAGAACTCGGGTTAAGAAACTTGAAAATTCCATAAATGATCATAAGAGTTTTACAAGGAAGTCATCCCTAACCAAAACCTAACAAGGATTCTGCATCACCATCCACACAACTACAAGAAGAGAATACAAAGGGGAGAAGGAGATGTTAATAGCCTTAACCCGTCAAGGTCTTCTTCTTCTCTTGCGTGGATGGATCTGCAAACGTTCCTTGGACACCAACATTTGGAGTGGGGCGGAAATTGAGATGTGAATGAAGTATAATATAGGTTGAAGTGTGTCAAATTGTTGCCTTCCTCGGCCTATTTATAGGCATTAATTGTGTCGTTGCCGGGCGTCGTGCGGATCACCAGTAGCCGGCACACGTGATAAATGCGCCCAACTGTTAACGGCCGAAATCGTCAATTCCACGTGAAAAAGTGCTTATGCCGGGTAGGATATACCCGGCATCACACCCGGTAGCGTCCTTTTCACCAACGGCCAATAACTGCTATCGCTTGGTCAACCGTGGCGGCTCTTCACTTATGCCGGATGGAATCTACCCGGCATGGAGTCCGGTTTCAATTAACTTTGCCTAGAAAATCATTCCTTGCACAGAAAACTCATAAAAACATAAGACTGTACAAATAATATACTTTAACACATAATAAGCATAAATAACATATATTTAACCTTATTTAGATAAATATAATACTAAATCTAATGCCTAAAAGATGATAAGTCTGCGGCTTATCAGAGACCCGACCACCTACATATTCAGGGGAACCAGACCCCGTAGCTTTAGAGCGCTACATTGTTGAACATGAGAAAGCTTATGAAGCTTTACGAGTACCTGACGACAAGAAGGTCGCCATTGCTACTTCCCATGTGAAGGATGCAGCCAGCACTTGGTGGAGGTTGGTCAAGGACCATCACCTGGCTACGCCCGACTTTTGTGGGCTACCTTTGTAGAGTTGCTGAGAGGGAAGTACTACCCAGCCACCTTAAGCAGAAGAAGCGCCAGGAGTCCGAGACACTGACCCAAGGAGGTCTGACCGTGAATGAGTATTACGCTCGATTTTTGGTCCGCTGGACTTCATTCCCGGTGTGGATTACTCAGAGACCGTGAAGGTCGAGAAGTTCCGGGGAGGACTATTATTTCGCATTCAGATGGCGATGGGTGCTACCCTCTACACTACCATCAGGTGCTAACATGAAAGCCATAAAATTCTTTACTTACTACATTACCAATTAACTTTGTGAGAACTTACCAAGGAGATTCCAGGAGTGTTATGAGGCTGCCTCGAGGACGGAGCTAATGCTCCAGACTCGGGAAGAGACTCTTGGGGCAAAGAAGAGAAAGAACCCGAAGGAGAGTCTGAGGATGGAGGAGCATCTTCAGGCAATAGCCAGAAGAAGGGGAAGTAAGAACTTATTCCATTTCAGATTATTTATCATATTAAATACCTTAGGAATGCTGACCCGAAACCTTAAATAGGAAATTCTTTCCAAAGAAAAGGCAGCAGGGTCACCAGGGAACAAAGGGAAAAGAGCCCGTCCTTCAGTTGACCGGCCCAGCTATAGATGCTAAGCCTCTAAGATCTGCACCTCCTAAGGGTGAGAACACCTACCTCTTAAATTGAATTGTGACCTTAACCTTTAAATCATCAGATTGTAACTTAAACTTAATTACTACCATTAGGCACCAGACAGCCCCAGCGCCATTTTTACTGTAAGCGTTGTGGGAAAGACCATCCTGGGGTCGATTGCGAAGGCCGCAAAGTTGTCTGTCGGTGCTGCAAGAAAGAGGGCCATAGGGAATTCGAGTGCTAGATGAACCCTGAGAGCCGTAACTACAGGCCACCAAAGAATACCCAGAAGACCTCAGTTGGAGGATCTGGAGTACCACGAGGCGGTCAGGATGGCCAGACATCTACAGATGCTGGAGCCTGGAGAGGCAAGGGAGTAGGTAGGGCATGAGTACCCTAACTCCATGAGACCGCTGGTGGAAGACTTGATTACTATGTTGTATATTTACTTTGGATGTTAGACAAAGACTTGTTATAAGTATGTGGGAGTGTGTCATTGACCACTCGCCTTTTGTGTAAGACTTTGGGATTAGTTGTGTGTACTCAGTACCAATAAGCTTTAAACCGTGACGGATATATATATGAACAGGATGTTAATGCTTACATTATCATGTAGCCATACTAGACGACACAGAGTCAATGAGACAGGGGATTACTGAACCAGAATTTCCACCTGCATGGCGCACTTGCTATTGCAAGCGCTATGACAAAAAAACCACTGAAATTTCCATCTGCCTTGCGCACTTGCTACAGCAAGTGCAGCGACAGCAACAACAACAGCAACTGCAAATGCAACTGCAACAACTACTACTTTTTAGTCTTTTATTATATGTAAAAAAAAAACAATGCTTTTCAAACTCTTTCATACAAACCTTGAGGTTAGAAACCTATACAACCTTGGAAGGACCGTTAGTCCAACCACTGCAACTGGAGAAACTATACAACCACTGTGATTGTAAACCAAACCAGTTTAAACATTTAGGAATTTTCAGACATGGCTTAGTAGCCAAATACCATCAGTGTATACCCGCATTTAATGCTAATCACTACGAGTGATAAATGTTTAGTCCTTATGGACAAGCATACCCTTTGTAGATGCACCACCGTCAGTGAGGATGGTTGGGAAGTGGAGAGCCAAGTTGCTCAAACTATTATGCAATCTGCAATATATCCAATTAAACGAATGAGGGAACAAATATGAACTATGGAGGTGATATGGTCATGATAAACAGGAAGAAAAGGAATATGTATTGTACTCAGTGAGACCGAGTTAGGAGAACCGGGTTTGCTAAATGTAGCACAGATTTTACTTACACCGAGCTAAATAACGCCGGTTAATGATACGAATTACTACTGATGCCACCAGGGCAATAGCACTTATTACTAGATAACCGATACCATGAACTATTAAACAAAAAAAAGGGAAGAAGAAGAGAAAAGAAAACAGGATATCCATCAAAGGGAGATTGACAACAGAATACTTCACAACAACCGTGTGACAGACATTACCAGTTTACTAAACGAGACATGGGACGACCGCACTCCGTTAGGAGCATGTGGGCCTGACAGACTTATTTATGAGTTAGTCAGGTAAGTAGTAATGTATCAGTACGGTACCCCATGCAAGTAGACAAGTAGTGTTAGGAACACGAGAAGTAGTCAACTCCATACTACGGACAGTAAGACGGATTACCTCGAAGATGGACGAGAAGAGCCGCAGTTAAACCAACGGGCTAGAGAAATCAAGAACCTTCAGCAGATAGCAGTAGATAGTATACAGAGAAGACAAAAAACCTTTCAAGGACGTAAACACTAAGGATAGAACATGGAAACCCATTATGGACGAATAATATGTAGAACCCTCATAAGGATCAAGCAAATGCTTGCAATCCAGAGGAGATCTACCAGATGATATGGACATAAACGCGTGACTACGCGAGGATAAAAGACAAAGCTATATAATAGCAGACACCTTAAGCAAGGAACAGTGGATTTGGAATGTACCACTCACAGGATAATTCACACATCTTATCTGTTTGACTCACGAGATATTAGCTGTAGAGCGTTTACGCCTCTGCACTCTGTATGACTGAGTGTTTTGGTATTGCACTCGTGCAGTTATTAATCTAGTGGGAATGCAGAAAGATAAAGTGGATATCAACACGAGTGTGTAAAAAAAAAGAAAGAAAGAAAGAGAACTACAACAGTGTGTCACTCCGGAACAAAACCACCAGGAGACATGATGACAAACATCATCTTTATGGACATATAGGCTGGTACGTCTTAGTATTACGAGACGAGTGCAAGAGCACTAAGTACTAACAGTAGCCAATGTCATGTTATACCTCAAGCTGAATATCAGTGAGAGAGGACACACGCATGTTTGCTAGTGATCCAAATGAGAGGACACACAGCAATGGAATAGGCAAATTGAGCCTATGTTCATGGGTCTACGCCTCATACGGAGCGAGTGGGCCCATAAGAACGAACTTAGAGAGAGCACAAATAGTTAGTGCCTCACCCTTTATATATTGTGGAGCCCAGAAGGGCTAGGGTCATACCCGTCTCTCCGATATGAGGATAACCCACGAGTTGGAGAACTCTTTGAGAGCCAAGTATCCAGCGCTTCTTGTTGAGCGGCTGTTGTATACTTGTGGGGTACGGGGGCGTAACCCTTTTTAAGGGGGGTAGAGCCTCTTGGCTGTGCACTTTTGTGCACTAAATTTGTTTGTTTTCGTATGCATTGCATACAAAGAATTGGTGGTGTGCGGGGCATACAAGGTTTGTTTGTTTAGTATGCATGGCATACAGTGAATTGTTTCGTATGCATGGCATATAGTGAATTGGTTTTGTTGATTATGGTTGGTACGCGGGGCGTGCGTTGTTTGGTTTGTTTGTGTGTAATGTGCACTGGTATGTATGTATCTCACGAGATACTTGATTGAATGTTGTATGTACACCATGTGTGTAATACTTTTCTTATGCTATTTGTGATATGTATTCATATTACTTTATAGAATGATTACATATGGTATCGCCTAGATACAAAATGAATCATTAGATATGGAATGTGGAACGGTGGTATGATGTAGAACTGATAGGAAATGATGGTGCTGATGGATCACCTATATCCATATATGATTGAACTAACGCCACAATGTGATGGCTATGTGCTGAATAAGCGCAATACGATGTGTGTAAATGATATATCACATAGATAAACATTATGGGAATAATGGGTAGTTATACATTTATATACTTACATACTTGATTAAGAGACTTCGGGACGAAGTCTTTTTAAGGGGGGTAGATTGAAATACCCCAAATTAATAAAACATGGATTAAATATCTAATCACATTAATTAAGGCCTAAACATGCCTTAAAAGTCAACTGAGAACAACAGTGGTCAACACAAAACAAGATGTTGCACCCTTTGACTGTTTAGGGTAAACAAATACCCAAATGAACTACTTAGGACCTAAAATTTTGTCCTAAGAATATTAACACATTACTAAACATACTACAACCGTTGGACAACACTCCAACACAAAGAAAAAGCATTTACATGCTTCAAGGTCAAATAGAGCAAAAAGGTGCTCTAAGAATACCTTAAAGGTCTAATGACCTCTAAATGATATAAAATTGGATACCATGATCAAATATCATGTAAGGAGCACAACAAAACCGTTTTCAAAGAAAACAGAGCTCAGAAACACCTTGCGACACAAAATGTGCACTAAAACTCCTTAAAGCACGTTTTTGTGTAATTGTCTTCTAAATTGGTTTTAATTGGGCTAAAAGGTTATAAATACCTTTAAATATGATAAAATATCATATTATATGATATTAGGAATTTAATTCCAGAAATTTACGAATTTTTACAAATTTAATATTAAAATATTAATAAAACCCTAAAGTGGGGCCCGTTTGGGTCAACATTGACTAAGTTGGTCAATGTTGACCATTGACCACGAATTGGACTGCATAAAATCAGATTATTAAGTCTCTAAACAGACCAAGAGACAAGTCCCATGTGACAATTAAATATACTACCTTTACTTTTGCATAAAATAACAAAAAGTAAACTTTAACATATAAAACTAAAAAGTAACTTACCTCTTGCCTACCCATGTGAGTGCAGCCGATTTGGAGGCTCCATTTCCTCCTTGTTACACGGTGCTCCAAGAAAGAACAAGACAAGGAGATGACTCACCTTTTGACTAGTTTAATAAATGGCATTATTACTTCATTTTTATTCAAATTGGCACCAATCATTCACCCACTCCCTCAATCAAGGCCGGCTGCCTCATGCTGCTGTCTCCACCGAATTCTCCTTCAATTATCAACACCAATCAGACTTGATGAGTCATCAAGTCACTAAAGTCATAAAAAATGCAAAAAAATGTGTTTTAAGCCAAAACTAGGTCATTTGCCTCATTAGTCCCTTTCCAACCGTGGGACTCATTGCCAAGCTCTCTTTGGCTCCTCCATGTCGTGGTAAGTCACCAAGAACATTGAAGAACACCTTGGTACCTAGGTGAGCTTAATTAGTCAATTTATGTTCAATTTCTTCACCAATCTTTCTTCTTTCGGTGGATCTAAACATCAACCACTTCCATCCATGGATCTAGGTTGTTCTTGGAGGTTAAATGAAGGAGGAATCTCGGCCATAACAAGGGAGGAAGGTGGAGAAACCCAAACTTGTTCTTAAGGTACAAAAATGTGCTTTAAGCTCATATCTTTTGATTCCCTTCAAATTCGACTGTGAAACTTTGTTCCTAGCCTTATTATCTTCATATTAACATACTTATTCAGTTGGTACATCAAGAGCTTCGAAGTATAGCCAGATCCAAGCCAAAAACACCATTTTAGGCACTTTAAACAAGGTAAAAATTAGCCATCTTCTAATCTGAGTTACACCAGTTTAAAGCTTGGTTTTAGTAGCTCTTTTGATGACCTTTTCCTACTGTTAAAACAGGCCGAATTCAACTTGTACAACCTTAGTGTTTTAAGGTAAATTTTACCTTGAAAATTGTCATTAAACACTTCTTATGGTTAGATCTTACTTGGAGACTAACTAGGCCTTGTTTTCTGTTTGAAAACATGTAAGAGAAGCTTTGGAGAAATTCTCCTTAAGGTGGCGAATCCAAACAAGGATTTACCTAAGCTAAATCAAGGTATAAATCACTTAAACATTAACTTTGCTAAGTTAAAATGTTCTAAGCTATTTCTATAATTATTGCCGTGAGAGAACATGGTAGTAAGGTCATTTTTGACCTTAAAATGTTTAAAGAAATGGCTTAGTAAATTTATCTAAGTGATTAAGTAACATAAATGTCAAATTTAAGACATTATGTGGAAGTTTGGTAATTAAATGAAAATTATATGGTGAGGCCGAGAATTATAAGTATATTTGGGACATTTATGTGTAATTTATTTTGTGAGCAAATGTTTGTAATAAGGCCATGTATTTTAGGCCATTTTATTTATGCATTTACAAGCTTTTAATTAAGTTTAGGTGTTATTTATAAATTACCGAAATAAATAAGGGGTTATAGTGTAATTAAATTAAATTTAGGGGCTTTATAAAAATAAGGCCAAAAATTAGAGGTTAAAAGGAGTTAAAATAAAGTTTATAAGATTTTATAAAGTTTTGGGGTTAAATGATGAATTTTGGAAACTTAGGGGTTAAAACCGTAATTATAAGGAATTAGTGGTCAAGGAAATATTAAGGTGGTCAACCTTGACCATATGCTAGGTTTTGACCAAAATAAATAAGTTAGATAACTTATTTAAGATTTTATAATAAGATAAGTATCTTATGGTAATATTTTTATAACATATGTGGTGAATATGTTATTACAAAAATAAAGGGTGTACAATGGTATTTTAAACACCCATGGGCTATTAGGAATTTTTAGGAATTTATTTGGTGGATTTTGGAATTAAAATGAACTATATATGTATAATATATATTATTATGTCATTATGACACTTTGGAGAAATATAGATGGTGGAATGGTAAATATCGAAAGTATATGGGTTAATAGGATATTTATAACCCTTTGGTGGAATTTGGTGATTTTTAGAATTATTAAGAGAATTTAATAAGTTATGTGTAAAAATATAGTTTTAATGATATGGAAAACTATATGTTATTGAAATACCCCGAGTGATTATCACCTTTAAAGTAGTGAAGGTTAAAGTAAAATTAAAATTACGAGCAAATTAAATGATACCAGGTTAGGGTATTACACTATTTACGTAGTGGACCGTGAAGTATAATACATGGGGAGTCATCCTGACACTTAACAATTGTACGAAATAATATACATTACGGAGTTATAAGGTACGAACCATGTTATAGGAAAAAACAGGTACAAGTAACATTTTAACACATAAACTTGTACTTACCAGTTTATATTCCATGGCATAGGTAAATAATTAACTACCTATGTACTACTAAATCCCTTTATAAAGCTACAATAACAGCAGCCACACCCTTGTGACATCTGTAAGTGTGCAATTCCACTAATCCATAGCCAGTTAGTCATGCATTACAGATGGATTTTACCCATGTACTGAGCCGATTTTGAATACCAAAATCTCTATAGCCTTTCTTGTTCTCCATGCAACTACCCTCCCTGCTTTTCAGACGATCGCTCGCTTTGTGTGCTAGATGGACGAACCCACTCAATTTACTCCACCTTCCCCATGCGAGTTGCTTCCCTGTTTTCCAACCTTGTTTCACGCCTGGTGCAAACTCAGAAAAAAGAGCCAGTCGACCGCTCCATTTCCCACGCATGCAAGACTAGTCCTGCTCCTAAGGTGCTCTTGAATTTGCATGTCGATTCTTGAGTGAAGTCACTCCCTAACTTACCCACGCATTTCGCAACTGCTGCGACGCGATCATCTCATTTTCGGCAATCTGAAGTTCAGAGACGAACACCCAGAAGCTCTACCATGGCGCAAGCGCCAGGAAACTCTAGCTCAAGCCTCTCTCCTCTTCTCCGTACATGAATTCCCTGGGAAAAAACCTCCTCATCTACTGGTTGTCCTCTTTCCCTCCGTTTCTTTTTCTCTCTTAGTTCTATTTTGTCCGAAATTTCTCCTCAGTACCCCTGACTCCTTTCTTCCTTCCTCTCCCACGCATGCAAGCGCCTGGGAAGCTAGCGCGAGGTTCTCTGGTAGCGGTTGAACAATCTTCTTCTCGACCCCTCGAAGGTAAGCGCAGGAAAAATCTGAAACTCGTTTTTTGTTACTCCACCCCTGCTCTCTGTTTTGACGCTCGAAAACTGAAGGTGGGTTTCTTTCCTTTCCCCTTTTCCCTTGCGCGTGATTGTGGCATGCAAGTACCCAGCAACCATGCGAATTCTGGAGCAACAATCCACACAAACCGACCTCAGTATATCCTCTAAGGTAAAACACTTCCACCTCATGTGTTGCCTTGAGTATTTTTCAGCTACTTTTCCTGTGCTATTACAAATACAGAACTCACAAATTTTCTTCTTGTACCTGTCCGGTTGTAAGGCCAAGAGATTCTGTGTCAAACCTCTACTCATAACCGAAGAGAAACCTAAGGTGTAACCCCCGTAAGCAAGGTAAAATAATTCACCGAAAAACCTTGTGAATTAACCAATGTTTTCACTCCAAACGTACAAGGAAGCTTGATCTTTGTGTTGTTTCTGTATAGGACCGAGAAATACTGAAGGAGTACCAAGAACTACCCAAGAAATACAACCCCAAAGCCCAAGGTTGTAACCCAAACCTTTACCTAAAACTATACTTGATATTGTGTGAGATTAGGTTCGAGTTATTTGGTTGATCACTGGTAACAAGGACCTGAGAATTCTGTTTGTTGTGATGCAAAGGTGCGGGCGAACCAGTAGTTTAAACTACAGGTTTAAAATGCTTAAGTCAAGAGGAGTAGTACCGAAAACAAGTGAGAAGTCCCTTTGGTAATAAGTTAGGAAGTGCTAAGAAAGAGAAAAAAAACTGGTTACGCGTTGATTGGGTGAAGTAGCAAATTGATGTAGTAAGAACTAACTACTGAGTTGTAAGTCTTGTGTTCTGGATTGCCGAAAATCTATGGTATTTATCTGAATAATTTTGAGAGAAGTTTGTCAAGGAGAATAAGGCTAGGTGATTTATGAAGTCATGTCACCAATGGCTAGGAAAAATCTGGGTAAGTAACGAAATGAAAGGTGAATTCTACGTGTGGGAAATCTTACAAAATAAATGCTGAAGTGTATGTGTTGGTTACGGAAAGTTTGAGTGCTTATGGCATGTAAATAATACTAAGAGAATGGGGATGTGATGACACTAAACTACCTAGGCAAAATCGAATAATGCCAGATGTTAGGTGCTGAAGACTTGGTTAAATTAATGTTGAAAACTTAGTTAAACAGATGTCGAAAGCTTAGTGTGTTATCTGTACAACTTGGACAGACACTAGGCCTGGTATGAAAGTAACTACCGTCATTTTAATGCTTAAGAATGATAATAACTAGCGTTATGACTTGGTAGTTGGTAAACCACATAACCAAAGAAGTAAACAACTTGGGGGAACTGGAAATCAGAGTGAGGAACAGAGAGGAAACATAGAAGTGAAGATACTAGTTCTATGTTGCTGTTTTGTTTCGGTTTTTATCAGTTTCAGCACAACTGAAATTTTCAGATAGGCCAAGGGTGTTGGGGTGGCGTAATAAAGAACTTGAAACCTAAACTAAACCACATAACTTAAGCTGTAAGCACCTTGGGAGAAATTGGAGACTGATTTATAACCCAAAACAAAGCTTGAAGAGGGGCTTACAGAAACCAACGGTTTCAGTTTTTCAGCAAATTGAGTTTCGGTAAAATGAACTTTCTGAAGTGTAACAGCCTTGTTTTGAGTGGTTTTTAAGTTCAAACTCTTCCTAATACATATAGCTAGTTGGGTAAAAATTTTGGGTGGAATTGGGGACTGGTTAACAACCAAAAAGAAAGCTTAAAAAGGAGCTGTACAGGAAATTGTTTTCAGTTCTTGCAGAGGATCGGTTTCTGTATAACAAATTTCCAGAGGTATTATCAGTATTGTTTGTGTTGCTCTGAAGTTAAAACCCCTCTAAAACACTTGACTAGATGGGTAAACACTTTGGTAAAAAGTATAAGTCAGTTTAATTAGCTAAAAGGAAGATTGAAGAGGGGTGTGCACAGTTTAAGAGTTTTCAGTTTCTACAATGGGTTGTTCTGTATAACTGATTTTCCGAAATACTAGGAGTGTTATGGTGGTTTAAGAATGAACACAAGGCATTGCTAAAGAGGTGAATTAAGTCTGTATACACTTTGGGAAGCAAAAGAATCAATGTAATGCAAGAGGGAAGAATTGTATTAAAGTTGTGTTTCAGTTCTGTTATGATCCTAGTCTCTGTTGGTGAGTTCCAAGAATGTTATCAGAATTGTGTCGGTTTGGCTGTGAGAATAAAAACCTTTCTATGATGCTTGGCTAGCAGGAGATACTTCAGATGCTTAGAATATGCTGTAATCAAACAGCGAGAACCTGCTGAGTTAGTAAACCCATTTCCGGTTCTGTGTATCTACTTCACTAGAAATTGAAAACAGAAGGGTTGAATGGTTGATGAACTAGTAAGTTGAGTGGTGCAGTTTTCATGGGTTTTCAGTTCCTGTATAATGAACTTCCAGTAACAGTATAAGTGCTGTTTTGGATTTGTTTTGAAGTTAAAATTCTTGATTACACACTTAACTGCACGGGTAAACAGTGAGCGAGGAGTTGGAAGACAGATTAATGAATTAAGAGCAAGATAAAAGAGAAGATAATTGTATGCAGTTTTGCAGCCTCCTTTCCGTCTGTTAAACAAATTATTGGGAGGGTTATCAGCATCACTTTGGGTTAATCTAGAGTTTAAACGCTGCCAACACGCTAAACTAAACTGGTAAATACCTTAAGAAAATTGGACATCAGTTAGGGACTTATATCGGGAGTAAAATGAAGTTACGAGTAGTTGGTGCTTTCAGTCCTGTTGGATTTTCGGTTCAGTATAGATGGGTCTCCAATTGGTTAGTGGTGCTACATCAGGAATTGGTTATGAATATAAACTTGTGCTAAGATGCCTAGTAACAGAGGTACAGTTTAGGTAGCGGAAAACTAGAGCTTTGGTGAACTAAGAATGGGAAATAACCAAGTTAATAAGCAAAGTAGTGGAGAAGTATTCCTTAGCTGTTGAGTATCAACCCGTAACCATTGGGTTGGTCTAAGAGGGGTAAATAATTTAAGGTCTAGAATTATAACCTGATCAATAATCGAAACAATGCACACTTATAGGAATTCGAAAGGTAACTAGAAATAGTACTAGAGGATACGAGAGGGTTATATGGGGACAAGATCGAGGTACTTTAGACGTTGCTGCTCGACTAAAACAATAGACCCAAACCAAACGGAGTAAGTAGGTCCTACGTTGGCAACTATAACACATAACGCTAGGACGAACATTGTGAATAGAACTACGAACAATAACGCATGATCGAACGATCTAACCCGTTCGAATAATTATTACAGGAGTGAGTCCCATGAGCAGCGGGGAACCCTTGTGCGAGTATCTATGACAACTAATATAAGGTATGGACATGTGTGGTTCGTATGTTGCCGTGTTACACGGCTTGTGCTGTGTGCTTTGTTTGACAGTGACTATCAGACTATGCATGAAATTGGATTGCTTGTTGTGATTGCTTATATGCTTGAGATATATCATTGCTGCATATTACTTGCGCGCACACAGTAGTTTAGTCCCTTTCGCGTTATGGAACTTTGAGATGAAACACAGCGAACTATGTAAACAAAGAAACTACATAAAGGGAAAACTAAATGAGAACCCCAACGAACTATGAAAACAAAGAAAATGCTATCAAGGGGAACTCCTCTCTAACTATGGAGGACGTACCATGACACCCACTATGGTGTCTATTCATTAATGATAATGAAGAGCAAATCTCAATTGGTGGGACATGACGAACCACGTTGACAAACATAAGAACTATACAAAGAGAAAACTCCTCTCTAACTATAGAGGACCGCTAATGACACCCACTATGGTGTCGAGACTATAATGAGAACGAAACGAGAAGTACCAAATGGTGGGACATGAGGATAACCCGGGAAGACGACATCTCGGGCCGCGCGGTATGGAATATTCGGGAGTTGGTATCTGCATCAGATCCTTCGCCCTTCTGTGTGGAGAACATCCTGGAGTCTAGAGCGACTCCGCTTTCTCGACGCATGACGTCGGGAATGGGGGAGTGACAAATTGGGGGAGCTTATCCTGGAGTCAAGAGGCGACTCCGCTTTCTCGGCGCATGACGCCGGGGGAATGAGGGATTAGCTATGGAGGAGACGACCTCCAACGTGCGGTGATAAAAGAGTTCACAAACAATCCTTAAAGAAACAAGGAACGATTAGCACCTACATAATGAAGTCTCGGGATCTAATCTATATCCCCTGACTCGGTGCCAGAGAACAAAGGAAAACTTGTGTAATGAGACCAAGCAAACGAGAGAAGTCACAGATTTGATCATTTAAGAAACAAGGAATGAATAGCACTACATTATAAAGTCTCGGGATCTAACCTACATCCCCCGGACTCGGTGCAAGAGAAGAAAGATAAACATATGTAATGAGAACAAGAAAACAATACGGAATCTCTTGAATGATCCCATAGCGAGGATCGACGGTATAATGTACCTACGCACACGTCCTATAGTTACTTGACTGTTGTTGCTACACTAGCAGCTTATTGTGCTGGACTGCGTGTTTGACATTGTTGTGCTACTTGCAAGATGTGCTTGGTTGCTTGCTGATATTGCTATGCTACCGATGAGTGTGCATGATATCATGATGTACTGATGTGCTTTACTGCCTTATCATAGCATGTTAAATTGACTTAATAATATATTCGACCAAATAGTCGTGTGGCCCGGTAACATACGGGCTTCACACGTTCATACTCGGCATAGTTTTGCTGAGTCCTTTATTTTTACAGGTGATCATCTGGAACGTGACGGAGTGTAGGTGAAGGACTATCATGGGGGTAGTCCACATGGCAAGACTTTTAGTAGTATGTTTTTAATGTATGGGTTGTACTTTCGGTTTATGTTGTTGGATTAAGAACTTATATTGTAGACTCTCGGTACTCGGTTTGTATACTTTACGTTGATTTGGACTTCGTTAAGGTTGGACTTCCAGTCATACAGACCGTAACTTAGAGTTGGTATTGTGGTCTGTCAAACATGGGTGGTTGGCATCTGTGACACCCGGATGAAGTTGGAAACCGTGCGTAGACATCTCGTATCACCGTTAGGCTCGTCGTTTGATTGTTGGTCGTTATTCGGGGGTGTTACAGTTATAAATAGGGCCAAATGGCAATTATAGAATAGTACAAGGGCTGTTCGAAATTTACAAAAAAATAACCATAGGTTATACCCTTTTTATAAGTTAGAAATGTTATATTAAATGGAATATATAACATGACATAAATTAAGGGGTGATTTTGTAAATAAAGGAAACTATGGTTTATGAAAAAGAATATGGTTTCGATATGGTGCCCATGCGGCAATAATAAATAGTTTGGTATAAAAACCATAGGTTAGTAATTAAAGGAAATAAGAATATCATGTCGAATGATATTAGCATATGGAATGGCATTACATAATGTTATGTGGTCAAAATAGAATTTAAATAAATTCAAGGGCTTTACCGGATTGATAAAGTTTGGAAAATGAATTTTAGACTAAGGTCTATAATGTTATAAATGTTATAACAATTATATGGTTTAGGTGGAATTAATATGAGTAAGGATATTCACATCAAAGAATGTGACAAACTATAAATAAATGAGATTTATAAACTAAGGTGTTTATGGAATAAACCTTAGGAGTTGTAAATATACAACATAAAATGTTACATAATATTAGGATAATAATCTTAATATAGGTTGTATAATATAATACAACTAATGGGAATAATCATCTAACAAAAGATGATAAAAAGTAACATAAAATATAAGAGTTTGTTAAACTCATGGGAATTACCTACGTGGTAAATATATACATACACAAGGATAATGTATATAAGGTGGATATATATTTTGGTTGGAAACCATATGATTTAATGGTGGTGGTGGCTATTTAAAAAAAATATATAGTTATGAACTATAAGTTATGAGTTTTGGATACAATACAAAAAATAATAATATACTACAATCATGCATGAATACATGCAACTATAGGATATGTACCTAAGCTAGATGGTGGACAAGATTAAAAAGAAATACAACGAACTAAACTTAACAGTTGAAATGTTATGACATACGCGTTTAAGTAACAAAACCGACTGTTTTAGAGAAACCCGTAACGAACAACTGTAGAAAACAGGGGTGAACTGTCGGGGTTACTTATTATTCGGAGATACCGGATGTAGTTAGTCATGGAGACTGACTTATAGTTTATTACCGTTTAGATTGTACTTCTGACAAGACGCTCGACGAGCTAGCGGACTACAAGGAGCATAGGATCTTGCTGATTCATACTCCACCGTAATACAATCAGGGTGAACGGTATGTAAAGGGGTTTGATCCGAGTTGTCCTAAGGTTGCTCCTTGGGCTCGGATTTGGTTGATATAACTTGTATGTTGTTATGTGTCTCTGGTTGTCTCTGAGGGCTTCCTCAGTTCAGACTTCTGTGTGATCTGTGATAAGATTGTTTGTCTGAATGTGTTAATTAATATGCATGAATTGTATATTTATAGCTGCTTGTTATTTACTGTTGTTGAGTTAACAGTATTGGTTCGTATATATGAACCTATATATAAAACGAACTAGCGGCTATGGTGCTATCTTATATGAATATAAGGAACGTAAGTAAAACGTTGTAGCACTAGGATAATAACATATACATATTATCCAAGACTTTTATACGGAGCATTGGCCTTTCTATACGCCGCTCTCGTATCTAACACTGGATCCCGAGTTTACAGACTCCGGATTGGACTAATGACCTTAGTCTGTTGTGTTAGAAAATTTGGTAATGCGATGCGATGGTATAATTAATTAATTAATGGAATGGAAGTAAAGCCAAGAGGATGTGGCTCTTGGTGCGCGCTGTGATCACAAAAACGATATCAGGATGTCCGCGTACGGGTCCGTAAGTATCAAGAAAATTTCCCGTGAGCTAGAATGGCTCGTTGGTCGGAGACTCTACCGTTGGAGTGGCTACTGCCGTGGGTGACCCGCCATAATATATGGGTAACTAGAGACATGTCGTTTTAACGAGACATTGTCACTAGGTATAACTGAACAACTAAAACAATTGAGACTTATACAGTGGCGAACAATACTATGGACGAGACTTAATACTTGTTTATTATTCTCGTTGTTTCGCTTTGTTGTTCATTGGTTATACTTGTGGTTATTTTATTGTGTGTTGATGGTTGGATGAAGCCTACAAGGCTAAGGTAAATTAAATATGTAAAATACGCTACGGCGAATGTACATTGTACATAATATTGTTATTACTCGATACGTTCGATATAAACGTTGTATGGAATATTAAATGAATGTTTGGATTGGATGGATGGTTGAATGTATTTGGATATTTATTACAGTAATGTTTATAATTGTAAAATGGTAAAGCATGAAACCAATCTAATAATAAGATGGTTAAAATGACAAGTGACCATTAGGGTCCAGGCCCGCATACTCAGCGTCTATCGCTGATACTACACCATTACAGGTTGTTGATCATTGTCGGAGCTGAAGAGCAGGTACAGAGTAATTGGAGTTTTGCTTTTGCTACTACACATGGAGATGTTGTGTAGCACTGAGGATGGTGAATTGTAATATGGTGAGGTTGTGTATATTCAGGTTTGGGTAGACGCTCACTTGTCGATGTTTATGATTTATGGATTTAGTATGATGTATAGGAATTTCTCGTTATCACTGCGGTTAGCAGTTTGTTTATTTTGGAAGTTGGATGTAGTTTGGCTACGTTGCTCGCATGGGCGAGTAATGGCCGGTGACACCCGAGTGAGTTTTGTAATTGTTGGGTAATTTCCGCTGTGAGACGTTTTATTTATTGCTACGTGAGAGATTATATCGTGATTATGGAGAGGGGTGTTACAAAAGTGGTATCAGAGCCGAGTACCGCTCTGATGACGAGAAGATAAGTTAAGACAGTGAGCTTAGGACTTGGGAAATATTGGGAAACATTTAGGAGGTACGAGACGATTCGTCTTAAAAGGATATTGTGTCTAGTAACGCGAATTGCGTGACAGGTTAGCCTTAAGGCAATTTAATATCTATTGGTTGTGTACGGTAATTTACCGAGTATTTACGTGACATACTGTACTACAGATGTCTGGTGGTACTAGAGGGCGTGGTACTGGTAGAGGTGGAGGCGGTGACCCCGGCATTCCAGGAGTTGCTAAGACGGTTGCAGCCGTTCTTGCATAGCTGGGTACTCAGCTAGGAGGAGCACCAGCCCACCCACCACAGCCCAAGGAAACGAACTGGCTGAAGTCAGTTGGCGAGACCCGACCACCTACATATTCAGGGGAACCAGACCCCGTAGCTTTGGAGCGCTACATTGTTGAACATGAGAAAGATTATGAAGCTTTACGAGTACCTGACGACAAGAAGGTCGCCATTGTTGCTTCCCATGTGAAGGATGCAGCCAGCACTTGGTGGAGGTTGGTCAAGGACCATCACCTGGCTACGCCCGACTTTTTGTGGGCTACCTTTGTAGAGTTGCTGAGAGGGAAGTACTACCCAGCTCACCTTAAGCAGAAGAAGCGCCAGGAGTCCGAGACACTGACCCAAGGAGGTCTGACCGTGAATGAGTATTACGCTCGATTCTTTGGTCCGCTGGACTTCATTCCCGGTGTGGATTACTCAGAGACCGTGAAGGTCGAGAAGTTCCGGGGAGGACTATTATTTCGCATTCAGATGGCGATGGGTGCTACCCTCTACACTACCATCCAGGTGCTAACATGAAAGCCATAAAATTCTTTACTTACTACATTACCAATTAACTTGTGAGAACTTACCAAGGAGATTCCAGGAGTGTTATGAGGCTGCCTCAAGGACGGAGCTAATGCTCCAGACTCGGGAAGAGACTCTCGGGGCCAAGAAAAGGAAGAACCCTGAGGGAGAGTCTGAGGATGGAGGAGCATCTTCAGGCAATAGCCAGAAGAAGGGGAAGTAAGAACTTATTCCATTTCAGATTATTTATCATATTAAATACCTTAGGAATGCTGACCCAAAACCTTAAATAGGAAATTCTTTCCAAAGAAAGGGCAGCAGGGTCACCAGGGAACAAAGGGAAAAGAGCCCGTCCTTCAGTTGACCGGCCCAGCTATAGATGCTAAGCCTCTAAATCTGCACCTCCTAAAGGTGAGAACACCTACCTCTTAAATTGAATTGTGACCTTAACCTTTAAATCATCAGATTGTAACTTAAACTTAATTACTACCATTAGGCACCAGACAGCCCCAGCGCCATTTTTTGAAATACCCCGTAATTAAAAATAGTGATTAATTAGGCTAATGAATAATTTAGAAGCTTAATTAAGTAAGTAATCATAAGGGAACAAATCCCGAAGAAAACGGATCCTTAAAACGGATTAAAAGCACTAACGAACCTTAAAGCGCGTTTTTCGAGGTAACCGGGAAAACGTGTCTTTAAGCGGGTCAAGTAGACTCGTAACAATTTTGGTCAGCTAAATAATCATTAATAAATATTAGTGAGGCTTTAGGACCAATAAAATCAATAAAACGAGAGATTAGTAAAAACTGTCAAAAACGGGAAGTTGTGGGGTAGAAGTATAAATAACACAAACTTATGTGTCCAATATTGTAAATAAAATTTTAAAACCCTCATGGGTGCTGTGTGCTGTCCGATTTTATATACACACACACACACACTCTACTCTCTTTATTTATAAAAGGACAAAAGAAATAAAAAGACATAAAGTAACCCCCTCCCTCACTTCACACTCTCTCTCTCCCATTCTCATTTCTCTCTCACGTATAGCAGCCTCACTCCCCCACTCTCATTTCTTTCCTCCTTTCCCTGCGACAGCCATGGAAGTTTGAAACAACCCCCACAAACTCCACCTTCTCTCATCTTGTTACTCCCTTAAACTTCCTCCAAAAATTGTAAAAATTACACCATTGTCATCCTCTCCTCAAGAGCAACATTTCTCTCTTTCCAAAAATTGAAAAGGAGCATTTTCGTTTTATTGGGTATGTCCCATTTGGAGCTTCAACACCACCATTAGAAGGCCCTCATTCTCCTTGTTCTTTTGAGGTAAAAATATTCTCAAAACTCCATTGTTTTCCTAGCCTTAAGGGCAAAACGAATTTTAGACTAAACCTTTGTTTGGCCTCTTGTATTCTAGCCGATTTTGGCCTCATTGGTGGAGTTGGAAATCTTGTTCTTGAACCACTCCAAGCTTCATTTGCACTCTTGGAAGGTAATATAATTTCTAAACCCTAAAACCTACATTAGAGCTTGAATAATGGTTAGGGTTAGTTTTAGTATTAAAATGGTGTATTGAAATATGTATATGTATGGGTTGTAGTGTTAGAGTTGTTCTATAACCGGTAAGAAGAGGAGAGGAAGAGGAAAAGAAGAAGCAAGAAGAAGAAAGGAGAAGCTAGTAAAGGAACAAGGTAATTGCACTCTTCCTTGTGTAGCCTTGTAAATGAATGTGTAACAGATTTTGAGAAATGAAAACATGTAATGTAAAATAGTAATGCATTGGTAGTGTAATGTGTAGGAAGAAACAAGATTGTAGAACCTTAAATGACATTTTTTAAAAACTGTTACAAACAGATTGGGGATTAGTGTTTATGTGCAGGAATTTTTAGTAGTGTTTAGTGTTTAGGAATTGTGTATGAAGGTTTGTATATTGATGTCTATTGAAACAGGTGAAATGAGTGTTGAATTGTGAACTAGAATATGTGGTGAGAGTGTAAAAATATAGGGGAGGTTATGTCAAAATTTATCTGAATTAGAGCACTTAAGAAAACTAGAAACTAGGTGAATAATGTATGTTGTAACAATTTTGGTTAAGATAGGTAGAGGGTAAGTTGAGAGAGATAGATAATGCAATCTAGATACATTAGAGGTGCTAGAAATGCCAATAGAAGAGGGAGATGTAGAAGAGGAGTGTAAGTGTTAAAATCTGTAGCATAATGCAACTAGAGAAGAAACTAGGTGAGTGTTGAAAAGAAACTTGGAAAATTATGTGAGTGAATTAGTATAGAATTGTGTAAGGAGTTAAGGAGTGAACTAGGGTGTATTAAGAGGTTTAATTAGTGTTAAAACATGTGGGATTAAGTGTAGGAACAATGGGGAAGTAATGGGTAAAAGAGAGGTCTGAAAACAGAAATAAAAATGCAAACACTGGTCGGACCGGACTTGCGACCGGACTTGCAGGTTCGGTCGAGCCCAGATTTACAAAGACGGGAAAGCTTCTGGAATCGACCGGACTTGCGACCGGACTTGCAAGTTCGGTCGGACCAGAAAATTTTCCCCGTCTGTAACCTACTGGAATCGACCGGACTTGCGACCGACTTGCAAGTCCGGTCGAGCCGGAAAAATTCACCGATGAAACCTTCTAGAATGGACCGAACTTGCGACCGGACATGCAAGTTCGGTCGGCCAGAAAAATTCCCGTAATGCAAGCTACTGGAATGGACCGAACTTGCGACCGGACATGCAAGTTCGGTCGGCCAGAAAAATTCCCGTAATGCAAGCTACTGGAATGGACCGAACTTACGACCGGACATGCAAGTTCGGTCGGCCAGAAAAATTCCTGTAATGCAAGCTACTGGAATGGACCGAACTTGCGACCGGACTTGCAAGTTCGGTCGGCCAGAAGAATTTCTCGTACCGATAGCTACTGGAATGGACCGGACTTGCAAGGTCGGTCGCAAGTCCGGTCCGGTCAAAAAAAAATTATTTAATTAAATAAATATATATATATATATATATATATATATATGTATATACACATATATATAGGTACATGTAGGTAAGCATGCCAATGTTAAGTAAGAAAGTGAAACTTAAGTAATGAAAAATAAGTAAGTAAAGTGTAAGTGTAAGAAGTATAAGGACATAGTAAGTAGGAGTTGAGTTGATGATAGGTATATTAATCATTCAATTGTATGTATATAATAGGACTTGATTTGTGACACCGAAGGACGTTTGGAAACACGTGCAACGGTGAACGGTATGGATTCCTCATGCCCCGTATGCTATCTTGGTTACTCTGATTTGTGTGTTGTGTGCTAATTGATCACCAAATAAGATAAATGCACGAATCGGAGTTAATATGCATACTTGTGAATATGTAGTGTTGTATGTTGTGAATATTCTCTTAAATTTTAGTTTGTATAATTCATGAAATGTTTGGATGAATATGAATGTGTGTATGTATGATGTATTGTATCGTGACCGATTGTGATGTGATTGGACTTCTAACTTATTCCCAACAAGCTAACCATCCTAACTTAAATTGGTAATTAAATTGGAATGAGTAGAAGTCCGATATAGTTTCGGCCACGCGTGAGGATGCGGAGTCACGAGAGTTGGCTCCAATTCCTGACTCTTAAACTGGTCCGCGACCCAAATCCCTTAAGTGGGTAGCATCCCGGATTGGTGAGTCAAGTAAATCCCGGAGGTGGGACGGCGTAGTCCCCAGGGCCGGAGGTCCCGACGACTTAACTTGAGTATAAGTAAGTAAGTAAGAATGAGTAAGTAAAGTAAATGAAAGTAAGTAATTGTAAGTAAGAAAAAGTAAGTAATGAGTAAAAGAGTAAAAGCATTCCGATTAACCCGGATGCATAATTTGGCTAACCTTGTGAAGGTAAGTAAGATGTGTGCTATTACATTGTTGCCTTGGATTGTGTAATGAATTGTATTAGCATGTATGTTGAATGTAAAGCATGTATGTATGAAAATAATGAACTACATGTTTAGTGGACGTCAAATAGTCGGCGTGCCCTAGCTAGCACGCGGTATATGCGGAGTTTATACCAGCGTTTGCTGAGCCCCTTGGGGCACCATTTTTACTACACGCAGGTACCCGCGAGGGATGAAGAAGTGAAGACTAGTTTATTTCTTGTCTTTCTTTTTGGATTGTAAACAGTGAATTTATGATTGGTGTACTGAGTAGTACATGGCTATAGCTTTTGATTAGCCGGTGTACCATGGGGTACACCTTTTTGGATTTTGATAGGATGGGAATTGGTATAGATGAGTAGCCTTAGAAACTCATTCTTTTGGTAAGCTTGAAAGGTTGTAATTGAATATACTTTAAATACTCGGTGATCCAGGATGTAAGTATTTGGCATATGATATTTTGGTAAGTAATTTAGTAGCTCGGTACACTATGTTCATCAGACCGTGACTGTAAGTAAGGTAAGCCTAGCTAGCCGTATGGGCGGTTAGCGGCGTTGTACCACCCGCCGTAGTAAGTAGTAATATTTCCGCTGCAAACTCGTAGGATTAATAGGACGATTAGACGGTAAGCATAGGATGAGCGGTTGGGGTGTTACAAAAAGTGGTATCAGAGCGTAGTTACGCTCTGATGTCCATAGTACCGAGCATAGGGGATTACCGAGTTAGGATTTCAACCGTCTTAAGACGGATACTTAGAAACCTAACTAGGAACTACCGTTATTAATAATGGATACCCTTGACGTTCTTAGGAACGATACTTTGCTTAAATTCCAAGACCTTTGAGTCATATCTTGCAAGCCTAATGTAACTGTTAAATATTCAGATGTCAGGTAGAGGTCCAGGTCGCCCTAGAGGAGGGGGCAATGACGGACCAGGCACGCAGACGATAGCTGAGATCGTCGCTGCCATGGTAGCGCAGATGCTACCGCAAGTAATCCAGGCAATGCAACAAAACCAGCAGAACCAACAAACACAAGCGGGGCCAATCCCTCCCCCGCCACCCAGAGAAGTAAACTGGGTAAAAGCTATCGCAGACCTCCGTCCTCCCTGCTTTAGAGGCGAGAGCGATCCTGCAAAGCTAGAAGCCTACATCTCCGAAATGGAGACTGCTTTTGAGACCCTCGAAGCTCCTGCTGGAGTTCGAGTGAGAGTAGCTGCTTACTACCTCAAGGATGCCGCTATGGACTGGTGGAAACTAGTCAAGCATGAGTATGTCAGCGACCCCACCTTCGATTGGGAGTCTTTTGCATCACTCCTCCGATCCAAGTACTACCGCACCTTCACTTCTATCCTCGTCCCTTAATCTAGGATACACCGGCCAGGTGTTGGTCGATCGCTTCTATGGCGGTCTGAGCCATCGTCTTCGGTACGGTATGGGCTACACCAGATTTACCTCCCTTCAGGTAAATAACGGTTAACCCTTAGTGTCATTTCAATTCCTTGAATTCTTTGGATCTTTCCTTATTCCTCCTTAAATGAGAATCCCGGCTAATACCTGAGATTTCAGGAGTGTTATCACGCGGCTTCTCGCGTTGAAATCACTTGCCAACTAAGGGATGAAGAAACCGCGCTGAAGCGCAAAGCCAACAACAAAAACACCAGTACTGAGGAGCAGAACCAGGGGAAGAGCTGGAAAAAGAAGAAAGGGAATTTCTTTCAGCAATCCCAAAGAAATCCCAGGGTGAGAGCAGTGCCCATGCTGAGCAGGGCAAACCAGCTGAGCTTCTTCAGCTTGGTTATTCTGCACCGGTGGCAGCCAAGCCACTGAGATCACACCCCAAAGGGTAAATTCCTAATCCAATTTGTATTCGTATAAGTAATGTATCTAGTATATCCACGCACACATGTGCTAACCCTCTAACCTCAGGTTCTAGCTCCGGTGTCGCCAAAACCTTCTCCGATGGCCGCACCTATGTGTGTAGAAAGTGCAACCAGGACCATCCTGGTAAGGACTGTTATGGGAGGGACATCAAGTGCTATAGCTGCCAGAAGCTAGGACACACGGCCAACAGATGCCCAGAGAGCACCAAGCCAAAGGGGAACTTCCAAAACTACAAGCAAAGGGAAGGCAAGGAGGTTGCATCTGGCGATGCACCGACCCAGCAGGCACCACAGGGACAGGGATCCCGGGGACCTCCGCGGGGTGCACCTCAGAGGCAGCCTGTCCTTCATGTCATAGACCGTGATGGGTCCGGTTCTAAGTCCGGCCCAGGTAATAATCTAAACCTTTAATCCTTGAAGTAGCATGTCTAACTAGTAGAGTAACTGTTTGAATGAATGCATGAGTAAATAAATGAAGTGTGTATTAAGCATGAAATGAAGTAGTTGAAACTAGTACTCACCGTAGACGAAATTTGTAACCATAGGAAGCTTTAGTATCTGTTACCCGATACCGGTAAACTTGAATCAAGAAGAGATCGACATCACCAACCACGACTACACCAACGAACAGTGTCAGGTCATCCGACCAGGTATGATCTTATTAAAGGGATACCTGACACCCGAAGCACAAATCTCAATCATCCGACGATGCAACGAGCTAGGAACGGGTCAAGGTGGATTTTACACACCCGAATTCCCCGGTGGAGCGAAGATGAAGCTGAAGATGATGTGCTTGGGAAAGGACTGGAATCCTTATACCAAGACATACCAGGAGACACGAACACAAGACGGAACGACACCACCGATAATACCACCAGAGTTCCAGACACTTGTCACACAAGCAGTAGAACTAGCACAACAATGTGAACCTGAACCGATCCCCGCACTTGAAGCGGACCTCTGTATCGTCAACTTCTACGAGAAAGAAGGACGACTTGGGTTACACCAAGACAAGGACGAGACAGCGGAATCTCTTGAACAAGGAGTGCCCGTAGTGTCTTGGTCCATTGGTGATGACGCCGTATTCCTGTATAGCGAGCAGAAGCGTGTGGACCTCGCAGAGAAATTGGTATTGCGATCAGGAGATGTCCTAATCATGGGTGGAAACTCTAGGATGCTGTATCACGGGATCAACAAGATCAAGTTGAATACGGCACCGCCGGCAATAATCAATGCCACACACATGAAACCAGGACGCCTGAACCTTACCTTTAGGAAGTATTAAATTCATAGTATCATGTAATCTATTAGTAACGTGTATTAGAGACACGGTTTGTATGATGGTTGGTTTATCAATAAAGAGCAGTGTTGATTTAATTCCACTTGTGTCCACCATCAATACTTAACCAATTGTGAATTCAATAGTTTGTGGGCTCGGTACCGAAGGTATCTTGAGCATCCTCACCGAAGCACAAGCCGGCAAAAGCGGCACCATCTTAACGGGAACCTTCCCAGTAAATGGCATTGATGCCAATGTGTTATTCGACTCCGGCGCCTCTCACCTTCGTATCACCATCTTTCGTGAAGAGGTTGAAGCTAGATGCGGATGAGCTACCGAACTTCATGGTTACTCTCCCATCGAAGGAGCGAGTAAAGTGCACCAAGTATTATCAATCAGCCACAATCCAAATCAAAGGTGCGTTTCCCATTTCCTTCATCGAGTTCAATGGATTGGGATTCGACTTAATCATCGGAATGAATTGGTTGGAGCGGCACAAGGGTAGAATCCTCTGCGCCGAGCATCGATTGCTTCAAGAGTCCTTCTGGGGTTACTGTATCTTACCGCCAGAGACCGAGAGAGCCTTCGACCACACTCATATCTGCCATGGCATGTACCGGGAGCTCAGAAAGGGCCAAGAGGTGTATCTTTGTTATGTACAAGACCTGGAGAGAGATCCAGAGTTCAGTGACAATGTACCGATAGTATCTGAATTTCCCGATGTATTCCCTAAGGAGCTACCCGGCATGCCACCACCGAGAGCAGTGGAATTTGAAATTGATCTATTGCCAGGTACCGGTCCCATTGCTAGGGCACCGTACCGCATGGCACCTGCAGAAATGACCGAACTAAAAGAGCAGTTAAGAGACCTTCTAGACAAAGGGTTTATACGCCCGAGCGTATCACCCTGGGGAGCACCGGTTCTCTTCGTGAAGAAGAAGGACGGTAGCCTCCGACTATGTATTGACTACCGCGAGCTGAATGCGGTCACAGAAAAAATAAATACCCACTACCACGTATCGACGACCTATTCGACCAGTTGAAAGGAGCCTCAGTCTTCTCCAAGATCGACCTCCGTTCAGGGTATCATCAAATTGCAATCAAAGAGAAGACATTGAGAAAACGGCATTCCGTACCAGATATGGCCACTATGAATTCACAGTGATGCCATTCGGTTTGTCAAACGCACCAGCAAAATTCATGGATCTATGAATCGACTATTCAGTGAGCAGTTGGACACTTCGGTTGTGTCTTCATCGACGACATCCTTGTATATTCCAAATCACCAGAGGAACATGAAACTCACTTGAGGAAAGTGCTTGAGACACTGCGCGAGAACCAGCTATATGCGAAGTTCTCCAAATGCGAGTTTTGGCTTGATCAGGTATCATTCCTTGGACATGTCATCTCGAGCGCAGGTATCTCGGTTGACCCTTCTAAGATAGAAGCTGTACGATCATGGCCTAGACCTAAGACTGTTACCGACATTCGGAGCTTTCTTGGTCTAGCCGGTTACTACCGGAGATTTGTAAGGGACTTCTCGAAAGTCGCTAAGCCCATGACTACATTGATGAAGAAAGATGCACCGTTTGTATGGACACACGAGTGCGAGTTATCATTTCAGAAACTGAAAGACTCATTGACCTCAGCGCCCGTCCTACTCTTCCAGAGGCACAAGGGATTTGAGGTGTACTGTGATGCATCAGGCAAAGGAATGGGATGCATACTCATGCAGCATAGCAAGGTTGTTGCTTATTCCTCCCGCCAGCTGAAAAAGCAGGAGAATTACCCGACTCACGACTTAGAGTTAGGAGCCATTGTCTTCGCCTTGAAGATATGGCGACACTATCTCTATGGGGTAAGCATCACCATCTACTCCGATCATAAGAGCTTACAGTATGTATTCACACAGAAAGAACTGAACTTGAGACAGAGAAGATGGATGAAATTTCTTTTAGACTACGACATCAACTTGTAGTATAAGGAAGGGAAGGAAAACATTGTAGCCGACGCCCTGAGCCGTCGAGCACACTCGCTCCATTTGCTACTCGCTTCTTCTAGCTTGGTTGACGAGGTGCGAGACGCTCAGTTGAGCGACCCTTACCTAACCGAAATCAGACACAAGATCGAGAATGGTACATTTGAGAAGAAGAAGTATGACTTCAAGCTACATGAAGATGGTTTGATTCGTTTGAATGGCAGGCTATGCTCCCCCGAAGCAATGCTGAGCTAAGGGATCGCATCCTGTGAGAGTCCACTGTTCCACATTGTCATCCACCCGGGAGCCTCCAAGATGTACGAAGACATGAAGAGGTACTTCTGGTGGTTTGGAATGAAGTCAGATGCGACAGAGTATGTATTGAGATGCTTAACATGCCAGAAGGTAAAATTTGAACACCGTAGACCGGGCGGAATGGTACAATCGATGCAGTTCCAGAGTGGAAATTTCATGATATCTCCATGGATTTTGTTATAGGACTCCCACCTGCCGGGGAGGACTCAACATGATCTGGGTTGTAGTCGATCGCCTTACCAAGGTTGCTAGATTCATACCGACGAAGGACACCTGGAAGGTAGTAAGCTAGCTGAGCTTTTCGATAAGGAGATTATCAGACACCACGGAGTCCCTAACACTATAGTATCTGACCGCGACACCAGATTTCTCTCGAGATACTGGAGAGCTACACGGGAAGCATTGGGTACAGAATTGAAGTTGAGTACCTCCTTCCATCCTCAGACCGACGGTCAGACAGAAAGGACCATCCAGACACTGGAGGACATGCTTCGGGCATGTGCCTTAGACTTTCAGGGGAGTTGGTTAGATAGCTTCATCTTATCGAGTTCTCCTATACTAATAGTTATCACGCCTCGATTAAGATGTCGCCTTTCCAAGCTCTATACGGTAGACCTTGCCGTACACCCTTGTGTTGGAATGAGTCAAGTGAAGCGGTCATAATAGGACCGGAGTATCTTGAACAAGTGCAAGCTGAAGTGCACCAGATTAGAGCTAACATGAAGGCAGCCCAAGATAGACAGAAATCCTATGCGGATGTGAGACGACGCGACCTGAGTTCGCCGTGGGCGACCAAGTGTTCTTGCGCGTTTCACCATGAAGGGTTCTTCCGTTTTGGTCAGAACAAGCTAAGCCCAAAGTTTGTAGGGCCGTACACTATCACCGAAAGAGTTGGATCGTAGCCTACAGGTTAGCACTACCTGAGGACTTGGGCGTGTCCATGATGTATTTCATATGTCACAAACTCAAGAAGTATATTGCTGATCCTTCTCATGTGTTAGAGCCCAAGCACTTATCCATTGAGCCAAACATGAGATATGTTGAAACCCCAGTGAGAATCCTGGATAAGAAGACCAGAGACGCTCGCCATAAGTCTATACGAATGGTGAAGGTCCTATGGTCAAACCATGATGTCGAAGAAGCGACATGGGAATTGGAGGATGCCATGAAGGCTAAGTACCCACAGCTGTTCATAGACTAGAGAGTCTAGTTATTGCAATACGGGTACGGGTCATACCCTTTTAAGGGGGGTAGAGCCCTTTTGCTTTTGCATTGCTTCGGGGTAAGCATTGCTTAGTGTGTAAGTATTGTAATAGGTTTGTATGGCACACGTAGTGTAAGTGAATTTGGTTATGTGTATGTATGTGTAATGTGTAATGTACCTGTGTAATGCGTATTGCGGATTGTAATGGTGTATTGTGCATTATGGAAAGGTATGTATGGAAATGTTGGATTGTGTATGATGCTTGAATTGTGTATGCTTGCAATGTGGAAGGAAGTAAACACCTCATAGGTGGTAGTAAGATGCATTATGGCAATTGGTTCGCCTAATGAGTAGATTTAGTAAACCATTAACCTTGAGCAACTTTGAGGGCAAAGTTTCTTAAAGGGGTAGATTGAAATACCCCGTAATTAAAAATAGTGATTAATTAGGCTAATGAATAATTTAGAAGCTTAATTAAGTATAAATAATCATAAGGGAACAAATCCCGAAGAAAACGGATCCTTAAAACGGATTAAAGCACTAACGAACCTTAAAGCGCGTTTTTCGAGGTAACCGGGAAAACGTGTCTTTAAAGCGGGTCAAATAGACTCGTAACAATTTTGGTCAGCTAAATAATCATTAATAAATATTAGTGAGGTTTTAGGACCAATAAAATCAATAAAACGAGAGATTAGTAAAACTGTCAAAAACGGGAAGTTGTGGTAGAAGTATAAATAACACAAACTTATGTGTCAATATTGTAAATAAAATTTTAAACCCTCATGGGTGCTGTGTGCTGTCTGATTTTATATACACACACACACACACTCTACTCTCTTATTTATAAAAGGACAAAAGAAATAAAAAGACATAAAGTAACCCCCTCCCTCACTTCACACTCTCTCTCTCCCTTCTCATTTCTCTCTCACGTATAGCAGCCTCACTCCCCACTCTCATTTCTTTCCTCCTTCCCTGCGACAGCCATGGAAGCTTGAAACAACCCCCACAAACTCCACCTTCTCTCATCTTGTTACTCCCTTAAACTTCCTCCAAAATTGTTAAAAAACACCATTGTCATCCTCTCCTCAAGAGCAACATTTCTCTCTTTCCAAAATAGAAAAGGAGCATTTTCGTTTTATTGGGTATGTCCAATTTGGAGCTTCAACACCACCATTAGAAGGCCCTCATTCTCCTTGTTCTTTGAGGTAAAAATATTCTCAAAACTCCATTGTTTTCCTAGCCTTAAGGGCAAAACGAATTTTAGACAAACCTTTGTTTGGCCTCTTGTATTCTAGCCGATTTTGGCCTCATTGGTGGAGTTGGAATCTTGTTCTTGAACCACTCCAAGCTTCATTTGCACTCTTGGAAGGTAATATAATTTCTAAACCCTAAAACCTACATTAGAGCTTGAATAATGGTTAGGGTTAGTTTTAGTATTAAAATGGTGTATTGAAATTGTATATGTATGGTTGTAGTGTTAGAGTTGTTCTATAACCGGTAAGAAGAGGAGAGGAAGAGGAAAAGAAAAGTAAGAAGAAGAAAGAAAGGTAGTAAAGGAACAAGGTAATTGCACACTTCCTTGTGTAGCCTTGTAAATGAATGTGTAACAGATTTTGAGAAATGAAAACATGTAATGTAAAATAGTAATGCATTGGTAGTGTAATGTGTAGGAAGAAACAAGATTGTAGAACCTTAATGACATTTTTAAAAAACTGTTACAAACAGATTGGGATTAATGTTTATGTGCAGGAATTTTTAGTAGTGTTTAGTGTTAGGAATTGTGTATGAAGGTTTGTATATTAATGTCTATTGAAACAGGTGAAATGAGTGTTGAATTGTGAACTAGAATATGTGGTGAGTGTAAAAATATAGGGGAGGTTATGTCAAAATTTATCGAGAATTAGAACACTTAAGAAAACTAGAAACTAGGTGAATAATGTATGTTGTAACTGATTTTGGTTAAGATAGGTAGAGGGTAAGTTGAGAGAGATAGATAATGCAATCTAGATACATTAGAGGTGCTAGAAATGCCAATAGAAGAGGGAGATGTAGAAGAGGAGTGTAAGTGTTAAAATCTGTAGCATAATGCAACTAGAGAAGAAACTAGGTGATGTTGAAAAGAAACTTGGAAATTATGTGAGTGAATTAGTATAGAATTGTGTAAGGATTAAGGAGTGAACTAGGGTGTATTAAGAGGTTTAATTAGTATTAAAACATGTGGGATTAAGTGTAGGAACAATGGGGAAGTAATGGGTAAAAGAGAGGTGTGAAAACAAAATAAAATGCAAACACTGGGTCGGACCGGACTTGCGACGGACTTGCAGGTTCGGTCGAGCCTAGATTTACAAAGACGGGAAAGCTTCTGGAATCGACCGGACTTGCGACCGGACTTGCAAGTTCGGTCGGACCAGAAAATTTTCCCCGTCTGTAACCTACTGGAATCGACCGGACTTGCGACCGGACTTGCAAGCCCAGTCGAGCCAGAAAAATTCACCGATGAAACCTTCTGGAATGGACCGAACTTGCGACCGGACATGCAAGTTAGGTCGGCCAGAAAAATTCCCGTAATGCAAGCTACTGGAATGGACCGAACTTGCGACCGGACATGCAAGTTCGGTCGGCCCAGAAAATTCCCGTAATGCAAGCTACTGGAATGGACGAACTTGCGACCGGACATGCAAGTTCGGTCGGCCAGAAAAATTCCCGTAATGCAAGCTACTGGAATGGACCGAACTTGCGACCGGACATTCAAGTTCGGTCGGCCGGAAAAATTCCTGTAATGCAAGCTACTGGAATGGACCGAACTTTCGACCGGACTTGCAAGTTCGGTCGGCCAGAAGAATTTCTCGTACCGATAGCTACTGGAATGGACTGGACTTGCAATCGGTCGCAAGTCCGGTCCGGTCAAAAAAAAATTATTTAAATTAAATATATATATATATATGTTTATACACATATATATTGGTACATGTAGGTAAGCATGCCAATGTTAAGTAAGAAAGTGAAACTTAAGTAATGAAAAATAAGTAAGTACGTGTAAGTGTAAGAGTATAAGGACATAGTAAGTAGGAGTTGAGTTGATGATAGGTATATTAATCATTCATTGTATGTATATAATAGGACTTGATTGTGACACCGAAGGACGTTTGGAAACACATGCAACGGTGAACGGTATGGATTCCTCATGCCCCGTATGCTATCTTGGTTACTCTGATTTGTGTGTTGTGTGCTAATTGATCACCAAATAAGATAAATGCACGAATCGGAGTTAATATGCATACTTGTGTATATGTAGTGTTGTATGTTTGAATATTCTCTTAAATTTTAGTTTGTATAATTCATGAAAATTTGAATGAATATGAATGTGTGTATGTATGATGTATTGTATCGTGACCGATTGTGATGTGATTGGACTTCTAACTTATTCCTAACAAGCTAACCATGCTAACTTAATTGGTAATTAAATTGGAATGAATAGAAGTCCGATATAGTTTCGGCCACGCGTGAGGAGATGCGGAGTCACGAGAGGTTGGCTCCAATTCCTAACTCTTAAACTGGTCCGCGGCCCCAAATCCCTTAAGTGGGTAGCATCCCGGATTGGTGAGTCAAGTAAATCCCGGAGGTGGGACGGCGTAGTCCCCAGGGCCGGAGGTCCCGACGACTTAACTTGAGTATAAGTAAGTAAGTAAGAATGAGTAAGTAAAGTAAATGAAAGTAAGTAATTGTAAGTAAGAAAAAGTAAGTATGAGTAAAAGAGTAAAAGCATTCCGATTAACCCGGATGCATAATTTGGCTAACCTTGTGAAGGTAAGTACGACGTGTGCTATTACATTGTTGCCTTGGATTGTGTAATGAATTGTATTAGCATGTATGTTGAATGTAAAGCATGTATGTATGAAAATAATGAACTACATGTTTAGTGGACGTCAAATAGTCGGCGTGCCCTAGCTAGCACGCGGTATATGCGGAGTTTATACGCAGCGTTTACTGAGCCCCTTGGGGCACCATTTTTACTACACGCAGGTACCCGCTCGGGGATAAGTGAAGACTAGTTTATTTCTTGTCTTTCCTTTTGGATTGTAAACAGTGAATTTATGATTGGTGTACTGAGTTGTACATGGCTATAGCTTTTGATTAGCCGGTGTACCATGGGGTTCACCTTTTTGGATTTTGATAGGATGGGAATTGGTATAGATGAGTAGCCTTAGAAACTCATTCTTTGGTAAGCTTGAAAGGTTGTAATTGAATATACTTTAAATACTCGGTGATCCAGGATGTAAGTATTTGGCATATGATATTTTGGTAAGTAATTTAGTAGCTCGGTACACTATGTTCATCAGACCGTGACTGTAAGTAAGGTAAGCCTAGCTAGCCGTATGGGCGGTTAGCGGCGTTGTACCACCGCCGTAGTAAGTAGTATATTCCGCTGTGAACTCGTAGGATTAATAGGACGATTAGACGGTAAGCATAGGATTAGCGGTTGTGGGTGTTACAAAAAGTGGTATCAGAGCGTAGTAACGCTCTGATGTCCATAGTACCGAGCATAGGGGATTACCGAGTTAGGATTTCAACCGTCTTAAGACGGATACTTAGAAACCTAACTAGGAACTACCGTTATTAATAACGGATACCCTTGACGTTCTTAGGAACGATACTTTGCTTAAATTCCAAGACCTTTGAGTCATATCTTGCAAGCCTAATGTAACTGTTAAATATTCAGATGTCAGGCAGAGGTCCAGGTCGCCCTAGAGGAGGGGGCAATGACGGACCGGGCACGCAGACGATAGATGAGATCGTCGCTGCCACAGTAGCGCAGATGCTACCGCAAGTAATCCAGGCAATGCAACAAAACCAGCGAAACCAACAAACACAAGCGGGGCCAATCCCCCCCGCCCCGCCACCAGAGAAGTAAACTGGGTAAAAGCTATCGCAGACCTCCGTCCTCCCTGCTTTAGAGGCGAGAGCGATCCTGCAAAGCTAGAAGCCTACATCTCCGAAATGGAGACTGCTTTTGTGACCCTCGAAGCTCCTGCTGGAGTTCGAGTGAGAGTAGCTGCTTACTACCTCAAGGATGCCGCTATGGACTGGTGGAAACTAGTCAAGCATGAGTATGTCAGCGACCCCACCTTCGATTGGGAGTCTTTTGCATCACTCCTCCGATCCTGAAATACCCCGAACTTAAATATAGGGATTAAATAAATCTAATACGTATTTAAGGGCCTAATGGTACCTAATTAATATTGTAAGGAAAAATAAATCCAAAAGAAATAAAGTAACCGCTTAAAAGGCGAAAAACGCTAAATAAGCGTTAAATAACCATAGGAGGTATGAGACCTCGGTTAGCGTATTATATGGATTCCAAGGTTTAATAAGACCTAAATAATATATGGGAACAACTCCCAAAGAAAACGGATCCAAATAAAGTAATAAAACGCTAATAGAACTTTAGAGCACGTTTTTCGAGAGAACCCGAAAACGTGACTTTAAGTGGTCAAACGGACCCGTAAAAATTATAAATCACTAAATAATAATTATTAAGCACTTATGGAAGCTTAATAACTAATAAAAATAATTAAACGAGGAAATTCCGGAAAACGGGCCCGGTTAGTGAATAGTACCCAAACCGGGTAAAATAACGAGCGTTTTCTGTAAAAGACGAAAAACGCTCCAGCTAGTATACTATGGGGGCCGGTTTTTACTAGCTAAATAACCCCGCACACACACACATGTAACTAGCTAATTAAATAAGAGAGCTAAAAGCAAAAAGCAATAAAGTAAACATTACTTTATTTCCCTCCCTCTCACCTCACTCTCACATTCACTCACCTCTCTCTTTCCTCTTCCCCCTCTCCATCGTACTCTCCCTCTTCCTCCTCCCTTGGGCTGCGATTTTGAGCTCCCCCTCTACAACCATGGAAGCTCCATCTTCTCCTCCTTGCTCCATCCTCATGTAAGCTCCAAATCGAAAATAAATTACATATTTGAACTCCCCTCATTCTCCTCTACATTTCCCTCTTTTCAAAATTCGAAAAGGAAGAGTTTCATCTCCATGGGTTTTCCCCATTTGAAGAGAAAAGCACACCATTGGGGAGCTTGGAGTCTCCTCTTTCCAACAAGGTATAAATCTCCACAAAAGATTCAAGTTTTCTCCATTTTTCTTGGTAGCCGATTTTGGCTTGTTGTAATGCCTTGTTTTTCCTCTCTCTTTTGAGCATAATATCAACCCTCCAATGGTGGTGAGAACACCTTCTCGAATCAAGGGCTAAAACCCCTCCTAAAAGCTTCAAAAGGTAAACCCTAGAAATTTGCTTAAAACATCTCAATGAACTAGCATTAAATTAAGGGTTAGTATATTAATTATAGTTGCTTTGTGTTCATTGGGTGATGGGAATGGAGTTTGGCAACTCCATTCCCCACATGGCCGATTTGGGCAATGAAGAAAGAAGAGGAGAATTGAAAAACAATGGAAGGAAATACAAGCTCAAGGTAAGAGCTCTTTTAATGTTAATTTTGGTGCATTAGAGTAATGGAATGGGTAAACGAATAAAGAAACCAAACTAATGTATTAGTATTGAAGTTTATGAAGTTTTGGGTATTTGAGAGTAAGTTAGAGTATTTGTGAAATTAGTAAGTGAATTGTAGGCCTTGGAGCCAAATGATTGGGTATGAGTATTAGTATTGGTATTTGAAGAAGTATTGGTGTATTGGGATGGATTTATATTTGTATTGATTGCTGGTAGGACCCTTGTAAGGGTGTGGCTAGATTAGGAATGAAATTGGTGAGATTTGGTATGTGTGGCCAAGTAAGAAAAGTAGATGAACTATGGCAAAATTTTGGTAAGAATATGTGCACTTGTGGATGACTTGGTGAATGGGAGAACCAAGGTATGTATTGAGGATAGTAGAGATGTTTAATGACCATGGTATGGTAGTAGTAGTATGAGAAGTAATAAGTGCAAAATCTGTAACAAAGTATATAGAAATACATTGGTGAAGTTAGGAAGAATTAGTGTGTAAGAATTGGTGACAAGAGTTTGGGCTTGGGTATAGATGGTGCAATTGTTTGGAAATGAATTGGCATGGTAAGATGAGGCCTTTGGGATGCTAATAATGGTATAGGTAGTAGGAGTATTGAGTGTTAGAAGTAGGAACAAAAATCTGTAGCATTGGAGGATGAAAAACAGTTGTAAGTGTGGAAAGGAAGTGAGGAAATTGTGGAAGTTAATTGAGGAATTTAGCAAAGGTGTTGGTGGATGAATTGAGGTATTTTAGGAAGCCTAAATGGCATTAAAACATGTGGGATTACATGTAGAAAGATTGGGGAAGGAATGGGTAAGAAAAGAATTGAAAAACAAAGTCTGTAGCAGCTTTCTGCTACCGACCGACCCAGAGCCGGGTCGGACCGTGGGTCGGTCGGGGCTTAAGAAACGAGTATAAACCTTTCGGGAATGGACCGACCCAGGAGCCGTGGGTCGGACGTGGGTCGGTCGGACTCGAATTTTCTGTTGTCGAAGTTTCGCACTTCGACCGACCCAGAGGTGGGTCGGTCGGTGGGTCGGTCGGAGCTTGGACAACAGACCCGAAACTCTCGGCAATGGACCGACCCAGAGGTGTATGGGTCGGTCGGAATAGTTCTGGGTCGGTCGGGAGAAATTTCAGAGAACGAAACTTACTGGAATGGACCGACCCAGGGTTGGGTCGGTCGGTGGGTCGGTCGACCCATAACTTACAAAAAAAAAAAAACTAAAACTAAATGAATGTAACTAGTATATATATATATATACATATTATATATGTATGTATACCCACCTATGCATATGTACATGTGTGTAAGCAAGTAAACCATTGTAAGTAGATAAAAGTAAGTAAATAAAATGTAGGTATAGGAATGTAAAGACTTAGTAAGTATGAGTTAGGGAGCGTAAGGATAATCGAATTAAATTAATGATAGTTAGATTAATTATTCGATTGTATGTATATCATAGGATTTGATTTGTGAACACCGGAGGAACGTTGGGATACAAGTGCAACGGTGAAAGGTATGATTTCTTCATGCCCTGTATCCTAATCTGGTTACCCCGATTTGTGTGCTTATTGATCACCTAATAAGATAAATGCACGAACCGGATATATTGCACTTACTGTGCTTGTTTATATTGTTCTTGGTATATTTCTCTTGAACAATAGTTTGTATAATTCATGAAATGTATGGAGGATGATATGGTGTAAATGAATCTTGTATTGTACTTCGGTATTGTATTATATTTCGTATGAATGTATATTGGGCCTTGTATTTGTAATGTGGCTTGAATGTTGACTTGTGCTAATTCCTAACTATCTAACTCCTAACTTAAGTGAGTAAATTGGAATGAGTACAAGTCCGATATAGCTTCGGCCACGCGTGAGGATGAGGTGACACAAGAGGTTGGATCCGATTCCTGGTTCGTAAGCTGGTCCACGGCCCAAATCCCTTAATGGGTAGCATCCTGGATTAGTGAACCAAGTAAATCCCGGAGGTGGGACGGAGTAGTCCCCGGGCCGGAGGTCCCGACGACTTAACTTGAGTAAGAGTAAGAGTAAGTAAGTATGTATGAGTATGAGATGAGTATGTATGCGTATGTATGAAGTAATGAGTAAAAGAGTAATCTCCACCCGATTAACCCGGGTGGACCAATGAAGCTAACTCGTATTGTAAATTGTGTATGTATTGGGTATATGTATTCGGAAGGAGGTAAGTATATATTTGATGGTTATATTGTATTCTTTGTATGTAATGAAGCGTATGTGTGTATGCTTGCGTAAGTATTCATGTATTGTGTATAAGAGCATGTATGCATGTATGTTGTGTGAAAATCAACCGCATGTATTCGACCAAGTGGTCGGCGTACCCTCACTAGTACGCGGGGTATGCGGTTATCATGCTCGGCGAAAGCTGACCCCTTCGGGGGACATTTTTTAGTGTGCAGGTACCCGAAGCGAATGTGGTCAAGGCACGAGACCGGCGACTACATTGGATAGTAGTAGCAGAATGTAGAGGTGTATTAACTAGCACACCCCTTGTATTTAGAAAGTAATGTAGTAGCGAGGAATGGGTAGTAAGTAGTCTCTTAGTGAGTATGTGTGAACTTGAAGAGGTATTATACTTGTATAAGGAACCTAGTAAACTCGGTATGTAGATTACATGTATTGTATTTGGAGTATTGTATTGAATGGCAGATTGTAGTAGTAATTGGTAAGTGAAGAATGTATTGTAGATTTGTAGTACTCGGGATTCCGGTCCATCAGACCGATGCTGTATGTAGAAACAGTAGCCTGTTAGTCACGTGGGTGACTAACGGCATTGTATCACCCATTGTATGTAAGTATATATCCGCTGCGAGTATCTGATGAGTAAGGAGATTGGACGTTAATGACTGTATTAATAGTAGGGGTGTTACAAAAAGTGGTATCAGAGCGAAGTATCGCTCTGATGACTGGAAATGCCGAGTTTAGGAATACCGAGTTAGGAAGTAGAAGCTTAGGGCTAAGGGCTGAGTGTTAGCATTAGAGATATGCTAGTTAGGAACTACCGGCGAGTACCGGATACCTACAATACCAGTCCCGCCCGCCGCAAACCCCCACTGTATAACTTGGGAAAGGACGCCAGAGAGAAGGAAAGTCCTCTCATACTCGGGGGAACCCGATCTGGCAGTGGTGAAGCAATCACACAGTAAACAAGAACCGACACGTAGTAGATTCCAATGACCGGAAGTCCCGGAGATGGATCCCGGTTGAACCACAACACCCGCACTTAATAGCGGTAGGACGAGCACTCCAACCACGGGGAGGCTGCAACTTACAACAGCTTGGGGCGACGTGCTTAGCAGTCGCGAAACCCAGCTAGACAACCAGCAGTAGGAAGGAAGCACTAACCATGCAATGAAATGGAAAAAGGAGTAATGACAGAACCCGAGACACAAGTCTACGGGATAGTAATACTTGAATAATACCACCAACGGTATGCCAGCTGACTAAGGACATAGTCAGGGACGATTAACTCCAAAAACCACAACGCCAATGAGGTTACAATACCTGGCCAACATAGCTCAGACAGCTACAAGAACATTCACAAGCTATAAGCTGATGCAACTACAACCGTAGTGCCTAGAACAACTCAGGCTCAGGAACCACAAACGTGTGGGAACGAGCAACAAGGAAGAACACAACCAAATCAAAGGGGAACCTCCAAGGATTGGAGAATTACCCTGATCAATGACAGCCATGTCAAACTTACTAAGAAGTTACTCAGAAGAGTAATTAACCCAAGTAAATGATCAACAAGATCAAAGGAAGAGTCAACAAGACTATCGAGAACCAGTGAAAACCATACCGTGACCGGTATCGGCTTACCCAAAAACCACCAGTACCACGCACTTGCCACGGCAAGTGCAGTAATAACGGGAGCATTCAGGAGGACTTTTAACATACCACAGGTACATAGTGATGTACCGTGACAGCAATGAAACAACTATAGGATCACAAATCCTGGAAGCTAGAGGAATCAAACCTTGGAAAGGCCTGACGGCCTGACCATTGTATTAAGAACATACCAGACAGCGGGAAGCTGGACCTGGTCAAGACCACTAACATGGCTATGCCATGTAGGACTTCTTTTGACACCGAACCATTGTTTCAAAACCAAAATTTTTCTTTCAAAACCACAACTTTCCTTTTAAACCTTGGATTTCAAAACCAAACCAACAAAATTACGGTGAGTATCATAGAATGATACAAGAGGAGTCGACAATAGAATACTTCACCTAGGCGTGTGACGAACACTACGAGTGTACCCAATTACGGGATGTGGGACGACTGCACTCCGAAGGAGCTTGTGGGCCTGACATATAGTTGGGTAAGTGGTAACGTATCAACATGGTACCCCCGTATGTATACTTGTAGTGTACGACACACGGGAAGTAGTCGACTCCGTTCTACGGACCTTGAGTGAATTCTAACCAGAACAACTGGACACCACAGACAACCAAGGAGAAGGAAACTCAGTTAAGGAACAAGTATAAGGAACTCCGAGAACGCATTTGAAGATAAGGAGTAAAGATTGGAAAGTGCAAAAAGCACAACTAGCAAGTATAGACATTGGATATGTCTCGAGGACATCAAACAAATACGTGCTGGAAGGGATACCCAGCCTAAACACAGTAAGGCAATCGCCTAACGTGAACACCACAATGCTCAACAAACGGGACAGGATTCCCAAGAGCAATTACAAGATTACCATAAAGTAAAATCCATCATTGAAGGGAATAATAAACCTAGTCTCAAACGCTAGGAGCAAGTATAAACAGTCTACCCAAGAACGGGAGACGTTATAACCCAAAAAGGAGATACTCAAATACAATACCACAGGGCGGTATAGTAATAACACATCGCAATATTAGCCGGGGGAAACGGCATGACACAACAACACCCAGGAGCAATCCTTGAAGGGTGTCCGAGTTAGCAACAGATGAACAAAGCCTCATGATAAAGGCACAAAAGCTAGAATGAGCATTCGGTTAGGACACCAAAGGGATTTCATTTAATAGGAAATACCCTAAATTACCTAAAGGCACTGATTAACATCAGAATGCTAGAAAGGGCCTCCTATGAACGGAAGCGTGATGGCACGACTTACCATGGGGCCCAGTAATACCTCCAACCAATGGGGTACACAAGGAGTGAAAACAGATATAAGCAGCTTGCAAAGAGCATAGCTCGCAGCAACACGGCTTAAAAGCCATCAACCAACCATGTAGGTAAACCTTGATGGTTGCATAACCCACACCATTTGGTGGCAAGACTTGCAAGAGATATTACCTCATACGACAAGAAATCAACAACTGGACCATCAGTTCAAACCCAACATCCTGAGTGGCTTGGAGTAATGGCCATCTCAGAGTCACTGTCACTAGAGCACCAGCCTAGTATACAGTTGACAAGCTTTTAATTACCTTCATGCCTACTGTAGCTGATAACACAGAGGCATAAGAATCAGGATAATGCCAACATTGGCCTAGACCACATTTGGAACTACGAGAAACCCAAGGGAAGGTACCCTCGTTAACTGAAGACCACCAATGCAGTGGTGATGTGAACCCTTAGTAAAGGCTTCCATCTACTATAACGATAAAGCCTACGCAACGGACATTGCCAAGGATGATGGGATAAGGAATTGAGACTCCCAAACCATTATGACTTAAGGAGTAAGTATACTCCACATGCACCCAAGCATGTGGTGAACCATCGTATAAACACCAACATGGTAAACCTCGTCACGAGACTTATGAGCGGAAGCATACCCCTCAATAAGAACCTTCACTTGTCGGTGATAAAATACCCTCCAATTGGAGAACGGGACCAGAAAACCCTGGAAGTTTCTTGGGATGTCCCGGTGACGTACATATAAGAATAAAACTACACAGCTAGAGTCTGTAACCAATGCTCAGCTTAGAGAGGACAGTCATTGTCAAAACAATCAATGTGAGTGCACATTGCACACCATGAAGGATCAACGCTCAAGAGAGCTTGTAACCCGATAAATTACTTCACCCTTTGTCAACCAAGACACTTGGTAAAATGGTGTCGTAAATGAGCAAATAATGTGAGGTAGGCTAACCTACACATGAAACCCGAGTTGAGATAAGGCATCTCTACAATGGGAAGATAATACCATTACGGTATGCAACAACAATCATCATACATATGAACTAGGAAACTCCTAGTGTACTTACACCATAAGGAAATGGTGCCAATGACAATGGCAATGAGTAAAGAGAAAACTATCACAATAACAGAAACAGTAAGAACAATGTTGTACAATGAGTAAGAATACGGTGCGCAACAAGCGACCGCTATGAGGAAGTAGTTAGATAACGACACGGAGTATAAGTATGGAAGACAGGCGAAATATTCTTTTCTATCACATAAGTGACTTACTGTCAAGCGTTTACGCCTCTGCACTCTGTATGACTGAGTGTTTTGGTATTGCACTTGCGCAGTTGATGATCTAATGGGATGGTTAGGGATATGGCAAATGTAAACCGTAGTAGCCCCTCCTTTCCACCAACAACTATGGCATGAGCCAGCTAAGGAAGCTTAGCAACAAATCGTGCGGCCTAAGGCCAAAGAAGCACGAAGAGTGTAAACCCGAAAACAATCACAAGATGTGAATTCCATTGGAATAAAAGGTGAAAGGAGACGTAACAAAGTCACAAGGACCGACGCATAGAAAATGCAAGGTCATACAAGTAAAGGACACTTGCACTGAACCAGAAGAACTGGTATAATGCAGAAGCTATTGACAACAAAGGAAGCACTATAACTAAGTAGTGGCTTAACCTCGCCCGACAATAAGTCGGAGGAACTTAGTAAATAATCGTGGGAGTACGAATAGCAGGTGCAGTAGATTACCAGAGAGCTGGTTACAACCTAAAACTCATCGAGTTCGAACACGGTAAAAGAATACCGAATTTGTTTAGTAAACCTTATTCCCATAATAGACGGATAAAAGGTTATGTATAGCACATTGAGGATAACAAGAAGGGTGAGTAACCCAAGTTATCAGGGTCGCGCAGCAGAAGCTAGTGGGCCCTAGCTAGGAGATAATATACCTAGTAAGTATAGTAGAAGGGCTATTAATGCCTTGAAGCCTAATAGGCTAGAACCAAATTGTTTGTGAGTTAAATAAACTCATAGGAGAATTCTCGGTGCAAAGACTAAACCATTGGTATGGTTAAGACCCTTTGACCAGAGCATACTGTATAGTGTACCGTAGTGAAGCTAAATGCTTCAGATTGCCCAAATTGATTAAACCAATGTTTAATAATAATAACATATGATAGATTACGTGGGCGTAATCCCTTTTAAGGGGGGTAGAGCGAAAACCGCTTAATGTAAGCTTTGTGAATAAAACACATAAACCATAATGTGCATAGCACAAATGAGAATCAAATTAATGATTGATACTATGTTAAATAGACATAAGTACTCGTCCATATTGTAATTATGGTAAATAAGCATTAGATATGCAAATACCATAGGGCGAATATACCCATCGTGTAACCCAGTGTAAGGGTATTAGTAAAGAAGAGTAATGAGTAGAGGACGGAACTCCACAAGTATTGTAACTCTTGAAGAAGTAGTATGAAGTAAATGAGAATAGTAGATGAATGAATTCTAAAGAGTAGTGTATTCGTAAGTAAAATTATCGGAAGTAAATTGAGAACAATTAAACTCTACAAGTATGATAACTCCTAATTAAAATATTTGAAACAATTGAGGGTAATGGATGGAAGTAGTGAAGGTTGATGAAATGAGCACTTAGGTATTGAACCATGGAGTAAAGCATTTTGGAAATAGAGTGAGGATGATTGATGGACGAATCCATCCTTTGGAGATGTATGAATGACTAGGGAGAATTAAAGATAAACATGGAAATAATTGAATTAATTGCTTGTTGAAACTGACGTGGGAAGTCGAACTTGATCCTGATCAGATCAGGGGAAACCGAACACAAATTGGGGTGGAAAGATAGTTCAACACTGATGCTGATCACATCAGGGTCGAATGATTCTTGAAGCTCCCCTTAAGTGGTCACAAGAATCACACTTAGGATAGAAGTAATGAATAGAAATTGGAATTTGGAGTTGGATGCTTTAGAAAGATTTCTAGTTAGTAGTTGAAAGAGAATTTTCTTAGACTGGAGAGTAAGTAATTGTGGGAAGTTACACCGGAAAGGATGGTAGTGTAGCATATTATATTATTCCAAGGGCAACAGGACATAGATGAGTCCTGTGTCGAAAAGATCTGAGTGCCTACGGGATTGTGATGTGTATTGCATTGCTTTGGGAATAGCTTTGCACTGTATGTATGTATGAACCGTGTAATGAGGAACCGGATGATTGGTAGGAATGCGGATTGGAGTAATTATTGTACATGGGTATGGTATGGTATGTAGGAACCTTGAAGAATAGATTGAGAATCATAGGAAGGAAGGATGTATGACTTTGGCACTAGACAAGTATAAAGGAGTAAATATAGTAATCCCATAACCTCGAACAACTTTGAGGACAAAGTTCTTAAGGGGGGTAGATTGAAATACCCCGAACTTAAATATAGGGATTAAAATAAATCTAATACGTATTTAAGGGCCTAATGGTACCTAATTAATATTGTAAGGAAAAATAAATCCAAAAGAAATAAAGTAACGCTTAAAAGGCGAAAAACGCTAAATAAGCGTTAAATAACCATAGGAGGTATGAGACCTCGGTTAGCGTATTATATGGATTCCAAGGTTTAATAAGACCTAAATAATATATGGGAACAACTCCCAAAGAAAACGGATCCAAATAAAGTAATAAAACGCTAATAGAACTTTAGAGCACGTTTTTCGAGAGAACCCGAAAACGTGACTTTAAGTGGTCAAACGGACCCGTAAAAATTATAAATCACTAAATAATAATTATTAAGCACTTATGGAAGCTTAATAACTAATAAAAATAATTAAACGAGGAAATTCCGGAAAACGGGCCCGGTTAGTGAATAGTACCCAAACCGGGTAAAATAACGAGCGTTTTCTGTAAAAGACGAAAAACGCTCCAGCTAGTATACTATATGGGGGCCGGTTTTTACTAGCTAAATAACCCCGCACACACACACATGTAACTAGCTAATTAAATAAGAGAGCTAAAAGCAAAAAGCAATAAAGTAAACATTACTTTATTTCCCTCCCTCTCACCTCACTCTCACATTCACTCACCTCTCTCTTTCCTCTTCCCCCTCTCCATCGTACTCTCCCTCTTCCTCCTCCCTTGGGCTGCGATTTTGAGCTCCCCCTCTACAACCATGGAAGCTCCATCTTCTCCTCCTTGCTCCATCCTCATGTAAGCTCCAAATCGAAAATAAATTACATATTTGAACTCCCCTCATTCTCCTCTACATTTCCCTCTTTTCAAAATTCGAAAAGGAAGAGTTTCATCTCCATGGGTTTTCCCCATTTGAAGAGAAAAGCACACCATTGGGGAGCTTGGAGTCTCCTCTTTCCAACAAGGTATAAATCTCCACAAAAGATTCAAGTTTTCTCCATTTTTCTTGGTAGCCGATTTTGGCTTGTTGTAATGCCTTGTTTTTCCTCTCTCTTTTGAGCATAATATCAACCCTCCAATGGTGGTGAGAACACCTTCTCGAATCAAGGGCTAAAACCCCTCCTAAAAGCTTCAAAAGGTAAACCCTAGAAATTTGCTTAAAACATCTCAATGAACTAGCATTAAATTAAGGGTTAGTATATTAATTATAGTTGCTTTGTGTTCATTGGGTGATGGGAATGGAGTTTGGCAACTCCATTCCCCACATGGCCGATTTGGGCAATGAAGAAAGAAGAGGAGAATTGAAAAACAATGGAAGGAAATACAAGCTCAAGGTAAGAGCTCTTTACTAATGTTAATTTTGGTGCATTAGAGTAATGGAATGGGTAAACGAATAAAAGAAACCAAACTAATGTATTAGTATTGAAGTTTATGAAGTTTTGGGTATTTGAGAGTAAGTTTGAGTATTTGTGAAATTAGTAAGTGAATTGTAGGCCTTGGAGCCAAATGATTGGGTATGAGTATTAGTATTGGTATTTGAAGAAGTATTGGTGTATTGGGATGGATTTATATTTGTATTGATTGCTGGTAGGACCCTTGTAAGGGTGTGGCTAGATTAGGAATGAAATTGGTGAGATTTGGTATGTGTGGCCAAGTAAGAAAAGTAGATGAACTATGGCAAAATTTTGGTAAGAATATGTGCACTTGTGGATGACTTGGTGAATGGGAGAACCAAGGTATGTATTGAGGATAGTAGAGATGTTTAATGACCATGGTATGGTAGTAGTAGTATGAGAAGTAATAAGTGCAAAATCTGTAACAAAGTATATAGAAATACATTGGTGAAGTTAGGAAGAATTAGTGTGTAAGAATTGGTGACAAGAGTTTGGGCTTGGGTATAGATGGTGCAATTGTTTGGAAATGAATTGGCATGGTAAGATGAGGCCTTTGGGATGCTAATAATGGTATAGGTAGTAGGAGTATTGAGTGTTAGAAGTAGGAACAAAAATCTGTAGCATTGGAGGATGAAAAACAGTTGTAAGTGTGGAAAGGAAGTGAGGAAATTGTGGAAGTTAATTGAGGAATTTAGCAAAGGTGTTGGTGGATGAATTGAGGTATTTTAGGAAGCCTAAATGGCATTAAAACATGTGGGATTACATGTAGAAAGATTGGGGAAGGAATGGGTAAGAAAAGAATTGAAAAACAAAGTCTGTAGCAGCTTTCTGCTACCGACCGACCCAGAGCCGGGTCGGACCGTGGGTCGGTCGGGCTTAAGAAACGAGTATAAACCTTTCGGGAATGGACCGACCCAGGAGCCGTGGGTCGGACGTGGGTCGGTCGGACTCGAATTTTCTGTTGTCGAAGTTTCGCACTTCGACCGACCCAGAGGTGGGTCGGTCGGTGGGTCGGTCGGAGCTTGGACAACAGACCCGAAACTCTCGGCAATGGACCGACCCAGAGGTGTATGGGTCGGTCGGAATAGTTCTGGGTCGGTCGGGAGAAATTTCAGAGAACGAAACTTACTGGAATGGACCGACCCAGGGTTGGGTCGGTCGGTGGGTCGGTCGACCCATAACTTACAAAAAAAAAAAAACTAAAACTAAATGAATGTAACTAGTATATATATATATATATACATATATATATGTATGTATACCCACCTATGCATATGTACATGTGTATGTAAGCAAGTAAACCATTGTAAGTAGATAAAAGTAAGTAAATAAAATGTAGGTATAGGAATGTAAAGACTTAGTAAGTATGAGTTAGGGAGCGTAAGGATAATCGAATTAAATTAATGATAGTTAGATTAATTATTCGATTGTATGTATATCATAGGATTTGATTTGTGAACACCGGAGGAACGTTGGGATACAAGTGCAACGGTGAAAGGTATGATTTCTTCATGCCCTGTATCCTAATCTGGTTACCCCGATTTGTGTGCTTATTGATCACCTAATAAGATAAATGCACGAACGGATTTATTGCACTTACTGTGCTTGTTTATATTGTTCTTGGTATATTTCTCTTGAACAATAGTTTGTATAATTCATGAAATGTATGGAGGATATGGTAAATGAATCTTGTATGTACTTGTATTGTATTATATTTCGTATGATGTATATGGGCCTTGTATTTGTAATGTGGCTTGAATGTTGACTTGTGCTAATTCCTAACTAGCTAACTCCTAACTTAAGTGAGTAAATTGGAATGAGTACAAGTCCGATATAGCTTCGGCCACGCGTGAGGATGAGGTGACAAGAGGTTGGATCCGATTCCTGGTTCTTAAGCTGGTCCACGGCCCAAATCCCTTAAATGGGTAGCATCCTGGATTAGTGAACCAAGTAAATCCCGGTGGTGGGACGAGTAGTCCCCGGGCCGGAGGTCCCGACGACTTAACTGAGTAAGAGTAAAGTAAGTAAGTATGTATAGTATGAGTATGAGTATGTGCGTATGTATGGAGTAATGAGTAAAAGAGTAATCTCCACCCGATTAACCCGGGTGGACCAATGAAGCTAACGATGTATTGTGTATGTATGGTATGTGTATTCGGAAGAAGGTAAGTATAGTATTTGATGGTATATGTATTCCTTGTATGATGATATGTATGTGTATGCTTGTGAAGTATTATGTATTGTGTATGAAAGCATGTATGCATGTTGTGTGTAAAATGAACCGCATGTATACGACCAAGTGGTCGGCGTACCCTCACTAGTACGCGGGGTATGCGGTTATCATGCTCGGCGAAAGCTGACCCCTTCGGGGGACATTTTTTAGTGTGCAGGTACCCGAAGCGAATGTGGTCAAGGCACGAGACCGGCGACTACATTGGATAGTAGTAGCAGAATGAGAGGTGTATTAACTAGCACACCCCTTGTATTTAGAAAGTAATGTAGTAGCGAGGAATGGGTAGTAGTAGTCTCTTAGTGAGTATGTGTGAACTTGAAGAGGTATTATACTTGTATAAGGAACCTAGTAAACTCGGTATGTAGATTACATTGTATTGTATTTGGGTATTGTATTGAATGGCAGATTGTAGTAGTAATTGGTAAGTGAAGAATGTATTGTAGATTTGTAGTACTCGGGATTCCGGTCCATCAGACCGATGCTGTATGTAGAAACAGTAGCCTTGTTAGTCACGTGGGTGACTAACGGCATTGTATCACCCATTGTATGTAAGTATATATCCGCTGCGAGTATCTGAGAGTAGGAGATTGGACGTTAATGACTGTATTAATAGTAGGGGTGTTACAGATCCAAGTACTATCCGGAGCATGTAAAGACCAAGAAAAGGCTAGAGCTGGATGCCTTAAAGGTGACAGACAAGATGTCTGTGGATGAGTACTACCGCACCTTCACTTCTATCCTCCGTCTCCTCCCTGATCTAGGATACACCGCCAGGTGTTGGTCGATCGCTTCTATGGCGGTCTGAGCCATCGTCTTCGGTACGGTATGGGATACACCAGATTTACCTCCCTTCAGGTAAATAACGGTTAACCCTTAGTGTCATTTCAATTCCTTGAATTCTTTGGATCTTTCCTTATTCCTCCTTAAATGAGAATCCCGGCTAATACCTGAGATTTCAGGAGTGTTATCACGCGGCTTCTCGCGTTGAAATCACTTGCCAACTAAGGGATGAAGAAACTGCGCTGAAGCGCAAAGCCAACAACAAAAACACCAGTACTGAGGAGCAGAACCAGGGGAAGAGCTGGAAAAAGAAGAAAGGGAATTTCTTTCAGCAATCCCAAATGAAATCCCAGGGTGAGAGCAGTGCCCATGCTGAGCAGGGCAAACCAGCTGAGCTTCTTCAGCTTGGTTATTCTGCACCGGTGGCAGCCAAGCCACTGAGATCACACCCACCATAGGGTAAATTCCTAATCCAATTTGTATTCGTATAAGTAATGTATCTAGTATATCCACGCACACATGTGCTAACCCTCTAACCTCAGGTTCTAGCTCCGGTGTCACCAAAACCTTCTCCGATGGCCGCACCTATGTGTGCAGAAAGTGCAACCAGGACCATCCTGGTAAGGACTGTTATGGGAGGGACATCAAGTGCTATAGCTGCCAGAAGCTAGGACACACGGCCAACAGATGCCCAGAGAGCACCAAGCCAAAGGGGAACTTCCAAAACTACAAGCAAAGGGAAGGCAAGGAGGTTGCATCTGGCGATGCACCGACCCAGCAGGCACCACAGGGACAGTGATCCCGGGGACCTCCGCGGGGTGCACCTCAGAGGCAGCCTGTCCTTCATGTCATAGACCGTGATGGGTCCGGTTCTAAGTCCGGCCCAGGTAATAATCTCAACCTTTAATCCTTGAAGTAGCATGTCTAACTAGTAGAGTAACTGTTTGAATGAATGCATGAGTAAATAAAATGAAGTGTGTATTAAGCATGAAATGAAGTAGTTGAAACTAGTACTCACCATAGACGAAATTTGTAACCATAGGAAGCTTTAGTATCTGTTACCCGATACCGGTAAACTTGAATCAAGAAGAGATCGACATCACCAACCACGACTACACCAACGAACAGTGTCAGGTCATCCGACCAGGTATGATCTTATTAAAGGGATACCTGACACCCGAAGCACAAATCTCAATCATCCGACGATGCAACGAGCTAGGAACGGGTCAAGGTGGATTTTACACACCCAATTCCCCGGTGGAGCGAAGATGAAGCTGAAGATGATGTGCTTGGGAAAGGACTGGAATCCTTATACCAAGACATACCAGGAGACACGAACACAAGACGGAACGACACCACCGATAATACCACCAGAGTTCCAGACACTTGTCACACAAGCAGTAGAACTAGCACAACAATGTGAACCTGAACCGATCCCCGCACTTGAAGCGGACCTCTGTATCGTCAACTTCTACGAGAAAGAAGGACGACTTGGGTTACACCAAGACAAGACGAGACAACGGAATCTCTTGAACAAGGAGTGCCCGTAGTGTCTTGGTCCATTGGTGATGACGCCGTATTCCTGTATAGCGAGTAGAAGCGTGTGGACCTCGCAGAGAAATTGGTATTGCGATCAGGAGATGTCCTAATCATGGGTGGAAACTCTAGGATGCTGTATCACGGGATCAACAAGATCAAGTTGAATACGGCACCGCCGGCAATAATCAATGCCACACACATGAAACCAGGACGCCTGAACCTTACCTTTAGAAGTATTAAATTCATAGTATCATGTAATCTATTAGTAACGTGTATTAGAGACACGGTTTGTATGATGGTTGGTTTATCAATAAAGAGCTGTGTGATTTAATTCCACTTGTGTCCACCATCAATACTTAACCAATTGTGAATTCAATAGGTTGTGGGCTCGGTACCGAAGGTATCTTGAGCATCCTCACCGAAGCACAAGCCGGCAAAAGCGCACCATCTTAGCGGGAACCTTCCCAGTAAATGGCATTGATGCCAATGTGTTATTCGACTCCGGCGCCTCTCACACCTTCGTATCACCATCTTTCGTGAAGAGGTTGAAGCTAGATGCGGATGAGCTACCGAACTTCATGGTTACTCTCCCATCGAAGGAGCGAGTAAAGTGCACCAAGTATTATCAATCAGCCACAATCCAAATCAAAGGTGAAGCGTTTCCCATTTCCTTCATCGAGTTCAATGGATTGGGATTCGACTTAATCATCGGAATGAATTGGTTGGAGCGGCACAAGGGTAGAATCCTCTGCGCCGAGCATCGATTGCTGCTCAAGTCCTTCTGGGGTTACTGTATCTTACCGCCAGAGACCGAGAGAGCCTTCGACCACACTCATATCTGCCATGGCCATGTACCGGGAGCTCAGAAAGGGCCAAGAGGTGTATCTTTGTTATGTACAAGACCTGGAGAGAGATCCAGAGTTCAGTGACAATGTACCGATAGTATCTGAATTTGCCGATGTATTCCCTAAGGAGCTACCCGGCATGCCACCACCGAGAGCAGTGGAATTTGAAATTGATCTATTGCCAGGTACCGGTCCCATTGCTAGGGCACCGTACCGCATGGCACCTGCAGAAATGACCGAACTAAAAGAGCAGTTAAGAGACCTTCTAGACAAAGGGTTTATACGCCCGAGCGTATCACCCTGGGGAGCACCGGTTCTCTTCGTGAAGAAGAAGGACGGTAGCCTCCGACTATGTATTGACTACCGCGAGCTGAATGCGGTCACAGTCAAAAATAAATACCCACTACCACGTATCGACGACCTATTCGACCAGTTGAAAGGAGCCTCAGTCTTCTCCAAGATCGACCTCCGTTCAGGGTATCATCAAATTGCAATCAAAGAGCAAGACATTGAGAAAACGGCATTCCGTACCAGATATGGCCACTATGAATTCACAGTGATGCCATTCGGTTTGTCAAACGCACGAGCAAAATTCGTGGATCTTATGAATCGACTATTCAGTGAGCAGTTGGACACTTCGGTTGTGGTCTTCATCGACGACATCCTTGTATATTCCAAATCACCAGAGGAACATGAAACTCACTTGAGGAAAGTGCTTGAGACACTGCACGAGAACCAGCTATATGCGAAGTTCTCCAAATGCGAGTTTTGGCTTGATTAGGTATCATTCCTTGGACATGTCATCTCGAGCGCAGGTATCTCGGTTGACCCTTCTAAGATAGAAGTTGTACGATCATGGCCTAGACCTAAGACTGTTACCGACATTCGGAGCTTTCTTGGTCTAGCCGGTTACTACCGGAGATTTGTAAGGGACTTCTCGAAAGTCGCTAAGCCCATGACTACATTGATGAAGAAAGATGCACCGTTTGTATGGACACACGAGTGCGAGTTATCATTTCAGAAACTGAAAGACTCATTGATCTCAGCGCCCTCCTTACTCTTTCAGAGGGCACAGAGGGATTTGAGGTGTACTGTGATTCATCAGGCAAAGGAATGGGATGCATACTCATGCAGCATGGCAAGGTTGTTGCTTATGCCTCCCGCCAGCTGAAAAGCATGAGGAGAATTACCCGACTCACGACTTAGAGTTAGGAGCCATTGTCTTCGCCTTGAAGATATGGCGACACTATCTCTATGGGGTAAGCATCACCATCTACTCCGATCATAAGAGCTTACAGTATGTATTCACACAGAAAGAACTGAACTTGAGACAGAGAAGATGGATGGAATTTCTTTCAGACTACGACATCAACTTGCAGTATAAGGAAGGGAAGGCAAACATTGTAGCCGACGCCCTGAGCGTCGAGCACACTCGCTCCATTCGCTACTCGCTTCTTCTAGCTTGGTTGACGAGGTGCGAGACGCTCAGTTGAGCGACCCTTACCAAACCGAAATCAGACACAAGATCGAGAATGGTACATTTGAGAAGAAGAAGTATGACTTCAAGCTACATGAAGATGGTTTGATTCGGTTGAATGGCAGGCTATGGTCCCCCGAAGCAATGCTGAGCTAAGGATCGCATCCTGCGAGAGTCACACTGTTCCACATTGTCAGTCCAACCGGGAGCCTCCAAGATGTACAAAGACATGAAGAGGTACTTCTGGTGGTCTGAATGAAGTCAGATGTGATAGAGTATGTATTGAGATGCTTAACATGCCAGAAGGTAAAATTTGAACACCGTAGACCGGGCGGAATGGTACAATCGATGCCAGTTCCGGAGTGGAAATTTCATGATATCTCCATGGATTTTGTTGTAGGACTCCCACCTGCCAGGGGAGGACTCGACATGATCTGGGGTGTAGTCGATCGCCTTACCAAGGTTGCCAGATTCATACCGATGAAGGACACTGGAAGGTAGTAAAGCTAGCTGAGCTTTTCGATAAGGAGATTATCAGACACCACGGAGTCCCTAAGACTATAGTATCTGACCGCGACACCAGATTTCTCTCGAGATACTGGAGAGCTACACGGGAAGCGTTGGGTACAGAATTGAAGTTGAGTACCGCCTTCCATCCTCAGACCGACGGTCAGACAGAAGAAAGGACCATCCATACACTGGAGGACATGCTTCAGGGCATGTGCCTTAGACTTTCAGGGGAGTTGGTTAGATAAGCTTCATCTTATCGAGTTCTCGTATAATAATAGTTATCACGCCTCGATTAATATGTCGCCTTTCCAAGCTCTATACGGTAGACCTTGCCGTACACCCTTGTGTTGGAATGAGTCAAGTGAAGCGGTCATAATAGGACCGGTATTCTTGAGCAAGTGCAAGCTGAAGTGCAGCAGATTAGAGCTAACATGAAGGCAGCCCAAGATAGACAGAAATCCTATGCGGATGTGAGACGACACGACCTTGAGTTCGCCGTGGGCGACCAAGTGTTCTTGCACGTTTCACCTATGAAGGTGTCTTCCGTTTTGGTCAGAAGGGCAAGCTAAGCCCAAAGTTTTGTAGGGGTCGTACACTATCACCGAAGAGTTGGATCCGTAGCCTACAGCTTAGCACTACCTGAGGACTTGGGGCGGTCCATGATGTATTTCATGTGTCAACCTCAAGAAGTATATTGCTGATCCTTCTCATGTGTTAGAGCCCCGAGCACTTATCCATTGAGCCAAACATGAGATATGTTGAAACCCCAGTGAGAATCCTGGATAAGAGACCAGAGACACTCGCCATAAGTCTAGTACGAAAATGGTGAAGGTCCTATGGTCAAAACCATGATGTCGAGAAAGCGACATGGGAATTGGAGGATGCCATGAGGCTAAGTACCCACAGCTGTTCATAGACTAGAGAGTCTAGTATTTAGCAATACGGGACGGGTGTACCCCTTTTAAGGGGGTAGAGCCCTTTTGCTTTTGCATTGCTCTAGGGGTAAGCATTGCTTAGTGTGTAGTATTGTAATAGGTTTGTATGGCACACATAGTGTGAATTTGGTATGTGTATGTATGTGTAATGTGTAATGTACCTGGTAATGTGTATTGCGGATTTAAGGTGTATTGTGCATTGTGGAAGGTATGTATGGAAATGTTGGATTGTGTATGATCACTAGTAGAAAAAATGTTTTAATGACGGCGTTTAAACCACGGTTAAGTGGAAAAACCATGGTTTAAAGTTATAAACCACGGTTTAATAGAAACCATCGTTAAGGTGCATTCCAGAGCGTATTATACCACGGTTTTCAGGGGAACCGTGGTATATAGTACATTGCCGGAGTGAATATACCACGGTTCTTCAAGAACCGTCGTATATAGGTAACTATATACCACGGTCCTAGGCAACTGTCATTTATATTGCACATCTTGCTATATTAAACCACGGTTTTTTGATCAACCGTGGTATATAATCTAGGCGGGAATTTTAATTTTTGGCCGAAATTTAACGCGGCGCTTTCTCTCTATTCTCATATATGTCGACACACTCTTCTTCTTCATTCTCTTCATGGTAATTTTGGAACCCAAACGACAAGCTCTGCAACTCTTCTTCATTCTCTTCAAACTCACGATAATTGGAACCCAAACCGACGAACATGCTCTGAACTATCTTCATTCTCTTCAACTAGCTACGGTAATTTTTGCAATCCTAACCGCGAACAAGGAACATGCTCTTCCTCATTATCTCTTGTTTTTCGGTAATTTTTGCAGCTTACACTTGCGAACAAGGAACATGCTCGTCCTCACTCACTCATTCTCACTTTAATTTTCGCAAAATAACCGGCGAACTTCATTCTCTTCAACTTCACGGTAATTTTGCAACCCACCGCGAACAAGGAACATACTACGCCATTCTTCACTCATTATTTTGAACCATAAATCGCAAACAAGGAACACACATGTTCTAGCCTCTCATTCTCTTCTGTACTGTGTTTGATATCTGCGAAGCGGCGCTTCTGAATCGCCGGCGATTTTGAAAAAAATTTCATAGACTATAACCACGGTTATATGTATAACCGTGGTTTATTCGTTGATTTTATAGATAATAAACCACGGTTTGACCTTCAACCGTCATATAAAAGGGCTTTATACCACGATTCTCTCCTTAACCGTCGTTTAAAATCGTTAAGGACCGCGTCCAAAACGGTCTTAAACACGGTTAAGGAGAGAACCGTGGTATATAGTCTACTTTTATACCACAGTTGATAACCGTGGTATATAGACAATTTTTATATGCGACGGGAGCATAAACCACGGTTCCTAACCGTGGTATATAAGCAAAATAACCGTGGTTTTAAACATTTTTTCCACTAGTGGATGCTTGAATTGTGTATGCTTGCAATGTGGAAGGAAGTAAGTAAACACCTCATAGGTGGTAGTAAGATGCATTATGGCAATTGGTTCGCCTAATGAGTAGATTTAGTAAACCATTAACCTTGAGCAACTTTGTGGGCAAAGTTTCTTAAGGGGGTAGATTGAAATACCCCGTAATTAAAATAGTGATTAATTAGGCTAATGAATAATTTAGAAGCTTAATTAAGTATAAATAATCATAAGGGAAACATCCCAAAGAAGAAAACGGATCCTTAAAACGGATTAAAAGCACTAACGAACCTTAAAGCGCGTTTTTCGTGTTCGGGTAAACCGGGAAAACGTGTCTTTAAGCGGGTCAAATAGACTCGTAACAATTTTGGTCAGCTAAATAATCATTAATAAATATTAGTGAGGCTTTAGGACCAATAAAATCAATAAAACGAGAGATTAGTAAAAACTGTCAAAAACGGGAAGTTGTGTTGTGGGTAGAAGTATAAATAACACAAACTTATGTGTCCAATATTTAAATAAAATTTTAAAACCCTCATGGGTGCTGTGTGCTGTCTGATTTTATATACACACACACACTCTACTCTCTTTATTTATAAAAGGACAAAAGAAATAAAGACATAAAGTAACCCCCCTCCCTCACTTCACACTCTCTCTCTCCATTCTCATTTCTCTCTCACGTATAGCAGCCTCACTCCCCCACTCTCATTTCTTTCCTCCTTTCCCTGCGACAGCCATGGAAGCTTGAAAACAACCCCACAAACTCCACCTTCTCTCATCTTGTTACTCCCTTAAACTCCTCCAAAAATTGTAAAATTACACCATTGTCATCCTCTCCTCAAGAGCAACATTTCTCTCTTTCCAAAAATTGAAAAGGAGCATTTTCATTTTATTGGGTATGTCCCATTTGGAGCTTCAACACCACCATTAGAAGGCCCTCCTTCTCCTTGTTCTTTTGAGGTAAAAATATTCTCAAAACTCCATTGTTTTCCTAGCCTTAAGGGCAAAACGAATTTTAGACTAAACCCTTGTTTGGCCTCTTGTATTCTAGCCGATTTTGGCCTCATTGGGTGGAGTTGGAAATCTTGTTCTTGAACCACTCCAAGCTTCATTTGCACTCTTTGGAAGGTAATATAATTTCTAAACCCTAAAACCTACATTAGAGCTTAAATAATGGTTAGGGTTAGTTTTAGTATTAAAATGGTGTATTGAAATATGTATATGTATGGGTTGTAGTGTAGAGTTAGAGTTGTTCTATAACCGGTAAGAAGAGGAGAGGAAGAGGAAAAGAAGAAGTAAGAAGAAAGAAAGGATAAGCTAGTAAAGGAACAAGGTAATTGCACTCTTCCTTGTGTAGCCTTGTAAATGAATGTGTAACAGATTTTGAGAAATGAAAACATGTAATGTAAAATAGTAATGCATTGGTAGTGTAATGTGTAGGAAAGAAACAAGATTGTAGACCTTAAATCACATTTTTAAAAAACTGTTACAAACAGATTGGGGATTAGTGTTTATATGTGCAGGAATTTTTAGTAGTGTTTAGTGTTTAGGAATTGTGTATGAAGGTTTGTATATTGATGTCTATTGAAACAGGTGAAATGAGTGTTGAATTGTGAACTAGAATATGTGGTGAGAGTGTAAAAATATAGGGGAGGTTATGTCAAAATTTATCTAGAATTAGAGCACTTAAGAAAACTAGAAACTAGGTGAATAATGTATGTTGTAACAGATTTTGGTTAAGATAGGTAGAGGGTAAGTTGAGAGAGATAGATAATGCAATCTAGATACATTAGAGGTGCTAGAAAAGAAATGCAATAGAAGGGGAGATGTAGAAGAGGAGTGTAAGTGTTAAAATCTGTAGCATAATGCAACTAGAGAAGAAACTAGGTGAGTGTTGAAAAGAAACTTGGAAAATTATGTGAGTGAATTAGTATAGAATTGTGTAAGGAGTTAAGGAGTGAACTAGGGTGTATTAAGAGGTTTAATTAGTGTTAAAACATGTGGGATTAAGTGTAGGAACAATGGGGAAGTAATGGGTAAAAGAGAGGTCTGAAAACAGAAATAAAAATGCAAACACTGGGTCGGACCGGACTTGCGACCGGACTTGCAGGTTCGGTCGAGCCCAGATTTACAAAGACGGGAAAGCTTCTGGAATCGACCGGACTTGCGACCGGACTTGCAAGTTCGGTCGGACCAGAAAATTTTCCCGTCTGTAACCTACTGGAATCGACCGGACTTGCGACCGGACTTGCAAGTCCGGTCGAGCCAGAAAAATTCACCGATGAAACCTTCTGGAATGGACCGAACTTGCGACCGGACATGCAAGTTCGGTCGGCCAGAAAAATTCCCGTAATGCAAGCTACTGGAATGGACCGAACTTGCGACCGGACATGCAAGTTCGGTCGGCCAGAAAAATTCCCGTAATGCAAGCTACTGGAATGGACCGAACTTGCGACCGGACATGCAAGTTCGGTCGGCCAGAAAAATTCCTGTAATGCAAGCTACTGGAATGGACCGAACTTGCGACCGGACTTGCAAGTTCGGTCGGCCAGAAGAATTTCTCGTACCGATAGCTACTGGAATGGACCGGACTTGCAAGGTCGGTCGCAAGTCCGGTCCGGTCAAAAAAAAATTATTTAAATTAATATAATATATATATATATATATATATATATAGATATATATATATATATAGGTACATGTATGTACAGGTAAGCATGCCAATGTTAAGTAAGAAAGTGAAACTTAAGTAATGAAAAATAAGTAAGTAAAGTGTAAGTGTAAGAAGTATGAGGAAATAGTAAGTAGGAGTTGAGTTGATGATAGGTATATTAATCATTCAATTGTATGTATATAATAGGACTTGATTTGTGACACCGAAGGACGTTTGGAAACACGTGCAACGGTGAACGGTATGGATTCCTCATGCCCCGTATGCTATCTTGGTTACTCTGATTTGTGTGTTGTGTGCTAATTGATCACCAAATAAGATAAATGCACGAATCGGAGTTAATATGCATGCATACTTGTGAATATGTAGTGTTGTATGTTGTGAATATTCTCTTAAATTTTAGTTTGTAATTCATGAAATGTTTGGATGAATATGAATGTGTGTATGTATGATGTATTGTATCGTGACCGATTGTGATGTGATTGGACTTCTAACTTATTCCTAACAAGCTAACCATCCTAACTTAAATTGGTAATTAAATTGGAATGAGTAGAAGTCCGATATAGTTTCGGCCACGCGTGAGGATGCGGAGTCACGAGAGGTTGGCTCCAATTCCTACTCTTAAACTGGTCCGCGGCCCAAATCCCTTAAGTGGGTAGCATCCCGGATTGGTGAGTCAAGTAAATCCCGGAGGTGGGACGGCGTAGTCCCCAGGGCCGGAGGTCCCGACGACTTAACTTGAGTATAAGTAAGTAAGTAAGAATGAGTAAGTAAAGTAAATGAAAGTAAGTAATTGTAAGTAAGAAAAAGTAAGTAATGAGTAAAAGAGTAAAAGCATTCCGATTAACCCGGATGCATAATTGGCTAACCTTGTGAAGGTAAGTAAGATGTGTGCTATTAAATTGTTGCCTTGGATTGTGTAATGAATTGTATTAGCATGTATGTTGAATGTAAAGCATGTATGTATGAAAATAATGAACTGCATGTTTAGTGGACGTCAATAGTCAGCGTGCCCTAGCTAGCACGCGGTATATGCGGAGTTTATACGCAGCGTTTGCTGAGCCCCTTGGGGCACCATTTTTACTACACGCAGGTACCCGCGAGGGATGAAGAAGTGAAGACTAGTTTATTTCTTGTCTTTCTTTTTGGATTGTAAACAGTGAATTTATGATTGGTGTACTGAGTAGTACATGGCTATAGCTTTTGATTAGCCGGTGTACCATGGGGTACACCTTTTTGGATTTTGATAGGATGGGAATTGGTATAGATGAGTAGCCTTAGAAACTCATTCTTTTGGTAAGCTTGAAAGGTTGTAATTGAATATACTTTAAATACTCGGTGATCCAGGATGTAAGTATTTGGCATATGATATTTTGGTAAGTAATTTAGTAGCTCGGTACACTATGTTCATCAGACCGTGACTGTAAGTAAGGTAAGTCTAGCTAGCCGTATGGGCGGTTAGCGGCGTTGTACCACCCGCCGTAGTAAGTAGTAATATTTCCGCTGCGAACTCGTAGGATTAATAGGACGATTAGACGGTAAGCATAGGATTAGCGGTTGGGGTGTTATATTTTTACTGTAAGCGTTGTGGGAAAGACCATCCTGGGGTCGATTGCGAAGGCCGCAAAGTTGTCTGTCGGTGCTGCAAGAAAGATGGCCATAGGGAATTCGAGTGCTAGATGAACCCTGAGAGCCGTAACTACAGGCCACCAAAGAATACCCAGAAGACCTCAGTTGGAGGATCTGGAGTACCACGAGGCGGTCAGGATGGCCAGACATCTACAGATGCTGGAGCCTGGAGAGGCAAGGGAGTAGGTAGGGCATGAGTACCCTAACTCCATGAGACCGCTGGTGGAAGACTTGATTACTATGTTGTATATTTACTTTGGATGTTAGACAAAGACTTGTTATAAGTATGTGGGAGTGTGTCATTGACCACTCGCCTTTTGTGTAAGACTTTGGGATTAGTTGTGTGTACTCAGTATACAATAAGCTTTAAACCGTGACGGATATATATATGAACAGGATGTTAATGCTTACATTATCATGTAGCCATACTAGACGACACAGAGTCAATGAGACAGGGGATTACTGAACCAGAGAATTTCCACCTGCATGGCGCACTTGCTATTGCAAGCGCTATGACAAAAAAACCACTGAAATTTCCATCTGCCTTGCGCACTGCTACAGCAAGTGCAGCGACAGCAACAACAACAGCAACTGCAAGTGCAACTACAACAACTACTACTTTTTAGTCTTTTATTATATGTAAAAAAAACAACAATGCTTTTCAAACTCTTTCATACAAACCTTGAGGTTAGAAACCTATACAACCTTGGAAGGACCGTTAGTCCAACCACTGCAACTGGAGAAAACTATACAACCACTGTGATTGTAAACCAAACCAGTTTAAACATTTAGGAATTTTCAGACATGGCTTAGTAGCCAAATACCATCAGTGTATACCCGCATTTAATGCTAATCACTACGAGTGATAAATGTTTAGTCCTTATGGACAAGCATACCCTTTGTAGATGCACCACCGTCAGTGAGGATGGTTGGGAAGTGGAGAGCCAAGTTGCTCAAACTATTATGCAATCTGCAATATATCCAATTAAACGAATGAGGGAACAAATATGAACTATGGAGGTGATATGGTCATGATAAACAGGAGAAAAGGAATATGTATTGTACTCAGTGAGACCGAGTTAGGAGAACCGGTTTGCTAAATGTAGCACAGATTTTACTTACACCGAGCTAAATAACGCCGGTTAATGATACGAATTACTACTGATGCCACCAGGGCAATAACACTTATTACTAGATAACCGATACCATGAACTATTAAACAAAAAAAAGGGATGAAGAAGAGAAAAGAAAAACAGGATATCCATCAAAGGGATTGACAACAGAATACTTCACAACAACCGTGTGACAGACAGACATTACTAGTTTACTAAACGAGACATGGGACGACCGCACTCCGTTAGGAGCATGTGGGCCTGACAGACTTATTTATGAGTTAGTCAGGTAAGTAGTAATGTATCAGTACGGTACCCCATGCAAGTAGACAAGTAGTGTTAGGAACACGAGAAGTAGTCAACTCCATACTACGGACAGTAAGACGGATTACCTCGAAGATGGACGAGAAGAGCCGCAGTTAAACCAACGGGCTAGAGAAATCAAGAACCTTCAGCAGATAGCAGTAGTAGATAGTATACAGAGAAGACAAAGAAACCTTTCAAGGACGTAAACACTAAGGATAGAACATGGAAACCCATTATGGACGAATAATATGTAGAACCCTCACAAGGATCAAGCAAATGCTTGCAATCCAGAGGAGATCTACCAGATGATATGGACATAAACGCGTGACTACGCGAGGATAAAAGACAAAGCTATATAATAGCAGACACCTTAAGCAAGGAACAGTGGAATTGGAATGTACCACTCACAGGATAATTCACACATCTTATTTGTTTGACTCACGAGATATTAGCTGTAGAGGCGTTTACGCCTCTGCACTCTGTATGACTGAGTGTTTTGGTATTGCACTCGTGCAGTTATTAATCTAGTGGGAATGCAGAAAGATAAAGTGGATATCAACACGAGTGTAAAAAAAAAGAAAGAAAAGAAAGAGAACTACAACAGTGTGTCACTCCGGAACAAAACCACCAGGAGACATGGATGACAAACATCATCTTTATGGACATATAGGCTGGTACGTCTTAGTATTACGAGACGAGTGCAAGAGCACTAAGTACTAACAGTAGCCAATGTCATGTTATACCTCAAGCTGAATATCAGTGAGAGAGGACACACGCATGTTTGCTAGTGATCCAAATGAAAGGACACACAGCAATGGAATAGGCAAATTGAGCCTATGTTCATGGGTCTACGCCTCATACGGAGCGAGTGGGCCCATAAGAACGAACTTAGAGAGAGCACAAATAGTTAGTGCATCACCTTTTTATATTGTGGAGCCCAGAAGGGCTAGGGTCATACCCGTCTCTCCGATATGAGGATAATCCACAAGTTGGAGAACTCTTTGAGAGCCAAGTATCCAGCGCTTCTTGTTGAGCGGCTGTTGTATACTTGTGGGGTACGGGGGCGTAACCCTTTTTAAGGGGGGTAGAACCTCTTGGCTGTGCACTTTTGTGCACTAAATTTGTTTGTTTTCGTATGCATTGCATACAAAGAATTGGTGGTGTGCGGGGCATACAAGGTTTGTTTGTTTAGTATGCATGGCATACAGTGAATTGTTTCGTATGCATGGCATATAGTGAATTGGTTTTGTTGATTATGGTTGGTACGCGGGCGTGCGTTGTTTGGTTTGTTTGTGTGTAATGTGCACTGGTATGTATGTATCTCACGAGATACTTGATTGATTGAATGTGTATGTACACCATGTGTGTAATACTTTTCTTATGCTATTTGTGATATGTATTCATATTACTTTATAGAATGATTACATATGGTATCGCCTAGATACAAAATGAATCATTAGATATGGAATGTGGAACGGTGGTATGATGTAGAACTGATAGGAAATGATGGTGCTGATGGATCACCTATATCCATATATGATTGAACTAACGCCACAATGTGATGGCTATGTGCTGTATAAGCGCAATACGATGTGTGTAAATGATATATCACATAGATATACATTATGGGAATAATGGGTAGTTATACATTTATATACTTACCTACTTGATTAAGAGACTTCGGGACGAAGTCTTTTTAGGGGGTAGATTGAAATACCCCAAATTAATAAAACATGGATTAAATATCTAATCACATTAATTAAGGCCTAAACATGCCTTAAAAGTCAACTGAGAACAACAGTGGTCAACACAAAACAAGATGTTGCACCCTTTGACTGTTTAGGGTAAACAAATACCCAAATGAACTACTTAGGACCTAAAATTTTGTCCTAAGAATATTAACACATTACTAAACATACTACAACCGTTGGACAACACTCCAACACAAAGAAAAAGCATTTACATGCTTCAAGGTCAAATAGAGCAAAAAGGTGCTCTAAGAATACCTTAAAGGTCTAATGACCTCTAAATGATATAAAATTGGATACCATGATCAAATATCATGTAAGGAGCACAAAAAAACCGTTGTCAAAGAAAACAGAGCTCAGAAACACCTTGCGACACAAAATGTGCACTAAAACTCCTTAAAGCACGTTTTTGTGTAATTGTCTTCTAAATTGGTTTTAATTGGGCTAAAAGGTTATAAATACCTTTAAAATGATAAAATATCATATTATATGATATTAGGAATTTAATTCCAGAAATTACGAATTTTTACAAATTAATATTAAAATATTAATAAAACCCTAAAGTGGGGCCCGTTTGGGTCAACATTGACTAGTTGGTCAATGTTGACCATTGACCACGAATTGGACTGCATAAAATCAGATTATTAAGTCTCTAAACAGACCAAGAGAAGTCCAAGTCCCATGTGACAATTAAATATACTACCTTTACTTTTGCATAAAATAATAAAAAGTAAACTTTAACATATAAAACTAAAAAGTAGTAACTCTCTTGCCTACCCATGTGAGTGCAGCCGATTTGGAGGCTCCATTTCCTCCTTGTTACACGGTGCTCCAAGAAAGAACAAGACAAGGAGATGACTCACCTTTTGACTAGTTTAATAAATGGCATTATTACTTCATTTTTGATTCAAATTGGCACCAATCATTCACCCACTCGCTCAATCAAGGCTGGCTGCCTCATGCTGCTGTCTCCACCGAATTCTCCTTCAATTATCAACACCAATCAGACTTGATGAGTCATCAAGTCACTAAAGTCATAAAAAATGCAAAAAATGTGTTTTAAGCCAAAACTAGGTCATTTGCCTCATTAGTCCCTTTCCAACCGTGGGACTCATTGCCAAGCTCTCTCTTTGGCTCCTCCATGTCGTGGGTAATTTATTTTCGAAACCATGAAACAAGAATCACTCGATTTCGTTCTGTAGATTGGGAGATATTGAGGATTTAGTACTCGGGTTCGATTGTCCTTTCGCTCAAGAACTCGCAGCTTCTCAGCCGTCCGATATCAGTTAAGAGATTTGGACGGCCAAGATTAAAACGTTTCAGATTAGGTTTTCATAAATTCCAGTAAATGACCCTAACTTGCTGAATTAATTTAAATACCTTCCCAATGTATTTTGACTTGAAATTTTAACCATAGATTCTTATTTAATCTAGTTTATTTTTATGTAAATTAATATGGTTTTGGAGTTTTTTTAAACGTAAGTTATGATTTTTACAAGTTACGGGTTTTCTGGAATTATTTGGCTAAATAAATAAAAAGATATTTTATGAAATAAAAAATTTTATAATATGTCTAAAATGTTATAGTTACTGTATATTAAATTTGGGAATTTTTGGGCAATGGTAAAAGGTTTTAAAAATTGTGTTTATGAGTTTTCATAAGAATAACTTATAATGTATGGTTTTTAATGTAACCAAAAATTAAAGTAGGTTTGTTAATAAACTTTTTAAGCTGGGGAAAATGTGGAACACTAAATAAACATTTAATAACAATAAGTTTATAAAGTGTTTGGTATTAGCTTTTAAGAGAAGTGAAATTACTTACATATATGTATATATACTTATTTAAGTAGAAACTTATGTAAATCAAGGAATTTAATTATTTTTACGTTTTATTTATTATACTATATGGAGTTAATATTTTTAATTAAACTAAGGAATAAATATATATTTTACGCATATATAAAAAGGGAATAAAGTAGTAACTTAGAGTAAAGCAAGGAACTAATAATTAACACTTATAATAACTAAATATTATAAGAGCTAGAATCCTAAGATATAGTAAAAGAAATACTTTATGAAACATACTTTGAATACATTTAAAGGATGTTGTAGTAATAAGATAGTTTAAATATAATAAGTTACATAGGGGATGTCTTAGTTAAATTCTAATACAGGGATACTTATATATATTAAATAAATAAAGGAAAACATTTATTTATTAAACCATATGTCGTTGTGTGTTATGCCTAGAAGTTGTTAAACATAAATAAATACAATAAAATTTCCTAAAATGTTATGTATAAATCTTAATACATAAAGATATAAATATATATGTATGTAAATACATTAAATATAGATGAGGGAAATAATATTCCTTGTGATAGTTATAATAATAGAATATATATTATATATATATATTATATATATATATATATGTTAAACCTTAGGTTTAATCGGTGTGTAATTAAATAGTCACTATTAACTTAAGGGTTTAATTACACAACATAAGCTTAACACGGTCTTAGGCTAACCTACTAAGCCCAAGTCTATGAACTCCAAAAGCCCACTGTAACAATTCAAAGAGAGTTTGGGCCACTCTTAGGAATAAATTCAAAATCATACCAAACTAAACGAAAGGGGCCTAACAAAGGATTTAGTTAACAAGTCAAGCCTAAATCTTTGTGAGAGGATAATGGTAAACCTGGAACTATTAATCAGTAAGAAAAGAAGGTTGTTTAGTTTATAAGTCCCTTAACTAATCGACACTTGGAACACCTTAATTATAGGTTACTATTGGGGGAATCACTTATTCGAGTTATTTATTGCTCTTCACATACCAGGTACGATTTCTCGTACTCCGATATTTTTGCTGATTGACTTGTGGAATTTTGGAAAACGCTAACTGAGCTAAGAGGAATTTCTAAAAGGAAATGGTTGTGTGACTAACTCAGCCTGTGTGACTAACTGAGCCTTGAATGTGAAACTCACTTGGGTATTGGTTCCTTCTTTTGGTTTGTTCCATTAGACATTGACTGCTTAGGGTTTACGCTTCTGCACTCTGTAGGACTGAGTGTTTTGGTATTGCTCTGGGTAGTTAGTGATCTGGTGGGAATTTGGAAAAAGGTCAATTTTGGTAAATTCTTCTTTTGACTCTGGATACCGTTTCATCCATGAGCTGGTTCTTGAGGTTTCGACGTGCACGCGTCTTCAATGGTAATAGTGAGGGGCTGTATATCCCCTGTCCCAAAAAGGGACGTGATAGAACGTGAGGGGCTGTATATCCCCTGTCCCAAAAGGGACGTTGTAGACAGTGAGGGGTTGTATATCCCCCTGTCCTAAAAGGACGTACTGGCGGTGGGGTGGGGCCATCTCTCCCAGTTGAATTATTCCACTCATGAGTTATTGGTTCTTGGATCTATCTTTCATTCCTAGTCCTTTGTGACTATCTGAGTCTTTCTACTCCTAACGGGAATTGGGTTTAACTAAGGCAATGGAAGTTACTAACACATGATGTGGTTGTTTTCACTAACTTTACTTTTCTGTATTAACCTTATTTCTTATATTGTTATCTTGATTTGGTGATTTGTGGAATGCCTTGTTCCTCTGTGTGGTTTAAGTGATTGTTTCCCTGTTTGTTTATTTAAGAGTTGTATTATAAGTTTTGTTTGGAGGATCTACCAGTTCCATTCCAGGAACTGACCCACCCCTTTGAGGTGGGCTGCTTGGTTTTATCTTGCAGGTACGAGTTATTTTACAGGTGGCCACGAAGAGAACGAAGTGATTGGGATGGGATTAGGTTTTGAGAGTTTATATGTTTTATTGTTGTTTACTTTGTTGAGTTTTCTCGAGGTTCAGCCGTGACAATTGTAATCTTAAGTTGTATTTGGTGAGGTTTGGTGCCGGGTGTTTGGAACCCGATGGTCTGTACCGCCTTTAGTATTTATTTCCGCTATAAATATGTTAATAGGGGCGTTACAAGTATAAACCTACAAAATATGATCAAGATAATCTAGATGGGGTGACGTGTTTGATGGTCCCACTCTATGACGTCTAATCCATAAGTTTCATCTTCTGAAAAAGAATCTTTGACCCAGGATGGTGTGGCTGTGGTAGGATTGATCAAAGGTGATTCAGCTATGGTGGAAAGGTCCAAACTCATCACAGAATAGTTGTGAACTCCATGCAGTGTGGAGAACGTGTGTATGTGATAGAGTGACACTTGAGGTGATAGACCAAGCTGTGAGTGAATCGGAGTTTGGTTGAACATAGCTGTGGGCGACGTATTTCTTTGGATGTGTTTGTGGCCATGAACTTGCGAATGGTCGAGTGAATGGTTTGCTCATTTGAGCTAGATGAACTTTGTGGAGTTTGTTTGATTGTGATATGTGAAGGGCTGGGTGTGGTGTGAAGTGGTAGATGGAGTAAGCAAGTTTTTGTAGACATTTTGGATATGCTCAATGACTGATCGGTGAGTGCATTAAATGAGGTGTTACGTCTTGTGGGCTATGTTTGTAGGCTTTTTAGGTGTCAAGGTCCGAGATTGGATTAGTGGAGTGGATGGGACTAAATATCTTAGATCATTTTTACAATTTTAATCAAGGAAGAAGCAGCCAATACAATAATTATTTCGTACCTCTCATAAGCATTCAAGTATACAAAAACCAGTTGCATTTCATTGATATTAAATGGTACTTTGAAGCAGATGTTCAACGGCAAATGAAACATTTGATGGAAAAGAAAAATCAAATCCTAACTCTAACTCTCATGGTTTCACTCAAGTATCTAGGAGACAAAGAACGCTCAGGCAATGTGAGAATCTATAAAATCTATTGCTCCTTGAACCATGTGATGAACACTTGTTCAGTGGGACAGCCTGCACAGCAGTAAGAGTGACTCTTACTCGCTGAAGAACGTCTCGAGTTGAAGTATCTAGACTGGTCCCTGACCTGTCGTGGACCGGTGAGAGACTTCTCTTCCTCTTCTTGAGTCCTGAAGCTCTTGATTGTAGTCGAGGTTCTGTTCGTGTTTCCTCACTCTTTGTGGGCTTCTGGATGGCAACGAGCTTGTCTCCCTTCGTCTTTATCCCCATCTTGGACAGCATCTCGGAGCAGATGCAGTCTTGAGCGGTGGCCGCGCACTCATGAAAACCCGTCGGTGTCAACTCCATTCTCTAGGAGAGCCGCGGTGACCACTCCTCCATGCACTAGACCTTGATTTACTTGACGAATCTCATCTAGAGTGAGGAGAATCATGGCTGGAAGATCGAATTTTCTCCTTGGTCTTGAGTGCGAACAGCAGCCTCACATCCCGGGCATTGACTATGTGAGTGCGCTGGTTTCTTGGTGTGGGTGATTCTGGGGTTGTGATAAGCTGAAAAGGACTCTGTCTGTGATGGCCTGTCCACGGCATTGAAGTTTTCATTGTTACTCTTTGTTGAGCATCTTGACCATCTTCCCTCCTTGGTGTCCTAGGTCATTTCAAGTTGTTTCCTTAGGGATGACCAGACCCTCTGGCTCTAGGTTGAAAGTCTTGCAAATCAAGACCTTGGAGAAGGTAATTTGGTCGTTTGGACTGTCGAGAGGAGGTGGTCGTCATATGCCTCCTTGAGCAGCTCGGTGTAGAAAGGGATAGGCTCTGGAAGAAGTCTACCCAATCCTGGAACTCAAGCCGCTCGATGACCTCTACCCAGACCCATCTTCTTCATCCATTCCATATCCATTGTCTTGGGTAAGACGGGACAGGAGCGGACGTTGATGTTCTCGGCCTTGATCAATGGAGGCTCTAGCTCTTTGAGCCTTTTTAGTCGCTTCAAGGACTGTGGAGGTTGGGTCTTGGCAACTGATTTAGCGGCGTGAGCAAGCTCCTTGACCTCCTTGATGCTAGAAGAAGCAGCCCATCTGTCCTTTTCCCTTTGCCTTCTTCAAGTGAGCATGCTCCTCGAGCGTGTAAATAACAGGTGATAGTGATTCTGTGTCGCTATCCCCATTTTTAGGTTATCGCTGAGCTGTTGGAGACCTGTCGATGACTGGTTCTCTGAAAGTGGCTATGAGGTTTGCCTCTTCTTCGGAGTCAGGTGCAGTTACACCTTCCTCCTGACCTTTCTCTTCCACTGAGGCTTCCTTTTGTGACGATTCGTCACTTTGAACTTCCTCTTCCTCCAGTGATTGAACCACTTCCTTGACGATAGCTGAAGGAGAGGCTTCTTCTTCCTCGGTGAAGTGTAACCGACGTGTTGTCCTCTCTGGTGTTGAATGAGATTTTTGTGGAGCTGTTTGTTTTTGGGCGTGGCTAGATGCGCGAGTTATGCGACTAGTTGTGGCAGTTGAATGGCTCTTGGATTTTGGTTGTTTGGCTTTGGATTGTTTTGTGGTGATTTTGGAGGTTTTAGGTGAGGGGGCAGGATAAGACATCTTTGGTACTTTTGTGGGAGTAGGATCAGGAATGATAGTGGGTTGAAAGTGCCGGATTCATGAGGTAGTAGGTTTTGGGAATGTGGGATTTTATATACTCTACCTCACTGGCGAGAAGATTCCCTTCCTGTATTACTTTAACCGTAAGCTTATCTTCCTCCTCCATTGTCAATCGAGTGGGAGATTCTGTCTGCTGGATGTAGGCCACTTGTTGCGTGGAAACTTCCATGAGGGTGTCTTTTGCTTTTGATCGTAGAGCAGTCTTGGGTGCCATTTTTAGTGTAGAGGATTTTGTACTGGAATTTATAACTTTTTGCTCGGGTGTTCTTTAACGGCTGTGAGGCAAGGGATTTTTTTTGCACTTAAACTCACGAGAATGTTGTAAGAGAAGAGAAATGTTGTATGAAAGCTCTGAGAGTTTAGAGAGAATGAGGGCAATAGTGTGACAAGAGCAAAGCTCTCATCGCCCTTTTGTAATACTCGAGTAACGGTCGGCAACCGCTCCTCGTCCTCTCGCTGACATGTTGTAACGGTACTATTCACAGCGGGTAACGGTCGTGACCGTTGTTAGCGATCCATTGAGGATTTCTCGTTCCTATCCATTGCACACTCTCTGTTCTAGTCTTACTCTTAGTGGAAAATATGACATATCTGTTTCAAGTAGTCTATTGACATAATTTCAATGCAAGACTGATCGTTGAGTACTGAACGACTACTTTAGGGTGTTGCTCATGTGTCGGTGACCGATCGTGGGAATTAAAAGACAGTTTAATTGTGATCAATGAATATTATTCCAAGATCATGAACAATCTTGTTGAATCTTTCTCTACTTAAAGGTTTAGTAAAAATATCTGCTAGTTGGTTTTCAGTAGCAATATACTCTAACACAACTAGTTCTTTTTCACAACAATCTCTAAGAAAGTGATGCCTAATGTCAATATGCTTAGTACGAGAATGATGTACTGGATTTTTGGAAATAGATATGGCACTTGTGTTATCACACATGATGGGTAACATACCTGTTTTTACACCGTAGTTACCTATTTGTTGTTTGAGCCATTGGAGTTGAGCACAACAGCTTGCTGCAGCTATGTATTCTGATTCAACAGTTGAGATAGCCACGCTTTGTTGTTTCTTTGACCCCCATGCGATCAAACATGATCCAACAAAGAATGTTGTCCCTGACGTGCTTTTTCTATCAGTGATAGATCCTCCATAATCTGCATCTGAAAATCCTACAATGTTACAATTTGTGAATCTAGGATAGAATACACCAAGATTCATGGATCCTTTTAGATATCGTAGGATTCTTTTCACGGCTGTGAGATGACTTTATCTTGGATCTGCTTGAAACCTGGCACATAAGCAAATGCTATACATAATATCAGGTCTACTAGCAGTTAGATATAGTAAAGAACCGATCATCTCCCTGTACGATCGCTGATCGATCGGTTGGTTACTAGTGCTAAACGGAAAATTGTAGGGGAAAAGAATGTACAAAAGAATAAATAAAATAAACTAAACCTACAACTCTACTACGGGTAGCAAAATAAAACCCGGTCGGAGTATAGTGTAAATATATTACGACCGAGAGTATCGAACCCAAGGGACTTATAGAAAACTAGTCCTAAGCCGGTAATAACCTATTCTAAGACAAGGGGGGAAAGTAAATGTGATCCTAAACTAAATAACTAAATAAACTAACTTTGATTTGGGAAGATATCAATGCAAGAGTAACGTATGACCAATAATCAAGGGTGGCAAGTCTCAAAGAGAATTTAGTCTCGCAAAATGAATATGCAGGGTGACATGCCGGACCTCCGCTACCCGGCATAGTCAAGGCCTTTGAATGTGCCGGACAACTTCCATCCGGCACTACATCCGGCATCGTTCATTTCGTAAATACCACTTCCAGAATCGGGTCTGAGTAAAGGAACTTATCATCCATCCTTGTATCGTGCATAGCTAATGCCGCGAATACAACCAGAATAATGGGAAAATAAGAGATTAACCCTAAACCTTAGGTCTTGCTCCCGCTGAGGCACAGAACAACGTTAAAGATTACCAAAATTCTAATCTATCCTACTCTTGCTTTTGTAGCCTCAAATAGGACTTAGAAATAAGAGAATGAATAGCTAATTCATTCTACTTGGCATGAAGATTAGAACTCGGGATAAGTAACTTGAAAATTCCATAAATGATCATAAGAGTTTTACAAGGAAATCTTCCCTAACCAAAACCTAACAAAGAATTCTACATCACCATCCACACAACTACAAGAAGAGAATATAAAGGGGGAGAAGGAGATGTTCATAGCCTTAACCTGACGAGGTCTTCTTCTTCTCTTGCGTGGATGGATCCGTAGACTTCTTTGGACACCAACAATGGAGTGGGCGGAAATATAGAAGTGAATGGCGTGGATTTGGTATGTTGAAGTGTAACAAATGATGTAGACTCTCGACCTATTTATAGAGCTTAAATATGTCTCTTGTCGGGCGTCATGCCGGATCATCAGTAGCCGGCACACGTGGTAAATGTGCCCAACTGTTAACGGTCAAAACCGCCAATTCCGCGCGAAACAGTGTATATGCCGGGTAGGAGATACCCGGCATCATACCCGGCATAAACCAAATCACCAACGGCCAATAACTGCCATCGTTTGGTCAACCGTGGTGACTCTTCACTTATGCTGGATGGGATCCACCCGGCATCGTATCCGGCAAAGCCACTCTTCTGATTTATGCTCGTGCCGTGCAGGATTTATCCGGCATGGAGTCCGGCATCATTTGAACTTTTTCCTAGAAAATCATTCCTTGCACAGAAAAACTCACAAAACATAAGACTATACAAATAATATACTTTAAGACATAAAATAACATAATAACATATATTAACCTTATTTAGATAAATATAATCCTAAATCTAGCACATAAAATATGATAAGTCTGCGGCTTATCAACTAGTCATGATGCCCATTTTGTGCCAACTGCCATCGGTGTATCAAAAGGTTTACATCCTTCCATTCCAAATCTCTTTAGTAAATCCTTTACATACTTTTGCTGGGATATGATGATCCCTTCATTATCCTGCCGACTTGAAGTCCTAAGAAAAACTTCAATTCTCCTAGATCACTCATCTCAATTCTTCTTCTTCATCAGGGCTTCGAACCTCTTGCAATACTTCTCATCGGAAGCTTCAAAAATTATATCATCAACATATACTTGCACAATTAAGAAATCTTTCTTATTGTTGTAAACAAACAAAGTTTTGTCTACTTTACCTCTTTTGAATTGGTTTTCCAATAGATAGGAGGACAGGCGGTCATACCAAGACCTTGGAGCTTGTTTGAGCCCATAAAGAGCTTTGTCAAGCTTAAGAACCATGTTCTTTCCTTCTTGTGTCTCAAAACCCGGAGGTTGTTCAATATAGACTTCTTCCTTGACATATCCATTTAAGAAAGCACTCTTAATGTCAAGTTGAAATAGTTTGATTCCCTTATGTGCAGCAAATGCAATTAATAGTCGAATGGACTCCATCCTTGCTACTAGAGCAAAGGTTTCTTGGAAGTCTATTCCTTCTTGTTGACGATATCCTTGAGCTACCAAACGAGCCTTGTTCCTGACTACTTCTCCCATCTCATTCAGTTTGTTCCTAAAAACCATTTTGTGCCAAGTACTCCTTGATGAGTGGGTCGAGGCACAAGATGTCATACGTTGCATCTTTCAAACTGATTTAACTCTTCTTGCATTGCGTTGATCCAGTCTGGGTCTTGCAGAGCTTCCTTTATGTTCTTGGGTTCAATGGATGAAACTATCGTTGAGAGAGCTAAGAGATCACGAGTTTGCGCTTTGGTCTGAATTCCTTTGGAGATATCTGATATGATGTTCTCCAATGGATGATCTTTGTATAGAGTCCGTGATTGATGAATTTTTTATGGTGATAAAGGGTTCTCGACATCATTACTTTCTTCAACGACATGTTGTTGACCTGTTGCTGACCTGTCGAGCAAGTTATCATCAGTTGGTAAGTTATCCTTGTTGTTCTCATCGAGGTTTTGTTCAGCTAGATCAAACCCAAATCCTTTATTCTCTTCAGCTTCTCTGATTCCATGGTCTTTGGTTTCATCAAAGACCACATGGACACTTTCTTCCACTTTCATTGTCCTTTTGTTGTAAACTTTGTATGCCTTGCTTCTTTTAGAGTATCCAAGGAAGATGGCCACATCACTTCTGGCATCAAATTTTCCTAGGGAACTCTTTTCGTTATTGTGGACATAACACTTACAACCAAAGACTCTGAAGTGACTTATGTTTGGTTTCCTTCCTTTGATGATCTCATAGGGAGTTTTGTTGAGAATTGGTCATATGAGTGTTCTATTTGTGATGTAACATACAGTTGACACTGCTTCAGCCCAGAAAACTTAAGGAAGATTGCTTCCCAATATCATGGCTCTAGCTACTTCTTGTAGAGTTCTATTCTTACGCTCACTACCCCATTTTGTTGGGAAGTTCTGGATGCAAAGTATGTGTGACTTATTCCAAGTTGATCACACATCTCCACAAATTGTTGATTTTCGAACTCTGACCCGTGATTAGATCGGAGAGACTTGATCTTGTGGTTGAGTTGTATTTGGAATTTTCCTGCAAATGCTTGAAATTTCTCAAAGACTTCATCTTTGGAAGCAATGGATATTGTCCAAACAAATTGTGAGTAGTCATCAACAATTACATTTACATACCAATTCCTCCAAAATTTCTTATTCTCATAGGACCACATAAATCCATGTGAAGTAATTCAAGTGGTTTGGATGTGCTGACCATGTTCTTTGATTTGAAGGAAGTCTTAGTTTTCTTACTTCTAACACATGCATCACAAAGATTTGTCTCAGATTTCTTAATCTCAGGGAGACCTCTTACCAACTGCTTCTTGACAAGTTTCCTTAACAAGGAAATGCTATCATGCCCTAGTCTCTTGTGCCATAGAGTGGAGTTATCTATTGATGCGGTCAAACATGGAAGATTTGGACTGTCAATATCCTCTAGACTAGTTACATACACATTTTTCCATCTTTTTCCCTTTAACAACTCTTTACCATTTTTCTGATTAACTATGCTTCAATGTGTAGAATAGAAATGAACTGAGTTTTCTTTGTCACAAATTTGAGATACACTAAGCAAATTGAATTTCAAACCATCAACTAAATTTACATTATCAATGACATAATCTGAAGTGAAACCAACCTTACCTACACCGATGATTTTCCCTTTCTTATTGTCACCAAAGGAAATGGTTCCTTGTTTAGAGCACCCGCTATCATTTGTCCTCTCGGGATCGCTGAGAAGAACTTCATTTTGTCTCCTGTCATGTGTTTAGAGCACCCGCTGTCGATGTACCAGCAGGGTCCATTCCCACTCGATCCTGCACTTAACAAGTTAGTGGTGTGGGGTTAGGGTCCACAGAGGTGTTGGACCCAGTTCCACAAGCAACCTTTGATCTAGGATCATTTTTAACTACCCATTTTAGCCCTATTCTCTTGAGCTGCCGATTCCCCATAAATTGGGTTCTATAGCACTTGTCGTCCTGATGGCCAGGTGTCTACCTACATTGTAGACACCTCTACGACTGGTCTTTGACTGGTAGTCGACCTGTCTTTTGTTCTCCACATGGGTGTCCTAGGAATAGCTTCTAGCTTAGCATATTTTTCTTTGACTATTGCTAGTTCATTTTCTTTTGTATTAAACGCAACAATCAGATCATCGATTTCAGGTTGTTTTTCTAGCTTCAACTTTTCATGAGCGGAAACAATTTCACTATAGTTGATTTGTAATTTCATGAGTGCCCTTTTGAGATTATCTATCTTCTTCTTGTCTGAGCTTTCTTTCAATTTCTCATTCTCCTCCAGGAGTTCCTTATTTTCACTTTCAAAAGTCTCTAGTTGATCAACTAATATGAGGGAGAACTTTCTAAGTCCTAGAAGTTCAGCTTTTAGAATTCTTTGTTTGAGTTTGGAATAGTTTACCTGGTTTTGATCTTCTTCCTCTGATTCTGATGTATCCTTGTCTTGAGCCATCAAGCAAACTTCCTCAAGGCATAGGTGAGCCTTCTCATCTTCTGAGAGATCACTGTCTGAGGTTTGATTGTTGTCACTTAGTTCTAAGTCTCCCCATGTAGCAATGAAGGCTTCTTTCCTTGGCCCTTTGTTGAATGATCGTCAGTCATGCTTCTTGACCCTGTCGTTGTCCTCTCGGGATCGCTGAGGATAGTCTTTGATATGGTGCCCACGCTTTGAACACCCAAAACACTTGTCATTTGTTTTCTTCTGATCATCCGACTCCTTGGGATCTTTGCCTTTCCTCATCCTATTTCTTATGAACTTTTGAAAGTACCTCTTAGCATAGAGAACCATTTTATCATTATTGTCTCCTGACTCGGATCTTTCATTTTCAGCTGCTTGAAGAGCGATGCCTTTTCCTTTATCCTTAGATGAGCTTTCTGAGTTTCTTTGTTGTAGTTTTAACTCAAAAGCCATCAGGGATCCTAGCATGTCTGCCAAGAGATCAGAGGAATTTCGGATTTGATCCTCATTTGAGATTGTTCTTCCAAGTACCAACATTTCGCTGATGAGCTTGGTGAACCTTGTGTGCATTTCTGAGATGCTCTCATTTTCTTCCATTTTGAATAGCTCCCAATGAGTCAACAACAGCTCAATGCGAGTCTTTTTTATCTCATCATTTCCTTCATACGTGACTTCAAGAGTTTTCCAAATCTCTTGTGCCGTTTTAGCTGAAGCTACCTTGGAATATTGTTCAGGTAGTAGTACGTAGTGTAGAATCCTTACTGCTCGAGCATTGAAAATCAACTTTTTGATTTGATCATCCGTCATGTTGTCTACTGATATGTCTTGTCCTTGAGCATCTTGGAAGGTATATTCACTGTGTGATATAACCCTCCACATCCTGGGATCATCAGACTTTATGTGAAACTCCATTTTGTTTTTCCAGAGAGTGTAGTTGTCTCCATGAAAAAGGGGTGGTCTATTTGGTGCAGAACCTTCTTCTGACGCTAGTAGATTTACATGAGTCATTTTAGATCCTCTTCCAAAACAGTTAGCTTTCTAGAAGAGACCCGCTCTGATACCAATTGAAACTAATTAGTGCACCCAATGCGTCCCCGAAATTCACTCAACCTCCCTTGCCTCCACACATGGACTCCCGGGACAGTTTCGACTTTACCTCTAAAGTCGTCAACCCTCTTCTGACTATCGGCCTACGGTTCACCGACCGTTCCACGACGGTTCCCCGACCTGTCATTCTATCAAATACCCAACGTATTGATACTCTAACCCAGTCCTCTCTAGCTCACCAACTCTCTAGCACTTACACACACTCTAGTCTGACTCACACTTGCTCAGTTTGTATCTCTCCTTTTTTTCCTCTCTCGCAAGCTTGTTTTACAAAGGACATTAATGCACGTATATATACTAGTTAGTTAAGATGTAAACTAACAACCTATGAGTTGTAGACTCTAAGAGTAGAGTACTTCTTCTTCTACGAATATAATAGCCACACCCTATAGTAGATTTTCTTCCAACTTGATCTGGAGCCAACAGCACACGTGTTGCCTTGTGAATGGGCAAGTTGGCGGCGCGTCTCCCAAGTGGTCGGTCACCACTAGCATCCTCAACTTGTCTGACCTTTTCTGGTTCATTAATGCTCAAATGCTCTCTTCTGAATTTATTGTAGCTATGTAATGATGTTCATTAATAGCCTTTGCTTATCTTGTTATCTTGCACATTAATGAGGTTCATCTTGTCGTGAACTAGTTGCTGGTATGAGTGTGACACATCTGAGTGAGTTTATCGACGTTGCTAAATCCTTTTGGTCCTTGTTTAATGTCTGATGTAAGAGATACATGATAGTGTGGTTCTTGACTGCTTGTGTGTTGCTAGACGTTCTCTGGAGCTCTCGCCGACAGGTGCCCGACTGGTAGGGCACACGTCATGATATGAGCGCGCTTGCAACCTTGCGTACTAAGCCACTCATGACTTAAGTGTGCTTACAACCTTGAGTGCTAAGCCACTTATTAACCTATTTATCTGAATTATAAGCTTGACAAACATGTTAGAAAACACCACAGGTTTGCTATCATCAAAACAAAAGGATCTTGACTTAACAACAACTATCAGTAATGACGAAGCACTTAGGTACAACACCACACAGCCAAAAAGCTTGTGAACCCTGAAATTAAACCCTAAGCACCCCCGCTGAGGCTTTCATATATCCCATTTCGATATTACAAGCTCCACAAACAACCCTAGCACCCCCGCTGAGGCTTTCATATATCCCATTTCGATATTACAAAGCTCCACAAAACAAGCCAGCCCGTGATGAATATCCAACCCGGTGACCAAAGAAGCGAGGAACCTAATTCTCGGATAACGTTTTCATCAGTCCAAAGAAGCAACGCCACTATCAACATGACGAAGTGATCCATAAATGGTCCCAGAGTGACACAGAATCCAAAGAGCTCACATCAAAACAGCTCTTAAAGCTCAAAACCGGGAGACACAAGAACCACGAAGGCAAATTCAAAAGAGGATAAAACAAAGAGGAAAATCCGAAGTGCCTCGAAGAAATCCAAATGACAAAAAAAGAGAAATAGTGTGAAGGACGACTTCAAGAGTTCCAGGTCCAAAGCTCGAAAACACATCAAAGCAGCTAGACAACTTCAAGACAAGGAAGGAAAATCTGAGGGAAGACGCAAGTTGCAGCTTTGGTCACCCCTACATGCTTCACATACCTCAAAATCCCTCCATAATCCCGTTGTCTTTCATCACACCCAATGTCCATGTTATAAGCTTTAAAGACTTCCGATTTGGTAGTTGTGTGTCCAATCACGTGAAATAACAGATCAAATGCGTACATTTGACAAATGTCAAATTCAATGGTCCATAAGTTTTGACCGTAAGCAAGAAACAAGTGCAAACACCAAACACATCGAGTGTAGGTTAGGAAGTACCACATCAAAACATAAGCCTTGACCTTGTGAGGATAGGACTTGTTCGCACATTTAATCAAAGAAAATAGTGGGGGTAATTGATAGGGAACTCTATCTCAGATTATCTCAAGGAAAGAATACTAGGGGCAATTGTTGGTTCCAACAATTGCCATGACAACACCAACCGAAATTTGGAGCTTAAGCACCACAACCACACAACCGCCACTTCACCACACAGACCCACATAAGTCCTTACCTTCACACCATACACCACACAGGCCCACATAAGCCCTTACTTCCACATCACCACTACACAGGCCCACTGAAAATACCTAAATTAATTTAAATTAATTTAGGGGATTTCTTTTATTAAACCTTTAATAATACTATTTTGTATTAAATTATTATATGGAATTATGAATATTAAATTATTATATGGAATTATGAATATTAAATTATTATATGGAATTATGGAAATTAATTTAGGGGATTCCTCCTATTTAACTCTAAAGAATACAATTTAATATTTAATTATTATATATTATTATATAGTATTATGAATTAATAACAAGATTTATAAGTCATAAATCTTGGAAAAATTCCTAGACACTCCAATTATATTATAAGATTTTAGAATTATTGGGAGCATTGGTTTGAAACATAAAAGTCAATATAAAATACTAGAAACCTTAAAGCTTGTTAAGCCTTGCTAGGGTTGACTTTTTTTGAATGGTCAAACCAGCCCATGAAACCTATACCAATAAATAGGTTATGGAAAACCATGAAGATCGATAAAAAGAACGTCAAAAACGGATCATCCTAGCCAAAGTTATGATCAAGTGAAGTTTAGAACCAAAAATTTGAAATATGCCACGTGTCACACTGTCACAGGTCGCCTACACTTAGCATAAAAATCGGAACTTCCATCAGTGATTTTCCCTAACTTTAGACGGCTATATCTCACTCTCATCCCTCAGTATTTTTCAATGCCGTCTTTTTCATTCTCTTCTCTAAAAAGTCCTCTTTCCAACCATTACTCACACATACCCTAATTCATTATACATCAGCCGCAAATTCGATCTAAAGTTGCCTACTTGCGAAACCTGTACCCTGTTTTCCAGCTTTTCACCGAATTCAGGTAAACTTCGTTCGATCATAACTTCTTTATCTCTCAACCAAAATTTGATTTTTTTAGCTTGTTTTGAAGATCTCTAATCCCTCTACAATTTTCATGTTGATGACCAAGGCTGATACGTAACCGTTTGGAGGATATAGTTGCCTTAAGTTTCCGATTCAACATCACATAAAATCATAGAAAACTGCAAGGTATAAACTCGTAACTTTCAACTTCGATTTCTTCTTGTGTGTTGCGAGTTAGAGTGAGTTCTTGTTATCAATATGTAGAGATAAGTTTCTTCTTTCGATTAAGCCCACACACATAGTCTGACTCGATCTGTACTGAAATTTATAGAGCTTCAAAGACGGCTTCACGAACAGCTCGAAAGTTTGAACTTTTCCAGAATCCGAATTCGAATTCCTCCGTTATTGCAATTCCGGTGAGTTATCCTTTCAATTCCTCCGATGTAGCTGATCGGTATTGTATTGTCGACCTAACACGTGTACCAATTTCATCTATTATGTATTAGATTAAGAGAATTTTGCTAAAATCGAATTCGAAACCCATAGAAACCTAACTCACGAACCCAGAATCGTTCTTGCTGTATACGGAATGTTAGCTAGAGAAATTGGTATCATTAGAACCGCAAGGAAATTTCGAGTTCAATGGGACAAGAATCACTCGATTTCGTTTTGTGGATTGAGAGAAATTGTGAATTTAGTACTCGAGTCGATTTGGGGGCGGATGAAGAACTCGGGTTTCAGCAGCCGTCCGATTGTAGTTATAAGAAACGGACGGCCGAGATTAGATCGTTTCAAATTAAAGGTATAAGTTTTTATAATAATTCCAGAATTTAAACTTAACTTGTTGGATTTAGTTAATGGTCTTCCCGAATGTGTTTTGACTTGAAATTTTAATCATAGATTCCTTATAAAATCTAGTTTATTTTGATGTATATTAATATGGGTTTTGAGTTTTTAAACGTAAGTTATAATTTTTGCAAGTTATGAGTATTATGGAATTATTTGGAAAATTTAAAAAGATATTTTTATGAAATAAAATTTTATAATATGTCTAAAATGTTATAGTTACTATATACTTAATTTGGGAATTTTTGGACAAGAGGAAATAGGTTTAAAAATTGTATTTCTAAGGTTTTTCATAAGTTACCTTATAATAAAAGGTTTTTAATGTAACCAAAAATTAAAGTATAGATGATTAATAAACTTTATAGGTTGGGGAAAATATAATAAGACTAAACTAACATTTAATACAGAATGTTAATAAATATTTTTGGGTATAAACTTTTAAGTGAAGTAAATATATATATAAAAGGAATAAAATAGTAACTTAGGTTAAATCAAGGAACTAAATTAATCTATATTTATATTAATTATATAATATGGTAGTTAATATACTTAATTGAAACTAAGGGAAATACTTTATTTTATAAACCATATTTTGGATGTAGATATGTGTAAAAGTTAATATAAATAATTAAATGCAATAAAACTACATAAAGAATGTCTTGAATAAATCCTAGTATACATATATGATAAATAAATAAATAAATAAAAGACCTAAATACCTTATAGCAAATAGAATATGAAGGATTAATAAGTTAAACTAAACCTATACATAATACTATTAAAAGAATATTATATGAGGTAGTATTGAATTGTGGTTATGAAATTAAGCTTAAAGAGTTATCTTGGATTTCTAAGATTTATATAAACCATATTAAAATACATGTGTAATATTATTTGTCAAAGACCAGAATGTAAATCTATAATTTGGTTAGGTAATTAATAAGTTGGGACTTAGGAATATTTGTAATTAGATTTTACACAAATAGAACTTACTATATAATTAATAAATAATGTAATACTTTTACATCTAAATGTTCTTAATATATAAACAATAATAAAATAAATAAAATACTTTTACATCTAAATGTGAGGTGGATTAGTAAGTCTAGATTTAATCATTTCTTAACATTTATGGTATTGAAATATAACTTAATGTTTTAAGATAAAATCATTAAAAGGATTATGATATAAAACTATATTAAACTATGATTTGGAAATTTATCTAAATAATAATCCTTAAGTTTCTTGGCATTAGATAAGCCATATGAAATACATTTATAACATTTATTACCAATACTTAGGATGTGAGTTTACAATTAAGTGAGGTATTTAGTAAGAATTTATAGAAGGTTTATATATAGGAATTTGATACTTAAAACCTTTGAACCTTTTATATAGATAAAACTAAGTTACGTAAGATATTATATTGATATACTTTACGGTAATGGGAAATATGATATGTTATTTGAATATAAAATATGAGAATTTTCATAATAGATTATCTTATTAAATAATTAACAATTTCACTTACGAACCAGAATTTAATTCTTTGATAAATTCTACTCTATGTAGATATATTGTCCATCCTAAATACAATAAAGGAAATTAATTTATTAAGTTATTCCTTTGAAACCTTAGGTTTTGTAAAACAATTTAAAACGTATTTAAGGCTTAAGTTTAATGAAGTTTAGTACAAAGGATTATACATATCTACAGAGAGAATGTGTGTAAAAATATAACTTTAGGAAATTGAATGTAAGTAAGGATACATTAAAGGTTATACTAAACACCTTATTGTATAGGTAATAATAAACATATAATATACCTTGTGAATACTAAATGTAAGATTAATTCGTTAAATCTAAGTTAACTATAGTATAGTTGTTTCAAGATGAAAAGTAATTTAACATCTTATGACAAGATTATTAGATGGTTATAATAAAAAGTCTTTCTGAACTAAAGATAAGATAAATGAGTTAGTAACTCAATTAGTTATATAAAAAAATGTGTCTACAACACTATGATTCCAATATACAAGATGTGGATCTTAATTAAGTTGAGGGGAAGACTTAATCACAATGGATTATCTAATAGATATGATATAAATACATAATCATTACATTGTGAAATAATAGTATAGTATTATGGGATTAATCCATCATAGGTCATAATACAATGTTTATTCTAAATTAAGAATAAAAGTATTGAGCTAAGTTTATCATTGGATTCTAAGATTGATTATATAATATAAACACCCTTATGATATAAAGGTCTCAAAAGTCTTGAATGTGAGGATTGTGGTTAAATATGAAAAAAGTGGATAGGTGTACACACCCCTACCGCTAATACTGTCATTACCGTCCAATCTCCTTATACAATCCAGACTCACGCAGCGGATACTTACATACTCAACGGCGGGTGATACAATACCGTTAGCCACCCACGTGACTAACGAGGCTACTACTACTACTACTACATACAGCATCGGTCTGATGGACCGGAATATCCGAGTACTACACACTTACAATACATACTCCAGTTACCAATTCAAATACTAGAACTTCCCATTCATTACAATACTCCATAAGTTCAATACAGTATAATACACCGAGTTTTACTAAGATCCTTATACAAGTACAATACCTTCTTCAATTCCATACACACTCATTAAGGGTCTAACCACTACCCATTCCTCACAAACTACTTACTTCCTAAGTACAAGGGTGTGCCACATAGTACACTTCTATATTCTACTTCTAACCATCCAGGTGTAGCCACCGGTCTCTTACCTTGACCATATCCGCTTCGGGCACCTGCACACTAAAACGTTCCCCCTAGGGGGTCAGCTTTTGCTGAATATGATAACCGCATACCCCGCGTACTAGTGAGGGTACGCCGACCACTTGGTCGATACATGCGATTCATTTTATTCATACATAAATGCATATATGCTTTCGTATATAATACTACAATAGTTTACAAGGCATACATACATACACACAGTACAATACACGCAAGGAAGACAATACAAATCAACAAAATTCTTACTTACCTTTTCCGGGATACACATACGCGATACACATTCAATACATACACAGTACTCCATGCTTGTTAGCTTCATTTGTTCACCCGGGTTAATCGGGTGAAGATTACTCTTTTACTCGTTACACAATACTTACGCATACATACTCATACTTTACGTACTTACTGATCCATACTTACTTACTCTTACTCATGTTAAGTCGGTATGACCTCTGGGCAGGGACTACACCGTCCCACCACCAGGCTTTACTTGGTTCACCAATCCAGGATGCTACCATTTAGGGATTTGGCCGTGGACCAGTTTAAGAACCAGGAATCGGATTCAACCTCTTGTGACTCCTTATCCTCACGCGTGCTGAAACTATATCGGACTTCTACTCATTCCAATTTACTCACATCTAAGTTAGGAGTTAGGTCGTTAGGAATTAGTAGAAGTCATCCTTCAAGCCACATACACAAATACATTGTTCATATACACATCCATACGTAATACAACACAATACACAAGTACACTATGAGATACAATACACTTCACCATCACATTCAAATATTTCATGAATTATACAAACTATTGTTCAAGACGAATATCAAGAACAATGTAAACAAGCACAAGTAAGTGCGATATAGTCCGATTCATGCATTTATCTTATTAGGTGATCAAATAAGCACACAAATCGGGGTAACCAGATTAGGATACAGGGCATGAAGAAATCATACCGTTCACCGTTGTACTTGTGTCCGACGTTCCTCCGGTGTTCACAAATCAAATCCTATGATGTACATACAATCGAGTGATTAATCTAACTATCATTAACTTAACTCGACTACTCTTATGTTTCCTAACTCATACTTATTGGTCCTTGAAATTCTTATACTTACAAATTATTTACTTACTTTCCATTACTCTAAGTTACTTCCTTACTTAGCAAGGGTGTTCTCATATACATATGTATATATATACATGTGGGTATACATATATAAGTATATATATACTTATTATAATTATACATATTTTTTTTTTGGTTGACCCACCGACCACCAGGGTCGGACCCAAGTCGGTCGAAGTCAGTAGGGTACATACGCTGGAAAATTACAGAGCCTACCGACCTTGCAAGTCCGGTCCCAAGGTCGTCCATTCCAGTGAGTTTTGTTTTCGACATCCTGGAGTCGACCGACCTTGCATGTCCGGTCCCAAGGTCGGTCTATTCCAGAAGGTTTTCTGACGGAAATTTTTCTGGCCGACCGACCTTGCAAGTTCGGTCCCCAAGGTCGGTCCATTCCAGAAGGTTTCCGTCCTTTGTAAATCTGGGCCCGACCGACCTTGCAAGTCCGGTCTCAAGTCGGTCCAGTCCAGTATTTGCATTTTTATTTCTGTTTTCAGTCCCTCTTCTTACCCATTACTTCCCCATTGTTCCTACACTTAATCCCACTCCTTTAGGCACCTAATTAAGCTTCTAAACATGCTCAAATCCTTTACCACTCCTTACTCCTTTCATACCATTCACACACATATTTTCTACATTTGCCTCTAGCACTTACATTATTTCTCCTAGTTGTGTTTGCTACAGATTTTGGCTCCTACTCCCTCCATACATATTCTCATCTACAAATGCCATTTCCAAGGCCTACAATGCATTACCTTACCTCCTCAAGTTCAACACTCTTTTTACTAGGTCACGCACATAGTTCTCCTAGTTTCTCCAACACATTTCAACAACTCTTGTTACAGATTTTTACCTTCTCACTCCTCATACTACACTACCATTCCATAGTTACCAAACATCTCTACTAACTCCAATACACACCATGGTTCCCCATTCACCAAGTCATTCTTAAATACATAATTCCTACCAAAATTTTGCCATAGTTTACCTACAACTCTAACTTAGCACACATACACATTCTCACCAAATTCATTCCTAACTAACCATACCCTACAAGGGTCCTACCAGCAATCAATACAATACCAATTCATCAATACTTCCTTAATCCACAATACTAATACACATACACATTACATTTGGCTCCAAAGCCAACAATTCAAATACTTGCTCTTAAATACTCAAACTTACACAATTACATTACTAATACATCATTTTGGGCTCCTTAATTAGTTCACCCATTCCATTACTCCTAATGCATTTACATTTACCATTCAAGAAAGAGTTCTTACCTTAAGCTCTTATTTCCTCTTTTCTTTTCCAGTTCTTCTTCTTCTCTCTTTCTTGCCCAAATCGGCCATATGGGGAATGGAGTTTGCCAATTCCATTCCCATCACCCAAAGCACCCAAAATAAGTGCAATTAACATACTAATCCCTTAGATTAATGCTAGTTCATTGAAATGCTTTAACACAAGATTCTAGGGTTTAGAAATCACATTACCTTGTAAGGGTATAAGTGAAGCTTGGTATGGCTCAAGAACAAGATTCCAACTCCTCAAGAATGCCAAAATCGGCTAGAGTACAAGGGACCAAACAAGTTTAGTCTAAATCTCGTTTTGGCAAGGGCCGCCAAATGCTACGGAAATAGCTAAGTTCAAGATGATATTTTTGCCCATTTCAAATTTCAAGAGAATGAGTGTTTTTGGGTTTGCCCGCAAGGGCTAGAAAAGGTAATGTTTCAAGGATATTTTTACCTCAAAATATCAAGGAGAAGGAGGTGGTTCTAATGGTGGTCTTGAAGCTCCAAATGCTACACACCCATGGAGATGAAGATGCTCATTTTCTGATTTTGAAAAGAGGGAAATGTTCCCCTTGATGAGAGGAAGACAATGGTGTAGTGTTTGTAATTTTGGAGAAGGTTTGGACACCTAATAAGAGGAGAGAAGTGAGTGTTTTTGAGGGTTCTCCATTTTCTCCATTGCCATCGGTTGAGGAAGAAGGCAACCAGAGAAAGAAAAGAGAGTGAGGGAGATGGGGGCCTGTACGTGAGTGAGGGAGAATAGAGAGTAGGAGAGAGAGTAAGTAAGTAAAAGGGGTTACTTTTTACTTATTAAATGTGTTTGTCTTGTAGTGCATTAGCATATTAAATAAGAGGGTGTGAGGGAGTGTGAGAGAGGGCTCACAATCGGACACACACACAGCCCATATGGGTTTGAAAAAATTTTATTTACAATATTGGACACATAAGTTTGAGTTATTTATGTTTCTATCCCACAACTTCCTGTTTTGACAGTTTTTAGTATTTTCTCGTTTTATTGATTTTATTGGTTCTAAAGCTTCACTAATATTTATTAATGATTATTTAGTTGACCAAAATTGTTACGAGTCTATTTGACCCGCTTAAAGTCACGTTTTCCCGGTTACCTCGAAAAACACGCTTTAATGTTCATTAGTGCTTTTAATCCATTTTAAGGATCCGTTTTCTTCAGGATTTGTTCCCTAATATTTATTTAGACTTAATTAAGCCTTTATAATCCTTATAATACGCTAACCAAGGTCTCCTACCTCCTATGGTTAGTTAACGTTTATTTAGCGTTTTTCGCTTTTTAAGCGTTTCTTTATTTCTTTTGGATTTATTTCCCTTACCAATATTTCTTAATCATTATTAGGCTCTTAAATACCTATTAGGATAATTTAATCGCCATATTTAAGGTCAGGGTATTTCAATCTACCCCCCTTAAGAACTTTGTCCTCAAAGTTGTTCGAGGTTACAGGTTTACAATGCTTACTCATCCTTACATGTCTAATACCAAAAGTCACACATTCGTCCTCCTTACAATTCCCAAATCCACTGCTCACGGTCTCTACATTCCACACCATACAAATGTACTATAATTACTCCAATCCACATTACTACCAACCATCGGTTCCACATTACCAGGTTTTCACATATATACAATGCAAAGCTATCCCCAAAGCAATGCAATACACGTACAGTCCCGCAGGCACTCAGGTCATCTAGACACAGGACTCCTCTATGTCCCGCTGCCCTTGGAATAATACAATATGCTACACTACTATCTTCTCCGGTACAAGCTTCTAACCAAATCTTCGTTCTCAGTCTAAGGAAAGTCCTTCCCAACAGCTAATTAGAAATCCTTCTAAAGCATACAACTCCAAATTTCAATTTATATTCATTACAGCTATCTTATGCGTGATTCTTGTGACCACTTAAGGGGAGCTTCAAGAATCGTTTGACCCTGATGTGATCAGCACCAGTGTTGAACTATATTTCCACCTCAATTTATGTTCGGTTTCCCTTGATCTGATCAGGATCAAGTTCGACTTCCCACATCAGTTTCAAACAAACAAATAATTTAATTGTTTTCATTTTCTATCTTTTTACCCTTTCTAGTCGTGATTACGAATTCATACATCTCCAAAGGATGGAATCAGTCCATCCATCATCCTCACTCTACTTCCCAATACTTTACTCTGGGTTCAATACCTAAATGCTCATTTCATCAGCCTTCACTACTTCCATCCATTACTCTCCATCATTTCCATTATTCTGACTAGGGATTACCATACTTGTAAAATTTAGTTGTCCTCAATTCACTTCCAATAGTTTACCAAGGTATACCCTACACCTAGACTTCATTCATCTACTACTCTCATTCATTTCGTACTACTTCTTCAAAGGCTACAATACTTGTGGAGCTCCGTCCACTACTCGTTACTTTTCTTTTACTAATACTACTCTTACGTGGTGTTACAAGGTAGGTATATCCATTCTATGGTATTTGCATCTCTCATGCCTAATTACCACAATTTCAATATGAACGAATACTTATGTTTATTTAACATAGTACCAATCATCCAATCAATTCTCATTTGTGCTATGCACATTATAGTTTATGTGTTTTATTCATGAAATTCACATTATGCCGTTTTCGCTCTACCCCCCTTGAAAGGGATTACGCCCACGTAATCTACCATATGTTATTATTATTAAACATTGGTTTACTCAATTTGGGCAATCCGAAGCGTTTTAGCTTGTTTACGGTTTGTTACATAATATACCCTTGTCAAAGGGTCCTAATCATAACAATGGTTTAGTCTTTGCACCAAGGATTCCTATATGAGTTTATTTAACTCATAATTAATTCGGTTCCAGTCTATTAGGCTTCAAGGCATTAATAGCCATTCTACTATACTTACTAGGTATATTATCTCCTAGCTAGGGCCCACAAGCTTCTGCTGCGCGACCTTGATAACTTGGGTTACTTACCCTTCGTGTTATCCTTAATGTGCTATACATCGCCTTTTTATTCGTCGATTATTTGAATAAGGTTTACTAACAGTGTGGTATTCTTTCACCGCTGTTTGAACTCAATGAGTTTAAGATTTATAACCTGCTCTCTGGCAATCTATTATGTATACTATTCGTGCTCCCATGATTATTCACTAAGTTCCTCCGACTTATTGTCGGGCGAGGTTAAGTCACTACTTAGTTGTAGTGCTTCCTCTGTTGTCAATAGCTTCTGAATTATACCAGTTCTTCTGGTTCAGTACAAGTGTTCTTCACTTGTGTGACCTTGCATTCTCTGTGTTGGTCCTAGTGACTTTCTTAAGTCTCTTTTCACCCTTTATTCCATTGGAATTCACATTTGTGATTATTAGTGTGTTGTACACTCTTCGTGCTTCTTTGGCCTTAGACCGCACAGTTTGTTGCTAAGCTTGCTTAACTGGCTTATGCCATGTTTGTTGGTGAAAAGAAGGGTTTACTATGGTTTACATTCTCCATATCCCTAGCCATCCCATTAGGTCATTAGCTGCACAAGTGCAATACCAAAACACTCAGTCATACAGAGTGCAGAGGTGTAAACACTTGACAGTAAGTCCCTTATGTGATAGGAAAGAATATTTCTACCTGTTATCTCGTACTTATACTCCGTGTCATTATCTGCTACTTCCTCATAGCGGTCGCTTGCTGCGCACCATACTCTTACACATTATACAACATCGTTCTTACTGACTGTGTTACTGTGGTAGTTCGTCTTTACTCATTACCATTGTTGTTGGCACCATTTCCTTATGGTGTAAATACACTAGGAGGTTCCTAGTTCATATGTATGATGATTGTCGTAGCATACCGCAGTGGTATTATCTTCCTCATGTGGAGATGTTTTATTTCAGTTTAGGTTTCACGAGTAGGTTGGCTTACCTCACATTATTTCCATCATTTATGAGGCCATTTACCAATTATCTTGGTTGGCCAAGAATAAAGTAATTTATCGGGTTACAAGCTGTAACAGCCCAGTCTTAACTCGCATGTGCCCGCTTGGACCGCAGTCCGCACGGTTTTGTTCTCGGGGTACCATCCTCAAAACGCGTCTCACACAAGGGAAGAGTATCCCCACACCCATAAGGCGTGGTTCGTGCTCTCTCTCGATCGACGTGGAGGTGACCCCTGCCGTGGGTATCACTCAAGCCCTCTTGAGCGTTGGTCGTTTGTGGTGTCCAATGTGCATTCACATTGATTGTTTTTGACAATTACTGTCTCCCGTGCTGAGCGTTGGTTATAGGCTCTAGCTGTGCAGTTTTACTTTCGTATGTACATCGCCAGAATATCCCAAGAAACTTCAAGGGTCTTCTGATCCCGTTCTCTATTTGAAGAGTATTTTATTACTGATAAATGAAAGTGATTGTGGAGGGGTTTGTCACCACTCATAAGTCTCATGGTAGGGTTACTATGTTAGTACCTGCTTATATACTGCATATGGAGTATACTTACTCCTTTAAGTTTTGATGGTCTAGAATGTCTTTTCCTTGTTTCATCATCTTTTGGCAATATCTATAGGCGTAGGCTTAATTGTTGTAGTAGATGGAAGCCTTTCATGGGTTCACATCTTCACCACATTGGTGGTCTCCGGTTAACGAGGGGTACCTTCCTTTGGGTTCTCGTAGTGTCCAAGTGTGGACCAGGCCATTGTTGGCATTATAACGATTTCTATGCCTCTGTGTAATCATTGCTACAAAAGGCATGAATGGCAATTTAAAGCTTCGTCAACTGTATACTAAAGTGATGTTCTAGTGACAGTGACATTGAGTTGGCCACCACCCCAAGCCACTCAGGATGTTGGGCTTGAATTGGTGGTCAGTTGTTGATTTGTTTGTCGTATGGGACAATATCTGTTGCAAGTTTTTGTTATCAAATGGTGTGGGTTATGCAACCGTTAAGGTTTTCATAACATAGTTGGTTGATGGCTTTTAAGCCTTATTACTGCAAGCTGTGCTCTTCGCAAGCTGCTATACATGTTTCCACTCCATGTATACCCCATAGGTTGGAGGTATTACTAGGCTCCATGGTAAGTCGTGACATCACGCTTCCGTTCGTAGGAGGCCCCTTTTGGCATTCTGATGTCAATCAGTGCCTTTCGGTGGCTGAGGGTATTTCTTGTTAAGTGAAATCCCTTCGGTGTCCTAACCGAATGTTCGTTCTGGTTCGCGCTCTCCGTATGACGCTTTGTTCGATTGGTGTTACCTCAGACCCCTTCGAGGATTGCTCCTGGGTGTTGTTAGGTTATGCCGTTACATCCGGCTAATGTTTATGATATGATATCACTATACCGCCTTGTGGTATTGTATTTAAGTTATTCCCTTTTGGGTTATAACGTCTCCCGTTGTTGGGTAGACCATTTATACTTGCTCCTAGTACTTGAGACTAGGTTTAAATATCCTATTCGATAATGGATTATATTTAGTGGTAATCTTGTGATCGCTCTTGGAACCCCGTCCCGTCTGTTGAGCATTGGTGTTCACGTTAGGCGATTGCCTTACTGTGTTTAGGCTGGGTATGCTTCCCAGCTGTCATGTAGTTGTTTGATGACTCTGGAGACATATCCAATGTCTATACTCACTAGTCGGTGCTCCTTGCACTTTCTAGTTCTTATTCCTTACTTCCAGATGGATTCTCTGAGTTCCTTTATATTTGTTCGTCTGGGGTGTCCAGCTGTGCTGGTTTGAACTTACTGACGGTCCGTAGAACGGAGTTGACTACCTCCCGTGTTTCGTGCACTACATGTATACATACGTGGGGTACCATGTTGATACGTTACCACTTACCTAACTATACGTCAGGCCCGTAAGCTCCTTCGGAGCGGTCGGTCCCACATCCCGTAATTGGGTACACTCGTAGTGCTCGCCACACGCCTAGGTGAAGTATTCTATTGTCAACTCCTCTTGTATCATTCTATGATATTCACCGCAATTATGTTGGTTTGGTTTCTAAAAATCCAAGGTTTTAAAAGAAAGGTTGTGGTTTGAAAGAAAATTTTGGTTTTAAAATCATAGTGCGGTGTTAAAAGAAGTTCTACATGGCATAGCCATGTTTGAGGTCTTTGACCAAGTCCAGCTTCTTGCTGGCTGGTATGTTCTTTGTGCAATGGTCAGGCCGTCAAGCCCTTCCAAGATTTTTTTCTTCCATTTGTGGGATCTGTGATCCTGTAGTTGCTTCATTGCAGTTACGGTATTACTATGTACCTGTGATTTGTTAAAAGTCCTCCTTAATGATCCTATTATTACTGCACTTGCCGTGGCAAGTGCGTGGTACTGGTGGTTTTTGGGTAAACCTATACTGGTCACGGCATGGTTTCCACTAGTATTCGATAGTCTTGTCGACTTCTCCATTGATCCATGATCATTTACTTAGGTTAATTAACCTTCTGAGTAACTTCTTAGTAAGTTAACATGGCTGTCGTAGACCTGGGTACTTCTCCAATTCTTGGAGATTCCCATTTGATTTGGTTGTGTTCTTCCTTGTTGCTCGTTCCCACCCGTTTGTTGTGGTTACTGAGCCTGAGTTGTTTTAGGCACCACAGTTGTAGTTGCGGCAGATTACATCTTGCGAAAGTTCCTGTAGCTGTCTGAGCTATGTTGGCCAGGTATCGTAACCTTAATGGCGTTATAGTTTTGGAGTTAACCGCTCCTGACTATGTCCTTAGTCAATGGTATACCTTTGGTGGTATTATTTGAATACTACAGCCCCGTAGACTTACGTCTCAGGTTTTGTTACAGTTCCTTTTTCCGCTCTGTTGCACGCTTAGTGTTCCTTTCCCTGCTACTGGTAGATTAGCCAGATTTTGCGACTGCCAAGCATGTCGCCCCATGTTGTTGTAAGTTGTAGCCTCCTCATGGTGGAGTGCTCATCCCACCGCTATTAAGTGCGGTTATTATTGTTCAACCGGGATCCATCTCCAGGACTTCCATTCCTTGGAATCTACTATATGCTGGTCCTTATTTACCGTGTGATTGTTTCACAACTGCCAGATCAGGTTTTCCCAGTATGAGAGGACTTTCCTTCTCTCTAGCGTTCTTTCCCAAGTCATACATTGGGGTTTGCGGTGGGCGGGACTGGTATTGTAGGTATCCGGTACACACCGGGAGTCCCTATCTAGCATATCTCTAATGCTAACACTCAGCCCTTAGCCCTAAGCTTCTAATTCCTAACTCGGTATTCCTAAACTCGGTATTTCCAGTCATCAGAGCGATACTTCGCTCTGATACCACTTTTTGTAACACCCCCCCGCTAATACTGTCATTACCGTCCAATCTCCTTATACAATCTAGACTCACGCAGCGGATACTTACATACTCAACGGCGGGTGATACAATGCCGTTAGCCACCCACGTGACTAACGAGGCTACTACTACTACTACATACAGCATCGGTCTGATGGACCGGAATATCCGAGTACTACACACTTACAATACATACTCCAGTTACCAATTCAAATACTAGAACTTCCCATTCATTAGAATACTCCATAAGTTCAATACAGTATAATACACCGAGTTTTACTAAGATCCTTATACAAGTACAATACCTTCTTCAATTCCATACACACTCATTAAGGGTCTAACCACTACCCATTCCTCACAAACTACTTACTTCCTAAGTACAAGGGGTGTGCCACATAGTACACTTCTACATTCTACTTCTAACCATCCAGGTGTAGCCACCGGTCTCTTACCTTGACCATATCCGTTTCGGGTACCTGCACACTAAAAACGTTCCCCCTAGGGGGTCAGCTTTCGCTGAATATGATAACCGCATACCCCGCGTACTAGTGAGGGTACACCGACCACTTGGTCGAATACATGCGATTCATTTTATTCATATATGCTTTCGTACATAATACTACAATACTTTACAAGGCATACATACATACACACAGTACAATACACGCAAGGAAGACAATACAAATCAACCAAATTCTTACTTACCTTCTTCCGGGATACACATACGCGATACACATTCAATACATACACAGTACTCCATGCTTGTTAGCTTCATTTGTCCACCCGGGTTAATTGGGTGGAGATTACTCTTTTACTCGTTACACAATACTTACGCATACATACTCATACTTTACGTACTTACTGATCCATACTTACTTACTTACTCTTACTCATGTTAAGTCGGTATGACCTTTGGGCAGGGACTACACCGTCCCACCACCAGGCTTTACTTGGTTCACCAATCCAGGATGCTACCCATTTAAGGGATTTGGGCCGTGGACCAGTTTAAGAACCAGGAATCGGATCCAACCTCTTGTGACTCCTCATCCTCATGCGTGGTCGAAACTATATCGGACTTCTACTCATTCCAATTTACTCACATCTAAGTTAGGAGTTAAGTAGTTAGGAATTAGTAGAAGTCACTCATTCAAGCCACATACACAAATACATTGTTCATATACACATCCATACGTAATACAACACAATACATAAGTACACTACGAGATACAATACACTTCACCATCATTCATATATTTCATGAATTATACAAACTATTGTTCAAGACGAATATCAAGAACAATGTAAACAAGCACAAGTAAGTGCGATATAGTCCGATTCATGCATTTATCTTATTAGATGATCAAATAAGCACACAAATCGGGGTAACCAGATTAGGATACAGGGCATGAAGAAATCATACCGTTCACCGTTGTACTTGTGTCCGACGTTCCTCCGGTGTTCACAAATCAAATCCTATGATGTACATACAATCGAGTGATTAATCTAACTATCATTAACTTAACTCGACTACTCTTACGTCTCCTAACTCATACTTATTGGGTCTTTGAAATTCTTATACTTACAAATTGTTTACTTACTTTCCATTACTCTAAGTTACTTCCTTACTTAGCAAGGGTGTTCTCATATACATATGTATATATATACATGTGCGTATACTTATAAGTATATATATATATTTATTATAATTATACATATATTTTTTTTGTTTGACCCGACCGACCTTACCCAGGGTCGGACCCAAGGTCGGTCGAAGTCAGTAGGGTACATACGCTGGAAAATTACAGAGCCGACCGACCTTGCAAGTCCGGTCCCAAGGTCGGTCCATTCCAGTGAGTTTTGTTTTCGACATCCTGGAGTCGACCGACCTTGCATGTCCGGTCCCAAGGTCGGTCTATTCCAGAAGGTTTTCTGACGGGAATTTTTCTGGCCGACCGACCTTGCAAGTTCGGTCCCCAAGGTCGGTCCATTCCAGAAGGTTTCCGTCCTTTGTAAATCTGGGCCCGACCGACCTTGCAGGTCCGGTCTCAAGGTCGGTCCAGTCCAGTATTTGCATTTTTATTTCTGTTTTCAGTCCCTCTTCTTACCCATTACTTCCCCATTGTTCCTACACTTAATCCCACATGTTTAGGCACCTAATTAAGCTTCTAAACATGCTCAAATCCTTTACCAACTCCTTACTCCTTTTCATACCAATTCACACACATATTTTCTACATTTGCACTCTAGCACTTACATTATTTCTCCTAGTTGTGTTTGCTACAGATTTTGGCTCCTACTCCCTCCATACATATTCTCATCTACTAATGCCATTTCCAAGGCCTCCAATGCATTACCTTATCTCCTCAAGTTCAACACTCTTTTTACTAGGTCATGCACATAAGTTCTCCTAGTTTCTCCAACACATTTCAACAACTCTTGTTACAGATTTTACCTTCTCACTCCTCATACTACAACTACCATTCCATAGTTACCAAACATCTCTACTAACTCCAATACACACCTTGGTTCTCCCATTCACCAAGTCATTCTTAAATACATAATTCTACCAAAATTTTGTCATAGTTTACCTACAACTCTAACTTAGCCACACATACACATTCTCACCAAATTCATTCCTAAACTAACCATACCCATACAAGGGTCCTACCAGCAATCAATACAATACCAATTCATCAATATTCCTCAATCCACAATACTAATACACATACACATTACATTTGGCTCCAAAGCCAACAATTCAAATACTTGCTCTTAAATACTCAAACTTACACAATTACATTACTAATACATCATTTTGGGCTCCTTAATTAGTTCACCCATTCCCATTACTCTAATGCATTTACATTTACCATTCAAGAAAGAGTTCTTACCTTAAGCTCTTATTTCCTCTTTTCTTTTCCACTTCTTCTCTTCTCTCTTTCTTGCCCAAATCGGCCATATGGGGAATGGAGTTTTCCAACTCCATTCTCATCACCCAAAGCACACAAAATAAGTGCAATTAACATACTAATCCCTTAGATTAATGCTAGTTCATTGAAATGCTTTACACAAGATTTCTAGGGTTTAGAAATCACATTACCTTGTAAGGGTATAAGTGAAGCTTGGTATGGCTCAAGAACAAGATTCCAACTCCTCCAAGAATGCCAAAATCGGCTAGAGTACAAGGGAACCAAACAAGGTTTAGTCTAAATCTCGTTTTGCCCACAAGGGCTAGAAAAAGGTAATGTTTCGAGGATATTTTTACCTCAAAATATCAAGGAGAAGGAGGTGGTTCTAATGGTGGTCTTGAAGCTCCAAATGCTACACACCCATGGAGATGAAGATGCTCTTTTTCGGATTTTGAAAAGAGGGAAATGTTCCCCTTGATGAGAGGAAGACAATGGTGTAGTTTTTGTAATTTTGGAGAAGGTTTGGACACCTAAAAGAGGAGAGAAGTGAGTGTTTTTGAGGGTTCTCCATTTTCTCCATTTCCATCGGTTGAGGAAGAAGGCAACCAGAGAAAGAAAAGAGAGTGAGGGAGATGGGGGCCTGTACGTGAGTGAGGGAGAATAGAGAGTAGGAGAGAGAGTAAGTAAGTAAAGGGGGTTACTTTTTACTTATTAAATGTGTTTGTCTTGTAGTGCATTAGCACAATTAAATAAGAGGGTGTGAGGGAGTGTGAGAGAGGGCTCACAATTGGACACACACACAGCCCATATGGGTTTGTAAAAATTTTATTTACAATATTAGACACATAAGTTTGAGTTATTTATGTTTCTACCCCACAACTTCCCGTTTTTGACAGTTTTTAGTATTTTCTCGTTTTATTGATTTTATTGTTCTAAAGCTTCACTAATATTTATTAATGATTATTTAGTTGACCAAAATTGTTACGAGTCTATTTGACCCGCTTAAAGTCACGTTTTCCTGGTTACCTCGAAAAACGCGCTTTAATGTTCATTAGTGTTTTAAATCCATTTTAAGGATCCGTTTTCTTCGGGATTTGTTCCCTAATATTTATTTAGACTTAATTAAGCCTTTAGAATCCTTATAATACGCTAACCTAGGTCTCCTACCTCCTATGGTTAGTTAACGCTTATTTAGCGTTTTTCACTTTTTAAGCGTTTCTTTATTTCTTTTGGATTTTTTCCCTTACCAATATTTCTTAATCATTATTAGGCTCTTAAATACATATTAGGATAATTTAATCACCATATTTAAGGTCGGGGTATTTCAATAGGAGTGGACAGTTAGCAGGTGTTAATAAAATACGTTCCTTGATCCTACAACCTTGGGCTATACAACCTTCTAAAATAAGTCAAAGGTTATACATAACATTTAAGTGAGGGATTATAAGATAATTGAGATTTGGAAATAAGAGAGAGGAATTTATTTAAGTTTAACTTAGGGTACAGGTTATTGATAGTAAATTATCTTCAATGTTCCTCAGAGAATTGTTGAATGTTTGCACGAGTTTACTAGAACTGCTACAGCGTTGACCAGGTATGATTTCTCGTACTCAGATACTTTTGCTAACGAACTTTATGGAATGTTTTGGAAAATGCCTACTGATTTGGTTGTATTTCAAAAGGAAACTGTTTGTGTGACTAACTCAGCTTGTGTGACTAACTAAGCCTTGAATGTGAAACTTACATGGGTATTGGTTCCTTCTATTTGGTTGTTCCATTAGACATTAACTGCTTAGGGTTTACGCTTCTGCACTCTGTAGGACTGGGTGTTTTGGTATTGCTCTGGGTAGTTAGTGATCTAGTGGGAATATGGAGAAGGACAATCTTGGTAATTCTTCTTTTGACTCTGGATATTGTTTCATCCATGAGCTGAGTCTTTTGTGGTGACGTCGTGCGGCGTCTTCAATGGTAACAGTGAGGGGCTGTATATCCCCTATCCTAAAAGGACGTTGTAAACAGTGAGGGGCTGTATATCCCCTGTCCCAAAAGGGATGTAGTAAACAGTGAGGGGCTGTATATCCCCTGTCCTAAAAGGACGTACTTGGCGGTGGGGGCCATCTGTCCCAGTTGAATTATTCCACTCTTGAGTTATTGGTTCTTGGATCTATCTTATCATTCCTAGTCCTTTGTGACTATCTGAGTCTTTCTACTCCTAACGGGAATTGGGTTTTAACTAAGGCATTGGATGTTCACTAACACATGGTGTGGTTTGTTTCACTAACTTTACCTTTCTGTTATTCATCTTTATTCTTAACTTGTTATCTTGATTTGGTGATTTGTGGAATGCCTTGCTCCTCTGTGTGGTTTAAGTGATTGCTTTCAAGCTATTATTTATTTAAGAGTTGTATTATAAGTTTGTTTTTGGAGGATCGTACCAGTTCCATTCCAGGGAACTGACCCACCCCTCTCGGGGTGGGCTGCTTGGTTTTATCTTGCAGGTACAAGTTACTTTACAGTGGCCACGAAGAGAACGAGTGATTGGGATGGGATTAGGTGTTGTGGAGAGTTTATGTGTTTTTATTTCTGTTTTATTTTTGTTAAGTTTTCTCGAGGTTCAGGCCGTGACAATTATAATCTTTAAGTTGTAATTGGTGAGGTTTGGTGCCGGGTGTTTGGAACCCGATGGTCTGTACGCCTTCAGTATTTTGTTTCCGCTATAAATATGTTAAATAGGGGTGTTACACCCACATAAGCCCTTACCTTCACATCATACACCACATGCACATATAAGCCCTGATCACCACTCAAAAGATCTCCACATCAAACACCACACCCCACCGGCGACATGTTCTTCTCCTAGGAGACAAATTACAAGTCTGAAATCTTTGTCAGGAAATGATAATTTCACTTTCCTTTTCAGTAGACAGAATTTTCTTCAAACACTGCCACGTTTGGCACCTTTTTCAAAAATTTCTTGTCTTGAACAATTTTCCTTCAAAAACTTCGCTTTCATAAACCTCATTATGGCAATTTTTGGCAACTTTCTAGTAATGTCTTGCTTTGGACAATTTTCGATCCTCATCATAGCCACGTTTGGCACATTCTTCAACGGTTTCTTGTTTTGGACAAGTTTCCTACATACACTTTGATTTTTTTGTAACGCCCTATTTAACATATTTATAGCGGAAATAAAATACTAAAGGCATACAAACCATCGGGTTCCAAACACCCGGCACCAAACCTCACCAATTTACATCTGTCACAGGCCTGAACCTCGAGAAACTTAACAAAAATAAAACAGTAATAAAACACATAAACTCTCCACAAAACCTAATCCCATCCCAATCACTCGTTCTCTTCGTGGCCACCTGTAAAATAACTCGTACCTGCAAGATAAAACCAAGCAGCCCACCCGAGAGGGGTGAGTCAGTTCCCTGGAATGGAACTGGTACAATTCTCCAAAAACAAACTTATAAAACATAACTCTTCAAAATAAATAGTAACTTGAAATCAAACTCTGAAAGTAAAACAGGGAAAGAAGGCACTTCAAAACAATCAATCATAGAGAAAGAGGACAAGGTAAGGTAGAGACAAATAGCTTAAAAACCAAGTCAACCACTTAAGAAGTCACACCATATAGTTAGTAAGCATCCATTATTGATGTTAGAACCAATTCTGGTTAAGAAGAGAAGACTCAGGTAGTCACAAAGGACTAGGAATGATATGAATACCCATAACCCGTGGTAGACAGTTTATGTCCCCACCATTTCAGAAAGCTAATTCCCATAGCACAAAATATACTCAAGAGTGGAATAATTCAACTGGGAGAGATGGCCCCCACCGCCAAGTACGTCATTTAGACCAGGGGGTTAGGACAGGGGATATACAGCCCCTCACTGTCTACTACGTCCCTTTTGGGACAGGGGATATACAGCCCCTCACTGTTACCATTGAAGACGCGCGCAACGTCGAAACATCAAGACCCAGCTCATGGATGAAACGATATCCAAAGTCGAAAGAAGAATTTACCAAAATTGACCTTCTCTGGAAATACCCTAACATTTAAATAATTAAATATAAGTAAATAAATATTATTTTTGGAATTATAAATATTATTTTGGGGATTTCGAAATCCTAAAAAGAGTATATAAACACTCAGGCGTTAGAAAACGCACCTAAATTCCTTAAGGTCATAAACGAGCGTTAAAAGCCCGACCTTAAGTTAAATAATTATATAAGCTATGGATATTATATGAATTTAACCAAGGATCATTTTATGATCTTTAAATACAAGTTCTCAGTTAGAACTGAGTAAAAATACAAAGTTCTCGGAAGTTCCCGATGTGGGCCCCGTAGGGGCCGGGAATGCATAAGAGGAGTGCCAAGGTGGCACGAACCCCTATAAAAACTATTCTAGGAGTTCCTAAAATCATTATTAATTATTCTAAAGAGAGTTCCCAAGCTACTTCTTCAAAAATTAATAAAAGCGCGGGGGAAATTTCTTAACGCTCCTTTTATCTCGGGAGTGCCCCCCCTTTAGCCCGAAAAATGAGTTACAAGTTTATATAACCCCATATAATTTAATGTAACACTTCAATATATAATTATTGACTATAAACAAATGTTAATAAACACTTGAAATTCATATAATTAATGGGGACGATTTTTAGGTCAAAAGGTACCTAAAAATCAGCATTGTTTACCTTAAAACTTTCATCTTTTATCATAATAAAATGTACCAAATAAATGCTGGAACCTAATACACATATTAGTATTTTCTTGGTACAATATAGTGTAATAAAAAAAATAATAAATCAGTCCCCATTGACCTCTATGTGGGGGCGAAATTCCTAGTCTAAATTGGCTAGTTTTGCTTCAAAAAAAATATATATGTCATGTAATATAATTCCCATCTCCACCCTTAGTATTTGATAACATATCATTGTAACAATCAGAAGAGGCCTCCCCACTTCGTATACCTGCAAGGCAAATAAGGTTAGTAGTTTTTAAAACAAAAATCTAATACAAAAGCTTGTAGAATACCGTAACAATAACATGTGAGTGTTGGTTTGTATTGCCCCCCTTTAACGAATATACTCTTCAAGTGGGACTCTCACATGCTCCAGCAAAGAACGATCACTACCTGCAAGATTAAAAAGAGGAGATAAATCAGAATTATAAAACAAGTATAAACTTACCAAACAACACTTACCGTGAGTGCATGGTGTGCTGTTTTGATTCTCCATTCCATAATCGATCTCCATCTGCTCCATGTCTGCGCCGCTTAACCACACGCAGACAAGAATAAGAAAAGTTAATTAACTAAATACAAAGACTACCTACCTATGCATTACACTACCGTAAGCTAATAAGGTGGAGATGCTTAGAGTGCGCCATGAACGTGGGGGAAGCTGCTGGCTGCGCCGAACAAGTCACCTGCAGATGAGTAAACAAAATCAATATCATAAAGCATAAAGCATTGCAATAAATTACTAACCTGAATGCAGCATGGCCTGTGCTTTTAGCCGCCCAAACTAGTACGAGTGGAGTATCCATTTTGATGGTGCACCACTGCTCCATCTGTCCTGGATAACCGATCACCTGCAAAAGAGATAAGACCAGCACAATAACTACTTATTTATTAAAGCTAACAGCCTACTTGAAATGGAGATTTGAGCTGGAGGAATCTCCACTCCTGCTTGCGCCGATCACCCCCCCTGCAGCAAGAGACAATTAATACAATGATAAAGCTAATGAAGTATTAATTTACTACTATAATTATTTATCTATGGCTAGGCTTAGTCATCAATCGGTTGTGTCTTCCATTACCGTATGAATGAGCATGATTGGGAAATGATAATGGGATGAATCTCACCCAGCCGTTTGGCTACTATGGCTAGACAATAATGGAGACCAAATATGAATCAAATAAACATAAAACAAAGACAAAGAATAATAGTAATAAAACAATATTAATCAAACTCCAATTGTCTTCTTTCTCCTCTACTAAAGCTACGTGAATTTCATTCATTTCTCCTTGCCATATCTCAACCGTATGGTAAGTCTCATTTCTTTCTAACTCTCTCTTTTCTTCATTTCCTAAATCACTTCCTAAGTTCTAAATAACTCCATTAATGGTGTACTAGTTCCTAACACCATTTTTATGTAATTTCCTAGTTAATTCTATCAAGTCTTGAAGCAAGAAATCATCCTAGGAATTTCTACAATTTTCGCAAAGCATATATGCTCCAAGGTGGTTCCTAAATTCAACAACACACAAGGAACAACAAGATCAAGTTAAGGTAAATTTTCATGTTGAAAATCCTAAGAAAATTCCTAAGTAATTTTCGGAATTTGAAAACCTTCTAAATATATGCTCTCTTCATTATTTCATGAAGGAAACTTAGATCTACAATCATCTCAAGGTGTATCAAAAATACCTTGTTAAATTCCTAAGGTAAACCCTAGTAAAATTACTACAAATATTATTCATAAACTTTTGTTGAAAGTCTAACAAATAGACCTCCTATATATGTACAAGGAGTTCGGAAAAAAATCTACATCAAATAACATTTGGAGAGCTTGGAAATTCAAGGGAAAATCAAGAACAAGAATTGTCTTGATTTAAGGTAAGTTTATATAAATAAGGTTTATTAAGCTTAAGTTTGATTTAAGCTTCAAACTTTGTTATAAAAATTTTGTGTAACCTTTAAATAAAAAACCGAAAAGGATAAGGTTATATTGTCAAGGAATAATTTATAACATAAAATGTAAGGTTATTACCTTAAGATATATGGTTAGGTTATAAAAATTAATTATGTTACAAAAAGTGGTATCAGAGCGGAGTACCGCTCTGATGAAAGATACTGAGTCTAGGACAATGAGCATAGGAATATTGGGTTACGGGAGACGTCCGTGAGGATTCGTAACTTAGAAAAATCCCTAGGGATATCTTTATTGCTAGTAGTTAGCTTACTGACATGTTTTTTGATTGTGTATGTGATACGGTGTAGCAACCGAGTAGAAATAAAAATATACTATCTTAGATGTCGACCAGCGAAGGACCACGAGGAGACAGCAGTGGACGCAGTAGCGAGACACCAGCGGATGTTCCAATAGTACAAGACTTAACACAGCAGCCATGGCGACTTTCGCGCAGGAACTAGGAGTTCAACTTACGGGAGCCATACCCCACCCGCCGCGGCCCGGAGAAACCAACTGGTTGAGGAGCGTTGCAAACGCAGGGGTACCAACTTATTCAGGGGAACCGGACCCCGCCGCACTGGAGAAATTCATTACAGAACACCAGAAGACGTTCAAGACTGTCGGAGTTCCAGAAGATCAACAGGTCGACATCGCCGTATATAACTTGAAGGGCGCAGCTGACAATTGGTGGCGGACTATTGAGGGCCACCGTAGAGCTACACCGGAATTTGAATGGACAGAGTTCGTAGAAGTGTTGCGGGAGAAGTACTACCCCGAACACATAAAGCGGAGGAAAAGGCAGGAGATCAAGACCTTAATCCAAGGGAGACAAACAGTTGACCAGTACTGCGCACGATGCACCAGTCTGATGAACTATATACCAGGAGTCGACTGCTCCGACGCAGGAAGAAAGAAAAGGAAGAATACCGAAGGAGATGATGATGGAGCAACCTCTGGCAGTTACTGCAAGAAGAGGAAGAAGTTCTTTGAAAAGAAGAAGGGGCGGATGGATTTCCAAGGTCAGAAGACGGAGGAGCAGATCTCTCGTCTGACCGCCCAACTATTAATGCTCAGCCACTAAGAACATCGCCACCTAGAGGCAACAAGCCAACCCGACGTCACTATTACTGTAAACGTTGTGGAAAAGATCACCCGGGAGTAGATTGTGCAGGAAGGAAGGTGGAGTGCCGTCATTGCAAAAAGGAGGGTCACCGGGAGAATGAATGCTTTTCTAATCCAGGGAGTCGAGTATACAAAGGAGCTAGAGGTTCGCAGAGAACACCGACTGTGGAAACAGGCGGGCCCGGAGGAGGTCAAGCGCCGCAGACTAATACTTATACTACAGAACCGGGAGGACAGCCATCCTCATCCGGGAGTCATAAGGGAAAGGAGATAGTTCCATGAGAGAATACCCCGTAGACAGTGGGAACTTCAGGCGCTGAGGCGAGCGCTCAGCGCGAGACCGGTAAGCCTAGAACCTAAACTAAATGCATGATGCACAAATATGTGTTTATAGTATCAGTCGATGAGACTTAAGTATGTGATTGGTGAGTATCAAAAATTAGAGAGACCTAACTTGGGTAACCTCTCACATAATAGGATACTTCAACATTGTTTTACAAAGAGACCGTGGTTACCTGAGCCTATGAGCGAAGGTCGGGAATATCCCGAGGCATAACGCCAAGTACTTTGACCCGGCATGATCCTACTCAAGAAATACTTAACTACAAAATTATGACCTGCCTAAATGGCGAGCATATGTCATGAACGGGAATACATTATTTAATATAAATACTTAAGACTACAGGAACTGTCAAAAGAGCTCACGTAAAGAGCAAACACTGAAATTTTGTGGGATACCCAGGCACCGAGCTTACCGCTCAGTGCGAGTCTAGGAAATCTTACAATCTCTTATAAACTTCGAGAGAAATAGTGAGAAACCTTGAAATATGACAATCGAGAAACAGAATCATAAATATATAACTAAACATCCATAATGGATAAGCACGGGTTTTGAAATACCTGAGCAAATACCAAGGGTCTCAGCTAATACCAATATATACAGTGCTGGACTCCTAATTAATGAAGGGGAGAGAACAAATGTTGAATTTATATTTTCTGAAGTCGGGTGAACTACCTAATTAGCAATACCAAATGCCATATATAAATATAATTTGGAGGTTATTAACCTAAAACATTGAGGGTATTGACACGTTCAAAAGGCTAAAGTATCATTAAATATACCTACCCTATTTTGAGACACATGTCCTATACTAACCTTATGAATTTTTACGAGCATATGTCTACTATGACAGCTCAAATTTAGAATGCGAATAAAAGATCGCAGTAAATCAAGTAAGGTTAAAACATATGTAATATAAACTCTAGTATAAACATGATAACAAACGATTTTCCTTGACACTTACAGTAAAGGTAGTGTCAGGTATACAAAAGGCTTAAAGTAATTCATACACCGAGAGTGAGTGTGTTTATATAAGAGTGTGAAACAATATATACACAAAAATGAGTGTAAATTAAAAATTAAAAGTAGAGAAACATACCCTAGGTTTTAACCATTATTTTATACGTAAACCGTCCTAACGTTATATACTAAACCCCTGTGTTTCTAAATCCTCTATTTGACATACCTAACCGACCTATTTTTGGGAAGCCATTGAGCTAGTGGATTAACCACATTTCTAAGAGATAAAAACAAACAATAAGCCTTGATTGTCCTGTTACTAAACAGTAAGATTCAAACTAGAAATCCTTAGTTGAGATGGTACTAGTATTGAGAGATACTTGACTAGGGTGAACATATGATTCTCCTGATTTATGGATTTTAGATGGAATTAGGAAAAAAAAGCTTTTAAGGTGGAGGAAATGATACTTTATGGAACTATAGTTGTGGATGGAGTCATGAAAACTTTCTTGAAGTCTAAATGCGACTGTCTTTGCTCCAACAGATGATAATCAAGTTTAGGCAATAATCAAGCCCTGATAAGTGAAATATTAGAGAAGCCTTTTAAGGAGAAGAGATATTCTAAGGTATGCAAGCCCATGACGGGACTTATTACTTGTATGATGGATTTAAGATTTAATTGATTGATGGATATAGTTATTAGACAGTATGAGCCTAGATGCTTTAATAAGAATTTATCTTTAATGCCAAGAGGAAAAACTGGCTTCCCCACTTGATGATTTGATCAAAGGAATATTGTTCTGGGGATTTTGGTAATACCCTAGATTCAAGTATAGGTTATAACAGTTATTGGAATAGTAGTATATTGATCAGGAGAAAAATAGTACTCACCACGTCACAAGTCTAATAAGATAAAATTTTGGGAATGACAATTATGTGATTGTTTGATATTTGACGTGGGAGGTCGAACTTGATCCTGGTCAGATCAAGGGAAAACCAAACACAAAATGGTGTGGAAGGATAGTTCAACACTGATGCTGACCCCGTCAGAGTTGAATGATTCCTGAGACTCCTTACAAGTGGTCACAAATATTTCTGTAATACGTAAGTATTTATTCTTAAATCAAATATAAATTTAACAAATGGGTACATGAAATAGAATGTGTAAGTTAAGAGTTAAGTTATCCAGGTTACTCTGAGGAAATAAATTAGCCAAAACAACTCCGCATATGTCGGGAAAATAGTCAATTATGAGGGAAACACTAACCATTATTATTCCATGAACCATATTAATAAATTAAATATGAGATCAAGAGATAATTACTTGTAATAAGAGTGTTCTCAAACTATATTCTAGGTTATGGCCAAATTGCCATCTCAAAGGAAAGGTCGACTTCCATGTCTTTCTTTATGAATTAGAACCCAATATATTAAATGGGAACCTACATATAAACATGGTGGAATATAAAGAGTATAAACATTATACTAAAACTCACCAGAGTTGATTCACAACCACAATAACAAGTTTAGTTGAAAGGAAACTACACCTTGTTAGGAACCTTAACAGGAACCCTACTGTGGTATACCTGATGAACAGACGATCATAATCGTGTATATACTACCAATAACAGGTGAACCAATAACATAAAGCAATCTTTCTATAATATAGGATGCACGGCACAACCAGCTCATACTTTACATGGAAAATGAAAGCCGTATATGGCGACAATAAACTTAAATACCAGAATCACAAGATGATGACCTAAAAATAGAGATTATAAGTATGCCCAATATTAATACAAAGACACGAGCGCCGATGACTACAACTATGAGGCGATTGATGAAAGTGTGTTATACACAAATAGTTTAGACAAGCCATAAAATAAGATTGGCAATGTACAAGATAGTAGATCACCTTCACCCATACATATGGGTTCCAAATATAAAAGCATACCAATGCTCTAGAGACATATCAAATAATACATAGATCCTTGAGGGATAGACCTCGTAAACGGACAGAAGTCATATGACGACATCCATAGGAGAGATCTCGAGTTCGCAGTAGGCGATCGAGTCTTCCTTAGAGTTTCACCTATGAAGGGAATTTTTAGATTAAGGTAGAAGCACAAGCTTAGCCCGAAGTATGTAGGACCGTACCTTATTACGGAGCGAGTGGGCCCATTAGCTACAGATTAGACTTATATGTTGAGCTGGAAGAGTGCACGATGTGTATCACATAACTTAGAGCCCGAGACACTCGAGTTAAATCCTACACTTAGATATGAGGAGACCCTAGTTCGCTTTTAGACTCCAACACTTGGGAGACAAAGAACAAGACCATTAGAATGGTCAAAACTCTGTGATAAACTCACGACATCGAAGAGGCGACATGGGAGTTAGAAGACTCCATGCGAGACAAGTATCCAACAATTTTCCTTTCGTTTTGTGTTAACTTGTTGGGGTACGTAGGCGTAACCCTTTTTAAGGGGGGTAGGCACCACATGCGACTTGCACATCTGCAGTCTATATTATTCTTGTGTATGGTTATTTGTGTTTGATTGTTTGTTGCGCATGTGTGCAAATAATTAGATGGTTATGTCCTATGTGACATTTGGTTGGTTATTAGTATGTCCTATGTGACATTTGGTGATTTATGATATGTCCTATGTGACACTTGAATGATTATTTGTGTGTTCTATGTACACTTGAATGTTTATGAAGCACTTAATTATTTTACAGTATATTTACATTTATTCCTACAATCACACAAGAGATTCACTGCCAAGGGTTTACGCTCTGCACTCTGTAGGACTGAGGATTTGGTATTGCACTTGTGCAGTGATGACCGAGTGGGATAGCTAGGAAGATGGAACATGTATGGTTTTACAGTATTTATTAATTATTATGCAGTGATATATTATCACGAATAAAGAATATTTTCTATAGGAATTATATACACTCAGAGTAGTGATGCAATATAGAGATGTCAATATAATTGACACCCTGGAATGATAGGTATACAGGGAGTAGATAAGGAACTTGATTCCATAAGATGAACAAATATAAATTATGACTTCGGGACGAAGTCCTTTTAAGGGGGGTAGACTGAAATACCCCTAACATTAAATAATTAAATATAAGTAAATAAATATTATTTTTGGAATTATAAATATTATTTTGGGGATTTCGAAATCCTAAAAAGAGTATATAAACACTCAGGCGTTAGAAAACGCACCTAAATTCCTTAAGGTCATAAACGAGCGTTAAAAGCCCGACCTTAAGTTAAATAATTATATAAGCTATGGATATTATATGAATTTAACCAAGGATCATTTTATGATCTTTAAAATACAAGTTCTCAGTTAGAACTGAGTAAAAATACAAAGTTCTCGGAAGTTCCCGATGTGGGCCCCGTAGGGCCGGGAATGCATAAGAGGAGTGCCAAGGTGGCATGAACCCCTATAAAAACTATTCTAGGAGTTCCTAAAATCATTATTAATTATTCTAAAGAGAGTTCCCAGCTACTTCTTCAAAAATAAATAAAGAGCTCGGGGGAAATTTCTTAACGCTCCTTTTATCTCGGGAGTGCCCCCCCTTTAGCCCGAAAATTGAGTTACAAGTTTATATAACCCCATATAATTTAATGTAACACTTCAATATATAATTATTGACTATAAACAATGTTAATAAACACTTGAAACTCATATAATTAATGGGGACGATTTTTAGGTCAAAAGGTACCTAAAAATCAGCATTTTTTACCTTAAAACTTTCATCTTTTATCATAATAAAAATGTACCAAATAAATGCTGGAACCTAATCACATATTAGTATTTTCTTGGTACAATATAGTGTAATAAAAAAAAATAATAAATCAGTCCCAATTGACCTCTATGTGGGGGCGAATCCTAGTCTAAATTGGCTAGTTTTGCTTCAAAAAAAAATATATATATGTCATGTAATATAATGACTCATCTCCACCCTTAGTATTTGATAACATATCATTGTAACAATCAGAAGAGGCCTCCCCACTTCGTATACCTGCAAGGCAAATAAGGTTAGTAGTTTTATAAAACAAAAATCTAATACAAAAGCTTGTAGAATACCGTAACAATAACATGTGAGTGTTGGTTTGTATTGCCCCCTTTAACGAATAGACTCTTCAAGTGGGACTCTCACATGCTCCAGCAAAGAACGATCACTACCTGCAAGATTAGAAAAGAGGAGATAAATCAGAATTATAAAACAAGTAATAACTTACCAAACAACACACTTACCGTGAGTGCATGGTGTGCTGTTTTGATTCTCCATTCCATAATCGATCTCCATCTGCTCCATGTCTGCGCCGCTTAACACACCTGCAGACAGAATAAGAAAAGTTAATTAACTAAATACAAAGACTACCTACCTATGCATTACACTACCGTAAGCTAATAAGGTGGAGATGCTTGGAGTGCGCCATGAACGTGGGGAAGCTGCTGGGCTGCGCCGAACAAGTCACCTGCAGATGAGTAAACAATAATCAATATCATAAAGCATAAAGCATTGCAATAATTACTAACCTGAATGCAGCATGGCCTGTGCTTTTAGCCGCCCAAACTAGTACGAGTGGAGTATCCATTTTGATGGTGCACCACTGCTCCATCTGTCCTGGATAACCGATCAACCTGCAAGAAGATAAGACCAGCACAATAAACTACTTATTTATTAAAGCTAACAGGCCTACTTGAAATGGAGATTTGAGGAGGAATCTCCACTCCTGCTTGCGCCGATCACCCCCCCCCCTGCAGCAAGAGACAATTAATACAATGATAAAGCTAATGAAGTATTAATTTACTACTATAATTTTTATCTATGGCTAGACTTAGTCATCAATCGGTTGTGTCTTCCATTACCGTATGAATGAGCATGATTGGGAAATGATAATGGGATGAATCTCACCCCGCGTTTGGCTACTATGGCTAGACAAATAATGGAGACCAAATATGAATCAAATAAACATAAAACAAAGACAAAGAATAATAGTAATAAAACAATATTAATCAAACTCCAATTGTCTTCTTTCTCCTCTACTAAAGCTACGTGAATTTCATTCATTTCTCCTTGCCATATCTCAACCGTATGGTAAGTCTCATTTCTAACTCTCTCTTTTCTTCATTTCCTAAATCACTTCCTAAGTTCTAATAACTCCATTAATGGTGTACTAGTTCCTACACCATTTTTATGTAATTTCCTAGTTAATTCTATCAAGTCTTGAAGCAAGAAATCATCCTAGGAATTTCTACAATTTTCGCAAAGCATATATGCTCCAAGGTGGTTCCTAAATTCAACAACACACAGGAACAACAAGATCAAGTTAAGGTAAATTTTCATGTTGAAAATCCTAAGAAAATCCTAAGTAATTTTCGGAATTTGAAAACCTTCTAAATATATGCTCTCTTCATTATTTCATGAAGGAAACTTAGATCTACAATCATCTCAAGGTGTATCAAAACCTTGTTAAATCCTAAGGTAACCCTAGTAAATTTACTACAAATATTATTCATAAACTTTTGTTGAAAGTCTAACAAATAGACCTCCTATATATGTACAAGGAGTTCGGAAAAAAATCTACATCAAATAACATTTGGAGAGCTTGGAAATTCAAGGGAAAATCAAGAACAAGAATTGTCTTGATTTAAGGGTAAGTTTATATAAATAAGGTTTATTAGCTTAAGTTTGATTTAAGCTTCAAACTTTGTTATAAAAATTTTGTGTAACCTTTAAATAAATTAAAACCGAAAAGGATAAGGTTATATTGTCAAGGAAATAATTTATAACATAAAATGTAAGGTTATTACCTTAAGGTATATATTAGGGTCATAAGAATTAATTATTGCTACATAAATATTAAAACCGAATGGTTAGAGATTTTATGTTCTATTTTCAGTTTATAATCATTCTAAGACATTAGCATAGTTTTTAGAAGTGTTATATGGCATATATACATTTATATATATATTATAAAGTTCAAAACAAGTTTTAAAAGCATATGATAAAATTTAATTGTGGCCGAGAACAATATAAGAGATTTAATGAATTTTGAAATACATATAAGTGTATTAACTTATTTTATAGATTTTTGGAACATTAAAAGTAGCTACAAGTATTTAAATGGCTATTTTAAATAAGTTGTGTGGATAAAAGATAGTTTCTGAAAAGTTGAGTGTACAAATATGTATTACCGAGAAATAAGGAATTATTTGGTGTATTATCTAATTATATAAGATGGGAATGATATTATGAATTTTGGTGAATTTAAATAAGGGGTTAAAGTGTAAGAATGACATTTAATAAAGTTTTGGGACTATTTTGTGATTATTGGAAAGTTTAGTGTGTTACCGAATAGATATATGATTTTCTTCTTCTAATCGTTGTTTTCTAATCTTGCAGGTAGTGATCGTTCTTTGCTGGAGCATGTGAGAGTCCCACTTGAAGAGTCTATTCGTTAAAGGGGGCAATACAAACCAACACTCACATGTTATTGTTACGGTATTCTACAAGCTTTTGTATTAGATTTTTGTTTTATAAAACTACTAACCTTATTTGCCTTGCAGGTATACGAAGTGGGGAGGCCTCTTCTGATTGTTACAATGATATGTTATCAAATACTAAGGGTGGAGATGAGTCATTATATTACATGACATATATATATTTTTTTTTGAAGCAAAACTAGCCAATTTAGACTAGGAATTTCGCCCCCACATAGAGGTCAATTGGGACTGATTTATTATTTTTTTTTTATTACACTATATTGTACCAAGAAAATACTAATATGTGTATTAGGTTCCAGCATTTATTTGGTACATTTTTATTATGATAAAGATGAAAGTTTTAAGGTAAAAAATGCTGATTTTTAGGTACCTTTTGACCTAAAAATCGTCCCCATTAATTATATGAGTTTCAAGTGTTTATTAACATTGTTTATAGTCAATAATTATATATTGAAGTGTTACATTAAATTATATGGGGTTTATAAACTTGTAACTCAATTTTCGGGCTAAAGGGGGGGCACTCCCGAGATAAAAGGAGCGTTAAGAAATTTCCCCTGAGCTCTTTATTTATTTTTGAAGAAGTAGCTTGGGAACTCTCTTTAGAATAATTAATAATGATTTTAGGAACTCCTAGAATAGTTTTTATAGGGGTTCGTGCCACCTTGGCACTCCTCTTATGCATTCCCGGCCCCTACGGGGCCCACATCGGGAACTTCCGAGAACTTTGTATTTTTACTCAGTTCTAACTGAGAACTTGTATTTTAAAGATCATAAAATGATCCTTGGTTAAATTCATATAATATCCATAGCTTATATATTATTTAACTTAAGGTCGGGCTTTTAACGCTCGTTTATGACCTTAAGGAATTTAGGTGCGTTTTCTAACGCCTGAGTGTTTATATACTCTTTTTAGGATTTCGAAATCCCCAAAATAATATTTATAATTCCAAAATAATATTTATTTACTTATATTTAATTATTTAAATGTTAGGGGTATTTCAGTCTACCCCCCTTAAAAGGACTTCGTCCCGAAGTCATAATTTATATTTGTTCATCTTATGGAATCAAGTTCCTTATCTACTCCCTGTATACCTATCATTCCAGGGTGTCAATATTATATTGACATCTCTATATTGCATCACTACTCTGAGTGTATATAATTCCTATAGAAAATATTCTTTATTCGTGATAATAATATATCACTGCATAATATCTTAATAAATACTGTAAAACCATACATGTTCCATCTTCCTAGCTATCCCACTCGGTCATCACTGCACAAGTGCAATACCAAATCCTCAGTCCTACAGAGTGCAGAGGCGTAAACCCTTGGCAGTGAATCTCTTGTGTGATTGTAGGAATAAATGTAAATATACTGTAAAATAATTAAGTGCTTCATAAACATTCAAGTGTTACATAGAAACACACAATAATCATTCAAGTGTCACATAGGACATATCATAAATCACCAAATGTCACATAGGACATACTAATAACCAACCAAATGTCACATAGGACATAACCATCTAATTATTTGCACACATGCGCAACAAACAATCAAACACAAATAACCATACACAAGAATATAGACTGCAGATGTGCAAGTCGCATGTGGTGCTCTACCCCCCTTAAAAAGGGTTACGCCTACGTACCCCAACAAGTATACACAAAACGAAAGGAAAATTGTTGGATACTTGTCTCGCATGGAGTCTTCTAACTCCCATGTCGCCTCTTCGATGTCGTGAGTTTATCACAGAGTTTTGACCATTCTAATGGTCTTGTTCTTTGTCTCCCAAGTGTTGGAGTCTAAAAGCGAACTAGGGTCTCCTCATATCTAAGTGTAGGATTTAACTCGAGTGTCTCGGGCTCTAAGTTATGTGATACACATCGTGCACTCTTCCAGCTCAACATATAAGTCTAATCTGTAGGCTAATGGGCCCACTCGCTCCGTAATAAGGTACGGTCCTACATACTTCGGGCTAAGCTTGTGCTTCTACCTTAATCTAAAAATTCCCTTCATAGGTGAAACTCTAAGGAAGACTCGATCGCCTACTGCGAACTCGAGATCTCTCCTATGGATGTCGTCATATGACTTCTGTCCGTTTACGAGGTCTATCCTCAAGGATCTATGTATTATTTGATATGTTTCTCTAGAGCATTGGTATGCTTTTATATTTGGAACCCATATGTATGGGTGAAGGTGATCTACTATCTTGTACATTGCCAATCTTATTTTATGGCTTGTCTAAACTATTTGTGTAACACACTTTCATCAATCGCCTCATAGTTGTAGTCATCGGCGCTCGTGTCTTTGTATTAATATTGGGCATACTTATAATCTCTATTTTTAGGTCATCATCTTGTGATTCTGGTATTTAAGTTTATTGTCGCCATATACGGCTTTCATTTTCCATGTAAAGTATGAGCTATGGTTGTGCCGTGCATCCTATATTATAGAAAGATTGCTTTATGTTATTGGTTCACCTGTTATTGGTAGTATATACACGATTATGATCGTCTGTTCATCAGGTATACCACAGTAGGGTTCCTGTTAAGGTTCCTAACAAGGTGTAGTTTCCTTTCAACTAAACTTGTTATTGTGGTTGTGAATCAACTCTGGTGAGTTTTAGTATAATGTTTATACTCTTTATATTCCACCATGTTTATATGTAGGTTCCCATTTAATATATTGGGTTCTAATTCATAAAGAAAGACATGGAAGTCGACCTTTCCTTTGAGATGGCAATTTGGCCATAACCTAGAATATAGTTTGAGAACACTCTTATTACAAGTAATTATCTCTTGATCTCATATTTAATTTATTAATATGGTTCATGGAATAATAATGGTTAGTGTTTCCCTCATAATTGACTATTTTCCCGACATATGCGGAGTTGTTTTGGCTAATTTATTTCCTCAGAGTAACCTGGATAACTTAACTCTTAACTTACACATTCTACTTCTCATGTACCCATTTGTTAAATTTATATTTGATTTAAGAATAAATACTTACGTATTACAGAAATATTTGTGACCACTTGTAAGGAGTCTCAGGAATCATTCAACTCTGACGGGGTCAGCATCAGTGTTGAACTATCCTTCCACACCATTTTGTGTTTGGTTTTCCCTTGATCTGACCAGGATCAAGTTCGACCTCCCACGTCAAATATCAAACAATCACATAATTGTCATTCCCAAATTTTATCTTATTAGACTTTGTGACGTGGTGAGTACTATATTTTCTCTCTGATCAATATACTACTATTCCAATAACTGTTATAACCTATACTTGAATCTAGGGTATTACCAAATCCCCAGAACAATATTCCTTTGATCAAATCATCAAGTGGGGAAGCCAGTTTTTCCTCTTGGCATTAAAGATAAATTCTTATTAAAGCATCTAGGCTCATACTGTCTAATAACTATATCCATCAATCAATTTAAATCTTAAATCCATCATACAAGTAATAAGTCCCGTCATGGGCTTGCATACCTTAGAATATCTCTTCTCCTTAAAAGGCTTCTCTAATATTTCACTTATCAGGGCTTGATTATTGCCTAAACTTGATTATCATCTGTTGGAGCAAAGACAGTCGCATTTAGACTTCAAGAAAGTTTTCATGACTCCATCCACAACTATAGTTCCATAAAGTATCATTTCCTCCACCTTAAAGCTTAGCTTTTCCTAATTCCATCTAAAATCCATAAATTAGGAGAATCATATGTTCACCCTAGTCAAGTATCTCTCAATACTAGTACCATCTCAACTAAGGATTTCTAGTTTGAATCTTACTGTTTAGTAACAGGACAATCAAGGCTTATTGTTTTGTTTTTATCTCTTAGAAATGTGGTTAATCCACTAGCTCAATGGCTTCCCAAAAATAGGTCGGTTAGGTATGTCAAATAGAGGATTTAGAAACACAGGGTTTAGTATATAACGTTAGGACGGTTTACGTATAAAATAATGGTTACAAACCTAGGGTATGTTTCTCTACTTTTAATTTTTAATTTACACTCATTTTTGTGTATATATTGTTTCACACTCTTATATAACTTACACTCACTCTCGGTGTATGAATTACTTTAAGCCTTTTGTATACCTGACACTACCTTTACTGTAAGTGTCAAGGAAAATCGTTTGTTATCATGTTTTATACTAGAGTTTATATTACATATGTTTTAACCTTACTTGATTTACTGCGATCTTTTATTCGCATTCTAAATTTGAGCTGTCATAGTAGACATATGCTCGTAAAAATTCATAAGGTTAGTATAGGACATGTGTCTCAAAATAGGGTAGGTATATTTAATGATACTTTAGCCTTTTGAACGTGTCAATACCCTCAATGTTTTAGGTTAATAACCTCCAAATTATATTTATATATGTAGCATTTGGTATTGCTAATTAGGTAGTTCACCCGACTTCAGAAAATATAAATTCAACATTTGTTCTCTCCCCTTCATTAATTAGGAGTCCAGCACTGTTATATTGGTATTAGCTGAGACCCTTGGTATTTGCTCAGGTATTTCAAAACCCGTGCTTATCCATTATGGATGTTTAGTTATATATTTATGATTCTGTTTCTCGATTGTCATATTTCAAGGTTTCTCACTATTTTCTCTCGAAGTTTTAAGAGATTGTAAGATTTCCTAGACTCGCACTGAGCGGTAAGCTCGGTGCCTGGGTATCCCACAAAATTTCAGTGTTTGCTCTTTACGTGAGCTCTTTTGACAGTTCCTGTAGTCTTAAGTATTTATATTAAATAATGTATTCCCGTTCATGACATATGCTCGCCATTTAGGCAGGTCATAATTTTGTAGTTAAGTATTTCTTGAGTAGGATCATGCCGGGTCAAAGTACTTGGCGTTATGCCTCGGGATATTCCCGACCTTCGCTCATAGGCTCAGGTAACCACGGTCTCTTTGTAAAACAATGTTGAAGTATCCTATTATGTGAGAGGTTACCCAAGTTAGGTCTCTCTAAATTTTTGATACTCACCAATCACATACTTAAGTCTCATCGACTGATACTATAAACACATATTTGTGCATCATGCATTTAGTTTAGGTTCTAGGCTTACCGGTCTCGCGCTGAGCGCTCGCCTCAGCGCCTGAAGTTCCCACTGTCTACGGGGTATTTCTTCATGGAACTATCTCCTTTCCCTTATGACTCCCGGATGAGGATGGCTGTCCTCCCGGTCCTGTAGTATAGTATTAGTCTGTGGCGCTTGACCTCCTCCGGGTCCGCCTGTTTCCACAGTCGGTGTTCTCTGCGAACCTCTAGCTCCTTTGTATACTCGACTCCCTGGATTAGAAAAGCATTCATTCTCCCGGTGACCCTCCTTTTTGCAATGACGGCACTCCACCTTCCTTCCTGCACAATCTACGCCCGGGTGATCTTTTCCACAACGTTTACAGTAATAGTGACGTCGGGTTGGCTTGTTGCCTCTAGGTGGCGATGTTCTTAGTGGCTGAGCATTAATAGTTGGGCCGGTCAGACGAGAGATCTGCTCCTCCGTCTTCTGACCTTGGAAATCCATCCGCCCCTTCTTCTTTTCAAAGAACTTCTTCCTCTTCTTGCAGTAACTGCCAGAGGTTGCTCCATCATCATCTCCTTCGGTATTCTTCCTTTTCTTTCTTCCTGCGTCGGAGCAGTCGACTCCTGGTATATAGTTCATCAGACTGGTGCATCGTGCGCAGTACTGGTCAACTGTTTGTCTCCCTTGGATTAAGGTCTTGATCTCCTGCCTTTTCCTCCGCTTTATGTGTTCGGGGTAGTACTTCTCCCGCAACACTTCTACGAACTCTGTCCATTCAAATTCCGGTGTAGCTCTACGGTGGCCCTCAATAGTCCGCCACCAATTGTCAGCTGCGCCCTTCAAGTTATATACGGCGATGTCGACCTGTTGATCTTCTGGAACTCCGACAGTCTTGAACGTCTTCTGGTGTTCTGTAATGAATTTCTCCAGTGCGCGGGGTCCGGTTCCCCTGAATAAGTTGGTACCCCTACGTTTGCAACGCTCCTCAACCAGTTGGTTTCTCCGGGCCGCGGCGGGTGGGGTATGGCTCCCGTAAGTTGAACTCCTAGTCCTGCGCGAAAGTCGCCATGGCTGCTGTTAAGTCTTGTACTATTGGAACATCCGCTGGTGTCTCGCTACTGCGTCCACTGCTGTCTCCTCGTGGTCCTTCGCTGGTCGAATCTAAGATAGTATATTTTTATTTCTACTCGGTTGCTACACCGTATCACATACACAATCAAAAACATGTCAGTAAGCTAACTACTAGCAATAAAGATATCCCTAGGGATTTTTCTAAGTTACGAATCCTCACGGACGTCTCCCGTAACCCAATATTCCTATGCTCATTGTCCTAGACTCAGTATCTTTCATCAGAGCGGTACTCCGCTCTGATACCACTTTTTGTAACATAATTAATTTTTATAACCTAACCATATATCTTAAGGTATAACCTTACATTTTATGTATAAATTATTCCTTGACAATATAACCTTATCCTTTTCGGTTTTAATTTATTTAAAGGTTACACAAAATTTTTATAACAAAGTTTGAAGCTTAAATCAAACTTAAGCTTAATAAACCTTATTTATATAAACTTCCCTTAAATCAAGACAATTCTTGTTCTTGATTTCCCTTGAATTTCCAAGCTCTCCAAATGTTATTTGATGTAGATTTTTTTCCGAACTCCTTGTACATATATAGGAGGTCTATTTGTTAGACTTTCAACAAAAGTTTATGAATAATATTTGTAGTATTTTTACTAGGTTTACCTTAGGAATTTAACAAGGTATTTTTGATACACCTTGAGATGATTGTAGATCTAAGTTTCCTTCATGAAATAATGAAGAGAGCATATATTTAGAAGGTTTTCAAATTCCGAAATTACTTAGGAATTTTCTTAGGATTTTCAACATGAAAATTTACCTTAACTTGATCTTGTTGTTCCTTGTGTTGTTTTTGAATTTAGGAACCACCTTGGAGCATATATGCTTTGCGAAATTGTAGAAATTCCTAGGATGATTTCTTGCTTCAAGACTTGATAGAATTAACTAGGAAATTACATAAAAATGGTGTTAGGAACTAGTACACCATTAATGGAGTTATTAGAACTTAGGAAGTGATTTAGGAAATGAAGAAAGAGAGAGTTAGAAATGAGACTTACCATACGGTTGAGATATGGCAAGGAGAAATGAATGAAATTCACGTAGCTTTAGTAGAGGAGAAAGAAGACAATTGGAGTTTGATTAATATTGTTTTATTACTATTATTCTTTGTCTTTGTTTTATGTTTATTTGATTCATATTTGGTCTCCATTATTGTCTAGCCATAGTAGCCAAACGGCTGGGTGAGATTCATCCCATTATCATTTCCCAATCATGCTCATTCATACGGTAATGGAAGACACAACCGATTGATGACTAAGCCTAGCCATAGATAAATAATTATAGTAGTAAATTAATACTTCATTAGCTTTATCATTGTATTAATTGTCTCTTGCTGCAGGGGGGTGATCGGCGCAAGCAGGAGTGGAGATCCTCCAGCTCAAATCTCCATTTCAAGTAGGCCTGTTAGCTTTAATAAATAAGTAGTTATTGTGCTGGTCTTATCTTCTTGCAGGTTGATCGGTTATCCAGGACAGATGGAGCCAGTGGTGCACCATCAAAATGGATACTCCACTCGTACTAGTTTGGGCGGCTAAAAGCACAGGCCATGCTGCATTCAGGTTAGTAATTTATTGCAATGCTTTATGCTTTATGATATTGATTATTGTTTACTCCATCTGCAGGTGACTTGTTCGGCGCAGCCCAGCAGCTTCCCCCACGTTCATGGCGCACTCCAAGCATCTCCACCTTATTAGCTTACGGTAGTGTAATGCATAGGTAGGTAGTCTTTGTATTTAGTTAATTAACTTTTCTTATTCTTGTCTGCAGGTGTGTTTAAGCGGCGCAGACATGGAGCAGATGAGATCGATTATGGAATGGAGAATCAAAACAGCACACCATGCACTCACGTAAGTGTTTTTTGTAAGTTTATACTTGTTTTATAATTCAGATTTATCTCCTCTTTTCTAATCTTGGCAGGTAGTGATCGTTCTTTGCTGGAGCATTTGAGAGTCCCACTTGAAGATCTATTCGTTAAAGGGGCAATACACCACAACTCACATTTATTGTTTTACGGTATTCTACTAAGCTTTTTGTTGGTATTAGATTTTTGTTTTATAAAACTACTAACCTTATTTGCCTTGCAGGTATACGAAGTGGGGAGGCCTCTTCTGATTGTTACATGATATGTTATCAAATACTAAGGTGGAGATGGGACATATATTACATGACATATATTTTTACTAATTTAAACCAATTTAGACTAGGAATTTCGCCCACATCATTATACTGATTTATTTATTTTTTTTTATATTACACATATATTGCTACCAAGAAAATACTAAGTATGTGTTTATTTTTTCACTAGCATTAATATGTTATTAGGTTCCAGCATTTATTTGGTATTTTATTATGATAAAAATGAAAGTTTTAAGGTAAAAAATGCTGATTTTTAGGTACCTTTTGACCTAAAAATCGTCCCCATTAATTATATGAGTTTCAAGTGTTTATTAACATTTTTTATAGTCAATAATTATATATTGAAGTGTTACATTAAATTATATGGGGTTATATAAACTTGTAACTCAATTTTCGGGCTAAAGGGGGGCACTCCCGAGATAAAAGGAGCGTTAAGAAATTTCCCCCGCGCTTTTTATTTATTTTTGAAGAAGTAGCTTGGGAACTCTCTTTAGAATAATTAATAATGATTTTAGGAACTCCTAGAATAGTTTTTATAGGGGTTCGTGCCACCTTGGCACTCCTCTTATGCATTCCCCCCCCCGGGGCCCCTAGGGGCCATATCGGGAACTTCCGAGAACTTTGTATTTTTACTCAGTTCTAACTGAGAACTTGTATTTTAAAGATCATAAAATGATCCTTGGTTAAATTCATATAATATCCATAGCTTATAAATTATTTAACTTAAGGTCGGGCTTTTAACGCTCGTTTATGACCTTAAGGAATTTAGCGTTTTTCTAACGCCTGAGTGTTTATATACTCTTTTTAGGATTTCGAAATCCCCAAAATAATATTTATAATTCCAAAATAATATTTATTTACTTATATTTAATTATTTAAATGTTAGGGTATTTCAGAGAAGGTCAATTTTGGTAAATTCTTCTTTCGACTCTTGATATCGTTTCATCCATGAGCTGGGTCTTGATGTTTCGACGTGCGCGCGTCTTCAATGGTAACAGTGAGGGGCTGTATATCCCCTGTCCCAAAAGGGACGTAGTAGACAGTGAGGGGCTGTATATCCCCTGTCCTAAAATGACGTACTTGGCGGTGGGGGCCATCTCTCCCAGTTGAATTTATTCCACTCTTGAGTATATTTTGTCTATGGGAATTAGCTTTCTGAAATGGTGGGGACATAAACTGTCTACCACGGGTTATGGGTATTATATCATTCCTAGTCCTTTGTGACTACCTGAGTCTTTCTCTTCTTAACCAGAATTGGTTCTAACATCAATAATGGATGCTTACTAACTATATGGTGTGACTTCTTAAGTGGTTGACTTGGTTTTTAAGCTATTTGTCTCTACCTTACCTTGTCCTCTTTTCTCTATGATTGATTGTTTTGAAGTGCCTTCTTTCCCTGTTTTACTTTCAAGAGTTTGATTTCAAGTTACTATTTATTTTGAAGAGTTATGTTTTATAAGTTTGTTTTTGGAGAATTGTACCAGTTCCATTCCAGGGAACTGACTCACCCCTCCCGGGGTGGGCTGCTTGGTTTTATCTTGCAGGTACGAGTTATTTTACAGGTGGCCACGAAGAGAACGAGTGATTGGGATGGGATTAGGTTTTGTGGAGAGTTTATGTGTTTTATTACTGTTTTATTTTTGTTAAGTTTCTCGAGGTTCAGGCCGTGACAGATGTAAATTGGTGAGGTTTGGTGCCGGGTGTTTGGAACCCGATGGTCTGTATGCCTTTAGTATTTTATTTCCGCTATAAATATGTTAAATAGGGGCGTTACAAAAACAATCAAAGTGTATGTAGGAAACTTGTCCAAAACAAGAAACCGTTGAAGAATGTGCCAAACGTGGCTACGATGAGGATCGAAAATTGTCCAAAGCAAGACATTACTAGAAAGTTGCCAAAAATTGCCATAATGAGGTTTATGAAAGCGAAGTTTTTGAAGGAAAATTGTTCAAGACAAGAAATTATTGAAAAAGGTGCCAAACGTGGCAGTGTTTGAAGAAAATTCTGTCTACTGAAAAGGAAAGTGAAATTATCATTTCCTGACAAAAGATTTCAGACTTGTAATTTGTCTCCTAGGAGAAGAACATGTCGCCGGTGGGGTGTGGTGTTTGATGTGGAGATCTTTTGAGTGGTGATCAGGGCTTATATGTGCATGTGGTGTATGATGTGAAGGTAAGGGCTTATGTGGGTGTAACACCCCTATTTAACATATTTATAGCGGAAACAAAATACTGAAGGCGTACAGACCATCGGGTTCCAAACACCCGGCACCAAACCTCACCAATTACAACTTAAAGATTATAATTGTCACGGCCTGAACCTCGAGAAAACTTAACAAAAATAAAACAGAAATAAAAACACATAAACTCTCCACAACACCTAATCCCATCCCAATCACTCGTTCTCTTCGTGGCCACCTGTAAAGTAACTTGTACCTGCAAGATAAAACCAAGCAGCCCACCCCGAGAGGGGTGGGTCAGTTCCCTGGAATGGAACTGGTACGATCCTCCAAAAACAAACTTATAATACAACTCTTAAATAAATAATAGCTTGAAAGCAATCACTTAAACCACACAGAGGAGCAAGGCATTCCACAAATCACCAAATCAAGATAACAAGTTAAGAATAAAGATGAATAACAGAAAGGTAAAGTTAGTGAAACAAAACCACACCATGTGTTAGTGAACATCCAATGCCTTAGTTAAAACCCAATTCCCGTTAGGAGTAGAATGACTCAGATAGTCACAAAGGACTAGGAATGATAAGATAGATCCAAGAACCAATAACTCAAGAGTGGAATAATTCAACTGGGAGAGATGGCCCCCACCGCCAAGTACGTCCTTTTAGGACAGGGGATATACAGCCCCTCACTGTTTACTACATCCCTTTTGGGACAGGGGATATACAGCCCCTCACTGTTTACAACGTCCTTTTAGGATAGGGGATATACAACCCCTCACTATTACCATTGAAGACGCGCGCACGTCACCACAAAAGACTCAGCTCATGGATGAAACAATATCCAGAGTCAAAAGAAGAATTACCAAGATTGTCCTTCTCCATATTCCCACTAGATCACTAACTACCCAGAGCAATACCAAAACACTCTGTCCTACAGAGTGCAGAAGCGTAAACCCTAAGCAGTTAATGTCTAATGGAACAACCAAATAGAAGGAACCAATACCCATGTAAGTTTCACATTCAAGGCTTAGTTAGTCACACAAGCTGAGTTAGTCACACAAACAGTTTCCTTTTGAAATCCAACCAAAATCAGTAGGCATTTTCCAAAACATTCCATAAAGTTCGTTAGCAAAAGTATCTGAGTACGAGAAATCATACCTGGTCAACGCTGTAGCAGTTCTAGTAAACTCGTGCAAACATTCAACAATTCTCTGAGGACATGAAGATAATTTACTATCAATAAACCTGTACCCTAAGTTAAACTTAAATAAATTCCTCTCTTATTTCCAAATCTCAATTATCTTATAATCCCTCACTTAAATGTTATGTATAACCTTTGATTATTTTAGAAGGTGTATAGCCCAAGGGTTGTAGGATCAGGAACGTATTTTATTAACACCTGCTAACTGTCCACTCCTATTGAAATACCCCGACCTTAAATATGGCGATTAAATTATCCTAATATGTATTTAAGAGCCTAATAATGATTAAGAAATATTGATAAGGGAAATAAATCCAAAAGAAATAAAGAAACGCTTAAAAGCGAAAAACGGTAAATAAGCGTTAACTAACCATAGGAGGTAGGAGACCTAGGTTAGCGTATTATAAGGATTCTAAAGGCTTAATTAAGTCTAAATAAATATTAGGGAACAAATCCCGAAGAAAACGGATCCTTAAAATGGAATTTAAAAACACTATGAACATTAAAGCGTTTTTCGAGGTGGTAACCAGGAAAACGTGACTTTAAGCGGGTCAAATAGACTCGTAACAATTTTGGTCAACTAAATAATCATTAATAAAATTAGTGAAGCTTTAGAACCAATAAAATCAATAAAACGAGAAAGAAAATACTAAAAACTGTCAAAAACGGGAAGGTGTGGGTGGGGTAGAAAAACATAAATAACTCAAACTTATGTGTCTAATATTGTAAATAAAATTTTTACAAACCCATATGGGCTGTGGTGTGTCCGATTGTGAGCCCTCTCTCACACTCCCCCACCCTCTTATTTAATTGTGCTAATGCACTACAAGACAAACACATTTAATAAGTAAAAAGTAACCCCCTTTACTTACTCTCTCTCCTACTCTCTATTCTCCTCACTCACGTACAGGCCCCCATCTCCCTCACTCTCTTTTCTTTCTCTGGTTGCCTTCTTCCTCAACCGATGGCAATGGAGAAAATGGAGAACCTTCAAAACACTCACTTCTCTCCTCTTGTTAGGTGTCCAAACCTTCTCCAAAAATTACAAAAACTACACCATTGTCTTCCTCTCATCAAGGGGAACATTTCCCTCTTTTCAAAATCCGAAAAAGAGCATCTTCATCTCCATGGGTGTGTAGCATTTGGAGCTTCAAGACCACCATTAGAACCACCTCCTTCTCCTTGATATTTTGAGGTAAAAAATATCCTCGAAACATTACCTTTTTCTAGCCCTTGTGGGCAAAACGAGATTTAGACTAAACCTTGTTTGGTTCCTTGTACTCTAGCCGATTTTGGCATTCTTGGAGGAGTTGGAATCTTGTTCTTGAGCCATACCAAGCTTCACTTATACCCTTACAAGGTAATGTGATTTCTAAACCCTAGAAATCTTGTGTAAAGCATTTCAATGAACTAGCATTAATCTAAGGGATTAGTATAGTTATGTTAATTGCACTTATTTTGTGTGCTTTGGGTGATGAGAATGGAGTTGGAAAACTCCATTCCCCATATGGCCGATTTGGGCAAGAAAGAGAGAAGAGAAGAAGTGGAAAAAGAAAAAGAGGAAATAAGAGCTTAAGGTAAGAACTCTTTCTTGAATGGTAAATGTAAATGCATTAGAGTAATGGGAAATGGGTGAACTAATTAAGGAGCCCAAAATGATGTATTAGTAATGTAATTGTGTAAGTTTGAGTATTTAAGAGCAAGTATTTGAATTGTTGGCTTTGGAGCCAAATGTAATGTGTATGTGTATTAGTATTGTGGATTGAGGAAGTATTGATGATTGGTATTGTATTGATTGATGGTAGGACCCTTGTATGGGTATGGTTAGTTTAGGAATGAATTGGTGAGAATGTGTATGTGTGGCTAAGTTAGAGTGTAGGTAAACTATGACAAAATTTGGTAGGAATTATGTATTTAAGAATGACTTGGTGAATGGGAGAACCAAGGTGTGTATTGGAGTTAGTAGAGATGTTTGGTAACTATGGAATGGTAGTTGTGTTAGTATGAGGAGTGAGAAGGTAAAAATCTGTAACAAGAGTTGTTGAAATGTGTTGGAGAAACTAGGAGAACTTATGTGCATGACCTAGTAAAAAGAGTGTTGAACTTGAGGAGATAAGTTAATGCATTGGAGGCCTTGGAAATGGCATTAGTAGATGAGAATATGTATGGAGGGAGTAGGAGCCAAAATCTGTAGCAAACACAACTAGGAGAAATAATGTAAGTGCTAGAGTGCAAATGTAGAAAATATGTGTGTGAATTGGTATGAAAAGGAGTAAGGAACTGGTAAAGGATTTGAGCATGTTTAGAAGCTTAATTAGGTGCCTAAACATGTGGGATTAAGTGTAGGAACAATGGGGAAGTAATGGGTAAGAAGAGGGACTGAAAACAGAAATAAAAATGCAAATACTGGACTGGACCGACCTTGAGACCGGACCTGCAAGGTCGGTCGGGCCCAGATTTACAAAGGACGGAAACCTTCTGGAATGGACCGACCTTGGGGACCGAACTTGCAAGGTGGCCGGCCAGAAAAATTCCCGTCAGAAAACCTTCTGGAATAGACCGACCTTGGGACCGGACATGCAAGGTCAGTCGACTCCAGGATGTCAAAACAAAACTCACTGGAATGGACCGACCTTGGGACCGGACTTGCAAGGTCGGTCGGCTCTGTAATTTTCCAGCGTATGTACCCTACTGACTTCGACGACCTTGGGTCCGACCCTTGGGTAAGGTCGGTCGGGTCAAACAAAAAAAATATATGTATAATTATAATAAATATATATATACTTATAAGTATACGCACATGTATATATATACATATGTATTGAGAACACCCTTGCTAAGTAAGGAAGTAACTTAGAGTAATGAGAAAGTAAGTAAACAATTTGTAAGTATAAGAATTTCAAAGACCCAATAAGTATGAGTTAGGAGACGTAAGAGTAGTCGAGTTAAGTTAATGATAGTTAGATTAATCACTCGATTGTATGTACATCATAGGATTTGATTTGTGAACACCGGAGGAACGTCGGACAAGTACAACGGTGAACGGTATGATTTCTTCATGCCCTGTATCCTAATCTGGTTACCCCGATTTGTGTGCTTATTTGATCATCTAATTAGATAAATGCATGAATCGGACTATATCGCACTTACTTGTGCTTGTTTACATTGTTCTTGATATTCTTCTGAACAATAGTTGTATAATTCATGAAATATATGAATGATGGTGAAGTGTATTGTATCTCGTAGTGTACTTATGTATGTGTGTTGTATACGTATGGATGTGTATATGAACAATGTATTTGTGTATGTGGCTTGAATGAGTGACTTCTACTAATTCCTAACTACTTAACTCCTAACTTAGATGTGAGTAAATTGGAATGAGTAGAAGTCCGATATAGTTTCGACCACGCATGAGGATGAGGAGTCACAAGAGGTTGGATCCGATTCCTGGTTCTTAAAACTGGTCCACGGCCCAAATCCCTTAAATGGGTAGCATCCTGGATTGGTGAACCAAGTAAAGCCTTGTGGTGGGACGGTGTAGTCCCTGCCCAAAGGTCATACCGACTTAACATGAGTAAGAGTAAGTAAGTAAGTATGGATCAGTAAGTACGTAAAGTATGAGTATGTATGCGTAAGTATTGTGTAACGAGTAAAAGAGTAATCTCAACCCAATTAACCCGGGTGGACAAATGAAGCTAACAAGCATGGAGTACTGTGTATGTATTGAATGTGTATCGCGTATGTGTATCCCGGAAGAAGGTAAGTAAGAATTTGGTTGATTTGTATTGTCTTCCTTGCGTGTATTGTACTGTGTGTATGTATGTATGCCTTGTAAAGTATTGTAGTATTATGTACGAAAGCATATATGAATAAAATGAATCGCATGTATTCGACCAAGTGGTCGGTGTACCCTCACTAGTACGCGGGGTATGCGGTTATCATATATCAGGAAAGCTGACCCCCTAGGGGGAGGGGGAACAAGGGAGGAACGGATATGGTCAAGGTAAGAGACCGGTGGCTACACCTGGATGGTTAGAAGTAGAATGTAGAAGTGTACTATGTGGCACACCCCTTGTACTTAGGAAGTAAGTAGTTTGTGAGGAATGGGTAGTGGTTAGACCCTTAATGAGTGTGTATGGAATTGAAGAAGGTATTGTACTTGTATAAGGATCTTAGTAAAACTCGGTGTATTATACTGTATTGAACTTATGGAGTATTCTAATGAATGGGAAGTTCTAGTATTTGAATTGGTAACTGGAGTATGTATTGTAAGTGTGTAGTACTCGAATATTCCGGTCCATCAGACCGATGCTGTATGTAGTAGTAGTAGCCTCGTTAGTCACGTGGGTGGCTAACGGCATTGTATCACCCGCCGTTGAGTATGTAAGTATCCGCTGCGTGAGTCTAGATTGTATAAGGAGATTGGACGGTAATGACAGTATTAGCGGTAGGGGTGTTACAAAAAGTGGTATCAGAGCGAAGTATCGCTCTGATGACTGGAAATACCGAGTTTAGGAATACCGAGTTAGGAATTAGAAGCTTAGGGCTAAGGGCTGAGTGTTAGCATTAGAGATATGCTAGATAGGGACTCCCGGTGTGTACCGGATACCTACAATACCAGTCCCGCCCACCGCAAACCCCAATGTATGACTTGGGAAAGAACGCCAGAGAGAAGGAAAGTCCTCTCATACTCGGGAAAACCCGATCTGGCAGTTGTGAAACAATCACACAGTAAATAAGGACCAGCATATAGTAGATTCCAAGGAATGGAAGTCCCGGAGATGGATCCCGGTTGAACAACAATAACCGCACTTAATAGCGGTGGGATGAGCACTCCACCATGAGGAGGCTACAACTTACAACAACATGGGGCGACATGCTTGGCAGTCGCAAAATCTGGCTAATCTACTAGTAGCAGGGAAAGGAACACTAAGCGTGCAACAGAGCGGAAAAAGGAACTGTAACAAAACCTGAGACGTAAGTCTACGGGGCTGTAGTATTCAAATAATACCACCAAAGGTATACCCATTGACTAAGGACATAGTCAGGAGCGGTTAACTCCAAAACTATAACGCCATTAAGGTTACGATACCTGGCCAACATAGCTCAGACAGCTACAGGAACTTTCACAAGATGTAATCTGCCGCAACTACAACTGTGGTGCCTAAAACAACTCAGGCTCAGTAACCACAACAAACGGGTGGGAACGAGCAACAAGGAAGAACACAACCAAATCAAATGGGAATCTCCAAGAATTGGAGAAGTACCCAGGTCTACGACAGCCATGTTAAACTTACTAAGAAGTTACTCAGAAGGTTAATTAACCTAAGTAAATGATCATTGGATCAATGGAGAAGTCGACAAGACTATCGAATACTAGTGGAAACCATGCCGTGACCAGTATAGGTTTACCCAAAAACCACCAGTACCACGCACTTGCCACGGCAAGTGCAGTAATAATAGGATCATTAAGGAGGACTTTTAATAAATCACAGGTACATAGTAATACCGTAACTGCAATGAAGCAACTACAGGATCACAGATCCCACAAATGGAAGAAAGAAATCTTGGAAGGGCTTGACGGCCTGACCATTGCACAAAGAACATACCAGCCAGCAAGAAGCTGGACTTGGTCAAAGGCCTCAAACATGGCTATGCCATGTAGAACTTCTTTTAACACCACACTATGATTTTAAAACCCAAATTTTTCTTTCAAACCACAACCTTTCTTTTAAAACCTTGGATTTTTAGAAACCAAACCAACATAATTGCGGTGAATATCATAGAATGATACAAGAGGAGTTGACAATAGAATACTTCACCTAGGCGTGTGGCGAGCACTACGAGTGTACCCAATTACGGGATGTGGGACGACCGCACTCCGAAGGAGCTTACGGGCCTGACGTATAGTTAGGTAAGTGGTAACGTATCAACATGGTACCCCACGTATGTATACATGTAGTGCAAAACACGGGAGGTAGTCAACTCCGTTCTAGACCGTCATAAGTTCAAACCAGCACAGCTGGACACCCCAGACGAACAAATATAAAGGAACTCAGAGAATCCATCTGGAAGTAAGGAATAAGAACTAGAAAGTGCAAGGAGCACCGACTAGTGAGTATAGACATTGGATATGTCTCCAGAGTCATCAAACAACTACATGACAGCTGGGAAGCATACCCAGCCTAAACACAGTAAGGCAATCGCCTAACGTGAACACCAATGCTCAACAGACGGGACGGGGTTCCCAAGAGCGATCACAAGATTACCACTAAATATAATCCATTATCGAATAGGATATTTAAACCTAGTCTCAAGTACTAGGAGCAAGTATAAACGGTCTACCCAACAACGGGAGACGTTATAACCCAAAAGGGAATAACTTAAATACAATACCACAAGGCGGTATAGTGATATCATATCATAAACATTAGCCGGATGTAACGGCATAACCTAACAACACCCAGGAGCAATCCTCGAAGGGTGTCTGAGTTAACACCAATCGAACAAAGCGTCATAGGGAGAGCGCGACAACCAGAACGAACATTCGGTTAGGACACCGAAGGGATTTCACTTAACAAGAAATACCCTCAGCCACCGAAAGGCACTGATTGACATCAGAATGCCAAAAGGGGCCTCCTACGAACGGAAGCGTGATGTCACGACTTACCATGGAGCCTAGTAATACCTCCAACCTATGGGGTATACATGGAGTGGAAACATGTATAAGCAGCTTGCGAAGAGCACAGCTTGCAGTAATAAGGCTTAAAAGCCATCAACCAACTATGTTATGAAAACCTTAACGGTTGCATAACCCACACCATTTGATAACAAAAACTTGCAACAAATATTGTCCCATACGACAAACAAATCAACAACTAGACCACCAATTCAAGCCCAACATCCTGAGTGGCTTGGGGTGGTGGCCAACTCAATGTCACTGTCACTAGAACATCACTTTAGTATACAGTTGACGAAGCTTTAAATTGCCATTCATGCCTTTTGTAGCAATGATTACACAGAGGCATAGAAATCGTTATAATGCCAACAATGGCCTGGTCCACACTTGGACACTACGAGAACCCAAAGGAAGGTACCCCTCGTTAACCGGAGACCACCAATGTGGTGAAGATGTGAACCCATATGAAAGGCTTCCATCTACTACAACAATTAAGCCTACGCCTATAGATATTGCCAAAAGATGATGAAACAAGGAAAATACATTCTAGACCATCAAAACTTAAAGGAGTAAGTATACTCCATATGCAGTATATAAGCAGGTACTAACATAGTAACCCTACCATGAGACTTATGAGTGGTGACAAACCCCTCCACAATCACTTTCATTTATCAGTAATAAAATACTCTTCAAATAGAGAACGGGATCAGAAGACCCTTGAAGTTTCTTGGGATATTCTGGCGATGTACATACGAAAGTAAAACTGCACAGCTAGAGCCTATAACCAACGCTCAGCACGGGAGACAGTAATTGTCAAAAACAATCAATGTGAATGCACATTGGACACCACAAACGACCAACGCTCAAGAGAGCTTGAGTGATACCCACGGCAGGGGTCACCTCTCACGTCGATCGAGAGAGAGCACGAACCACGCCTTATGGGTGTGGGGATACTCTTCCCTTGTGTGAGACGCGTTTTGAGGATGGTACCCCGAGAACAAAACTGTGCAGACTGCGGTCCAAGCGGGCACATGCGAGTTAAGACTGGGCTGTTACAGCTTGTAACCCGATAAATTACTTTATTCTTGGCCAACCAAGATAATTGGTAAATGGCCTCATAAATGATGGAAATAATGTGAGGTAAGCCAACCTACTCGTGAAACCTAAACTGAAATAAAACATCTCCACATGAGGAAGATAATACCACTGCGGTATGCTACGACAATCATCATACATATGAACTAGGAACCTCCTAGTGTATTTACACCATAAGAAATGGTGCCAACAACAATGGTAATGAGTAAAGACGAACTACCACAGTAACACAGTCAGTAAGAACGATGTTGTATAATGTAAGAGTATGGTGCGCAGCAAGCGACCGCTATGAGGAAGTAGCAGATAATGACACGGAGTATAAGTACGAGATAACAGGCAGAAATATTCTTTCCTATCACATAAGGGACTTACTGTCAAGTGTTTACACCTCTGCACTCTGTATGACTGAGTGTTTTGGTATTGCACTTGTGCAGCTAATGACCTAATGGGATGGCTAGGGATATGGAGAATGTAAACCATAGTAAACCCTTCTTTTCACCAACAAACATGGCATAAGCCAGTTAAGCAAGCTTAGCAACAAACTGTGCGGTCTAAGGCCAAAGAAGCACGAAAAGTGTACAACACACTAATAATCACAAATGTGAATTCCAATGGAATAAAGGGTGAAAAGAGACTTAAGAAAGTCACTAGGACCAACGCACAGAGAATGCAAGGTCACACAAGTGAAGAACACTTGTACTGAACCAGAAGAACTGGTATAATTCAGAAGTTATTGACAACAGAGGAAGCACTACAACTAAGTAGTGACTTAACCTCGCCCGACAATAAGTCGGAGGAACTTAGTGAATAATCATGGGAGCACGAATAGTATACATAATAGATTGCCAGAGAGCAGGTTATAAATCTTAAACTCATTGAGTTCAAACAGCGGTGAAAGAATACCACACTGTTAGTAAACCTTATTCAAATAATCGACGAATAAAAAGGCGATGTATAGCACATTAAGGATAACACGAAGGGTAAGTAACCCAAGTTATCAGGGTCGCGCAGCAGAAGCTTGTGGGCCCTAGCTAGGAGATAATATACCTAGTAAGTATAGTAGAATGGCTATTAATGCCTTGAAGCCTAATAGACTGGAACCGAATTAATTATGAGTTAAATAAACTCATATAGGAATCCTTGGTGCAAAGACTAAACCATTGTTATGATTAGGACCCTTTGACAAGGGTATATTATGTAACAAACCGTAAACAAGCTAAAACGCTTCGGATTGCCCAAATTGAGTAAACCAATGTTTAATAATAATAACATATGGTAGATTACATGGGCGTAATCCCTTTCAAGGGGGGTAGAGCGAAAACGGCATAATGTGAATTTCATGAATAAAACACATAAACTATAATGTGCATAGCACAAATGAGAATTGATTGGATGATTGGTACTATGTTAAATAAACATAAGTATTCGTTCATATTGAAATTGTGGTAATTAGGCATGAGAGATGCAAATACCATAGAATGGATATACCTACCTTGTAACACCACGTAAGAGTATTAGTAAAAGAAAAGTAACGAGTAGTGGACGGAGCTCCACAAGTATTGTAGCCTTTGAAGAAGTAGTACGAAATGAATGAGAGTAGTAGATGAATGAAGTCTAGGTGTAGTGTATACCTTGGTAAACTATTGGAAGTGAATTGAGGACAACTAAATTTTACAAGTATGGTAATCCCTAGTCAGAATAATGGAAATGATGGAGAGTAATGGATGGAAGTAGTGAAGGCTGATGAAATGAGCATTTAGGTATTGAACCACAGAGTAAAGTATTTGGGAAGTAGAGTGAGGATGATGGATGGACTGATTCCATCCTTTGGAGATGTATGAATTTGTAATCACGACTAGAAAGGGTAAAAAGATAGAAAATGAAAACAATTAAATTATTTGTTTGTTTGAAACTGATGTGGGAAGTCGAACTTGATCCTGATCAGATCAAGGGAAACCGAACATAAATTGAGGTGGAAATATAGTTCAACACTGGTGCTGATCACATCAGGGTCAAACGATTCTTGAAGCTCCCCTTAAGTGGTCACAAGAATCACGCATAAGATAGCTGTAATGAATATAAATTGAAATTTGGAGTTGTATGCTTTAGAAGGATTTCTAATTAGCTGTTGGGAAGGACTTTCCTTAGACTGAGAACGAAGATTTGGTTAGAAGCTTGTACCGGAGAAGATAGTAGTGTAGCATATTGTATTATTCCAAGGGCAGCGGGACATAGAGGAGTCCTGTGTCTAGATGACCTGAGTGCCTGCGGGACTGTACGTGTATTGCATTGCTTTGGGGATAGCTTTGCATTGTATATATGTGAAAACCTGGTAATGTGGAACCGATGGTTGGTAGTAATGTGGATTGGAGTAATTATAGTACATTTGTATGGTGTGGAATGTAGAGACCGTGAGCAGTGGATTTGGGAATTGTAAGGAGGACGAATGTGTGACTTTTGGTATTAGACATGTAAGGATGAGTAAGCATTGTAAACCTGTAACCTCGAACAACTTTGAGGACAAAGTTCTTAAGGGGGGTAGATTGAAATACCCTGACCTTAAATATGGCGATTAAATTATCCTAATAGGTATTTAAGAGCCTAATAATGATTAAGAAATATTGGTAAGGGAAATAAATCCAAAAGAAATAAAGAAACGCTTAAAAAGCGAAAAACGCTAAATAAACGTTAACTAACCATAGGAGGTAGGAGACCTCGGTTAGCGTATTATAAGGATTATAAAGGCTTAATTAAGTCTAAATAAATATTAGGGAACAAATCCCGAAGAAAATGGATCCTTAAAATGGATTAAAAACACTAATGAACATTAAAGCGTTTTTCGAGGTAACCGGGAAAACGTGACTTTAAGCGGGTCAAATAGACTCGTAACAATTTTGGTCAACTAAATAATCATTAATAAATATTAGTGAAGCTTTAGAACCAATAAAATCAATAAAACGAGAAAATACTAAAAACTGTCAAAAACAGGAAGTTGTGGGATAGAAACATAAATAACTCAAACTTATGTGTCCAATATTGTAAATAAAATTTTTTCAAACCCATATGGGCTGTGTGTGTGTCCGATTGTGAGCCCTCTCTCACACTCCCTCACACCCTCTTATTTAATTGTGCTAATGCACTACAAGACAAACACATTTAATAAGTAAAAAGTAACCCCTTTTACTTACTTACTCTCTCTCCTACTCTCTATTCTCCCTCACTCACGTACAGGCCCCCATCTCCCTCACTCTCTTTTCTTTCTCTGGTTGCCTTCTTCCTCAACCGATGGCAATGGAGAAAATGGAGAACCCTCAAAAACACTCACTTCTCTCCTCTTATTAGGTGTCCAAACCTTCTCCAAAAATTACAAAAACTACACCATTGTCTTCCTCTCATCAAGGGGAATATTTCCCTCTTTTCAAAATCTGAAAATGAGCATCTTCATCTCCATGGGTGTGTAGCATTTGGAGCTTCAAGACCACCATTAGAACCACCTCCTTCTCCTTGATATTTTGAGGTAAAAATATCCTCGAAACATTACCTTTTTCTAGCCCTTGCGGGCAAAACGAGATTTAGACTAAACCTTGTTTGGTTCCCTTGTACTCTAGCCGATTTTGGCATTCTTGGAGGAGTTGGAATCTTGTTCTTGAGCCATACCAAGCTTCACTTATACCCTTACAAGGTAATGTGATTTCTAAACCCTAGAAATCTTGTGTAAAGCATTTCAATGAACTAGCATTAATCTAAGGGATTAGTATGTTAATTGCACTTATTTTGTGTGCTTTGGATGATGGGAATGGAATTGGCAAACTCCATTCCCCATATGGCCGATTTGGGCAAGAAAGAGAGAAGAGAAGAACTGGAAAAGAAAAAGAGGAAATAAGAGCTTAAGGTAAGAACTCTTTCTTGAATGGTAAATGTAAATGCATTAGAGTAATGGGAATGGGTGAACTAATTAAGGAGCCCAAAATGATGTATTAGTAATGTAATTGTGTAAGTTTGAGTATTTAAGAGCAAGTATTTGAATTGTTGGCTTTGGAGCCAAATGTAATGTGTATGTGTATTAGTATTGTGGATTAAGGAAGTATTGATGAATTGGTATTGTATTGATTGCTGGTAGGACCCTTGTATGGGTATGGTTAGTTTAGGAATGAATTTGGTGAGAATGTGTATGTGTGGCTAAGTTAGAGTTGTAGGTAAACTATGGCAAAATTTTGGTAGGAATTATGTATTTAAGAATGACTAGGTGAATGGGAGAACCAAGGTGCGTATTGGAGTTAGTAGAGATGTTTGGTAACTATGGAATGGTAGTTGTAGTATGAGGAGTGAGAAGGTAAAAATCTGTAACAAGAGTTGTTGAAATGTGTTGGAGAAACTAGGAGAACTTATGTGCATGACCTAGTAAAAAGAGTGTTGAACTTGAGGAGGTAAGGTAATGCATTGTAGGCCTTGGAAATGGCATTAGTAGATGAGAATATGTATGGAGGGAGTAGGAGCCAAAATCTGTAGCAAACACAACTAGGAGAAATAATGTAAGTGCTAAAGTGCAAATGTAGAAAATATGTGTGTGAATTGGTATGAAAAGGAGTAAGGAGTTGGTAAAGGATTTGAGCATGTTTAGAAGCTTAATTAGGTGCCTAAACATGTGGGATTAAGTGTAGGAACAATGGGGAAGTAATGGGTAAGAAGAGGGACTGAAAACAGAAATAAAAATGCAAATATTGGACTGGACCGACCTTGAGACCGGACTTGCAAGGTCGGTCGGGCCCAGATTTACAAAGGACGGAAACCTTCTGGAATGGACCGACCTTGGGGACCGAACTTGCAAGGTCGGTCGGCCAGAAAAATTCCCGTCAGAAAACCTTCTGGAATAGACCGACCTTGGGACCGGACATGCAAGGTCGGTCGACTCCAGGATGTCGAAAACAAAACTCACTGGAATGGACCGACCTTGGGACCGGACTTGCAAGGTCGGTCGGCTCTGTAATTTTCCAGCGTATGTACCCTACTGACTTCGACCGACCTTGGGTCCGACCCTGGGTGCGGTCGGTCGGGTCAAACAAAAAAAATATGTATAATTATAATAAGTATATATATACTTATATATGTATACCCACATGTATATATATACATATGTATATGAGAACACCCTTGCTAAGTAAGGAAGTAACTTAGAGTAATGGAAAGTAAGTAAACAATTTGTAAGTATAAGAATTTCAAAGACCCAATAAGTATGAGTTAGGAAACGTAAGAGTAGTCGAGTTAAGTTAATGATAGTTAGATTAATCACTCGATTGTATGTACATCATAGGATTTGATTTGTGAACACCGGAGGAACGTCGGACACAAGTACAACGGTGAACGGTATGATTTCTTCATGCCCTGTATCCTAATCTGGTTACCCCGATTTGTGTGCTTATTTGATCACCTAATAAGATAAATGCATGAATCGGACTATATCGCACTTACTTGTGCTTGTTTACATTGTTCTTGATATTCGTCTTGAACAATAGTTTGTATAATTCATGAAATATATGAATGATGGTGAAGTGTATTGTATCTCATAGTGTACTTGTCTATTGTGTTGTATTACGTATGGATGTGTATATGAACAATGTATTTGTGTATGTGGCTTGAATGAATGACTTCTACTAATTCCTAACGACCTAACTCCTAACTTAGATGTGAGTAAATTGGAATGAGTAGAAGTCCGATATAGTTTCGGCCACGCGTGAGGATGAGGAGTCACAAGAGGTTGAATCCGATTCCTGGTTCTTAAACTGGTCCACGGCCCAAATCCCTTAAATGGGTAGCATCCTGGATTTGTGAACCAAGTAAAGCCTGGTGGTGGGACGGTGTAGTCCCAGCCCAGAGGTCATACCGACTTAACATGAGTAAGAGTAAGTAAGTATGGATCAGTAAGTACGTAAAGTATGAGTATGTATGCGTAAGTATTGTGTAACGAGTAAAAGAGTAATCTTCACCCGATTAACCCGGGTGGACAAATGAAGCTAACAAGCATGGAGTACTGTGTATGTATTGAATGTGTATCGCGTATGTGTATCCCGGAAGAAGGTAAGTAAGAATTTGGTTGATTTGTATTGTCTTCCTTGCGTGTATTGTACTGTGTGTATGTATGTATGCATTGTAAACTATTGTAGTATTATATACGAAAGCATATATGCATGTATGTATGAATAAAATGAATCGCATGTATTCGACCAAGTGGTCGGCGTACCCTCACTAGTACGCGGGGTATGCGGTTATCATATTCAGCAAAAGCTGACCCCCTAGGGGGAACGTTTTTAGTGTGCAGGTGCCCGAAGCGGATATGGTCAAGGTAAGAGACCGGTGGCTACACCTGGATGGTTAGAAGTAGAATGTAGAAGTGTACTATGTGGCACACCCCTTGTACTTAGGAAGTAAGTAGTTTGTGAGGAATGGGTAGTGGTTAGACCCTTAATGAGTGTGTATGGAATTGAAGAAGGTATTGTACTTGTATAAGGATCTTAGTAAAACTCTGAAATACCCCGAACTTAAATATGGTGATTATATTATCCTACTATAGTATTTAAGGGCCTAATAGTGCCTAAGTAATTTTTGGTAAAGAAAATAAATCCAAAGGAATGAGAAAAACGCTTAGAAAGCGGAAAACGCTAAAATGAGCGTTAAATAACCATAGGAGGTACGAGACCTCGGTTATAGTATCGTAAGGATTCCTAAGGCTTATTCATGCCTAATTAGTATACGGGAACGATTCCCGAAGAAAACGGATCCAAGAAATGTATTAAAACGCTAAAAGAGCTTTAGCGCACGTTTTTCGAGGAAACCCGAAAACGTGATTTTAAGTGGTCAAACAGACCCATAAAAATTATAAATCATTAAATAATAATTATTAAGCATTTATGGAAGCTTAATAATCAATAAAAATAAAGAAACGAGAAAATTCCGGAAAACGGGCCCGGTTAGTGAACAGTATCAAAACCGGGTGAAATAACGAGTGTTTTCTGTAAAAGACGAAAAACGCTCCAACTAGTATTACAGAGGGGGCCGGTTTTTACTGGTGTAAACAGCTCTCTTTCACACACACACACACAAGTAACAAATAAGTAAAGCAAAGAAAGCAAAAAGTAGAAAGTACAAAAGTAAATACCCCCTCTCTCCTCCTATTCTCTCATTTTCCTTCTCTCTCTCCTATTCTTTCTCCTTCCCACCGTGAGCACTCCCTCCTTCTCCCCCTTGCAGCCGATTTTTGAGAGCTCAAGAATGCTCCCATGGCTTCTCTTCTTTCTCTCCTTGCTCTACCTCCATGTGAGCTCCAAATGTAAAATAAATTACATATTTGTAATCCCCTCATCCTCCTCTACATTTCTATCTTTCCAAAATTCGAAAAGGATGAGTTTCATCTCCATGGGTTTTCTCCATTTGAAGAGAAAAGCACACCATTGTGAAGCTTGGAGTCTCCTCTTTCCAACAAGGTAAAAATCTCCATGAAAGACCTCATATTCCTCCATCTCTTTGTAGGGCTGATTTTGCCTCTCTCTCTCTTACCTTGTTTTTCCTCTTGTTTTGGAGCTTTGCTTCAACCCTCCAATGGTGGTGAGAACACCTTCTTGAACCAAGGGCTAAAACCCCTCCTAAAGCACTCCAAAGGTAAACCCTAGAAATTTTTATTTTGAACACTTCAATGAACTAGCATAAATCTAAGGGCTAGTGTATTAATTATACTTGTTTAATGTGCTTTGGGTGATGGGAATGGAGTTCGGCAACTCCATTCCCCATGTGATCGATTTGTGCAAGAAAGAGGGAAGAAGAAATGGGAAAGAAATGAAGGAATAAAAAGCTCAAGGTAAGAGCTCCTTCTCAATGCCTAAATTAATGCATTAGAGTAATGGGAATGGGTAAAATATTTAAAGAACCCAAAACCTTGTATTAGTATTGAGAATTGTGAAGTTTGAGTATTTAAGAACAAGTATTTGAATTGAAGGCTTTGGGGCCAAGTGTAATGAGTAAGTGTATTGGTATTGTGATTGATGGGTATTGGTGTATTAAGATTTTTTTTTGGTAGGTGTGCTGGTAGAACCCTTGTGGTTTGGCTAGATTAGGAATGAATTTGGTGGAAAATATATATGTGGAGAAGTTAGAATTGTAGATGAACTATGGCAAAATCTTGGTAGGAATTATGCACGTAGGGATGACTTGGTGAATGGGAGAACCAAGGTATGTATTGGGATTAGTAGAGATGTTAGTAGATATGGAATGGTAATTGTAGTATGAGGGAGAGGAAGTGTAAAATCTGTAGCGAAGTGTATAAGAATACATTGGAGAAGTTAAGAGAATTTGATGTACAGGATTTTGGTAAGATGAGTGTTGGAACTTGGGTATAGGTAGTGCAATGGCTTGGAAATGAATTGGTATGGTAAGGAGAGGTATTTAGAATGCTAGGGATGGCATTGGTTGAGAGAGTATTGGATGGGAGAATTGAATTGTAAAATCTGTAGCATGAAAGTAACAAAAACTGTTACATGTGTTGTAGAAGAAGTAAGAAAATTATGTAAGTTGTTGATGAATTTAGTAATGGATTTGGGGGATGAATTAAGGTATTTTAGGAAGCCTAATTAGTGCTAAATCATGTGGGATTACATGTAGGAAGATTGGGGAAGAAATGGGTAAGAAGAGAAAAGAAAAACAAAAACCTGTAGCAATGTTCTGACTCCGTCCGACCCAGAGGGTGAGTCGGACGTGGGTCGGACATGGCTTAAATAACGAGAATCAAACTTTCTGGAACCGTCCGACCCAGAGCCGTGAGTCGGACGTGGGTCGGACGGGCCTTGAGAAAACACCGGTAATACTTTCTGGAACCGTCCGACCAGGGCCGTGAGTCGGACGTGGGTCGGACGGGCGAAAATTTTCTCCATCGAAGTTTCTGACTTCGTCCGACCCAGAGGTTGGGTCGGACGTGGGTCGGACATGACCTGGATGACAAAATCGAAACTTTCTGGAATGGTCCGACCCAGAGGGTATGGGTCGGACGGAATAGTGCTGGGTCGGACGGGAGTAATTTCAGAGGACGAAAACCTACTGGAATGGTCCGACCCAGGGTTGGGTCGGACGGTGGGTCGGACGGCCCAAACACTTACAAAAAAAAATGTTTTAATTATATGACTATAGTAATCATATATACATATATATATGCCTATATACCTGTATGCATATATATGTAGTAATACACCATTGATGAAGTAATAATGGTAAGGAAGTAAGTACTTGAGTAGGAAAACAAGTATGGAAGGTAATTAGGAAAGTGGAGAGTAAAAGAACATTAAGTACACCGGGATAACGGGAGTAGTAATTATTTGTGTATTGTATGAACATCGTATTAATGACAATGTTGGAAACATTATCAGTGGGAACAAGTATGAACCAAGGAACAAGGGAACACACGGTAAAGCTAACCCCGGTGAAAGGTATGATTTCCTCATGCCCCGTATGCTAACCGAGTTACGTTGATTTGTGTGCTGTATGCCGGCTAATCAAGACTAAAGCATGAAAACGGTTTATTGCCTTTCATTATATGTCTTGCTGTATGTTGATTGAGCTAACCTTCTTGAATGATTGTGTGGCTTTACTTAGTGCGTAGACCGACTCATAGATGAGTCTTGTTGTGTATTGACTCGTAGCAAGAGTCATGTGTGAATTAATGGAACCGTAGCAACGCACTAAACCAACAAACCAATAAATGGTAACGTAAACCAATGAACTCACTAGAATGTGAGAGAGTGTACGGGGGTAATAACCTCCCGATAACGGTAGGAGAAACGAAATGAATAACCCACAAACGAACAGTAGTGGAAGTATATAAGTAACCTCTATTAGAGGAACTAATCTTGGTGCAAAACATGAACCATGAGAGTAGTAACGAATGACGAGGGATCTCCAAACCCCTTAGTAATTAGTCGACCCATTATGAGAGGACCCGACTGATGTAAGTATGCCCCGAACGAGAGTGTATTCGATATGTTGGGGAAACCCTTAAATCTGAGGATACTAGACGGTGGTAATTCCCTAAGCTAACAGAGGTTATCGAGAGAGATACTTCTAGTCTAACCCATGAGGTTGTATTGTGCTCTGAGAGAAGAGTGTTGGGAATTCGTGTAGTCCGGTAGAACGGACATTTGAGTATTTGAGGAGCTAAGCGTATAGCCCTCGTATTGTAGGTCCGGTGGCGAGTCTTTGTATGACTCCGCCCGGTGACCAAAGTAATGAGTATTGGGTATTGCGTATGTATGAGTAAAGTAATGAGTAATGAGCAAGAAGCGAGTATGAGTATGTAGTGAGTACCGAGTATTGAGTATGTGTGAGTAAGTATCGAGTATCGAGTAAGTATGAGTAAGTAAGGAGTATTGAGCAATGAGTACGCATAAGTGTAGTAACGAGTACTGATTAAGAAACGTGTACGAGTAAGGTATCGAACATGGAGTGTTGAGTATGTAGGAGTAAGGAGTAGGTATGAGTGGAGTTGTGATTACCGAATATAGTACGAAGAGTAATGAATGAATAACAAATACGAATGGTTGACCATCGATCTGCCTTCCTCAGTAAGTATTGAATTTGTATGTGCATGTAAGTATTGATGTTGTATTGTTATAGCATGAGTATGTATGTAAGCATGTAAATGAACTCCATGTATATTCGACCCAAAGTAGTCGATGTACCGCGGTTAGCACGCGGTATATGCGGAAGTCATGTTCAGCGTAAGGCTGACCCCCTCGGGGGACCATTTTTAGTGTGCAGGTACCCGAAGCTGATCGCCGTTCGAGAGAGTAGGACGGGGACTGCTGCGTAAGCATGGGTAGTTGTATAGTAGGGATTGGTACTCGTATTGTAATGCGAATTTGGAAGTTTAAACTGTATCGGTAATGTCAGGATTGTAGTATACTCGGTATAGTAATGTATTGGAGTTGTAATTGGGTTATGGAGGAGTATGAAATGGAAAGTATTGTATTGTGTAGAGCACTCGGTATATTCATAATCATCAGACCGATAGTATGTAGTATTGTAATCCGCCTTGTTAGTCACGTGGGTGACTAACGACATTGTACACCCGCCGTTGAGTAAGTATTATCCGCTGCGAAGGTAAGTGTTTGTACAGTAATGACGGTATTAGCGGTTGGGGTGTTACAAACTCGGTGTATTATACTGTATTGAACTTATGGAGTATTGTAATGAATGGGAAGTTCTAGTATTTGAATTGGTAACTGGAGTATGTATTGTAAGTGTGTAGTACTCGGATATTCCGGTCCATCAGACCGATGCTGTATGTAGTAGTAGTAGTAGTAGTAGTAGCCTCGTTAGTCACGTGGGTGGCTAACGGTATTGTATCACCCGCCGTTGAGTATGTAAGTATCCGCTGCGTGAGTCTGGATTGTATAAGGAGATTGGACGGTAATGGCAGTATTAGCGGTAGGGGTGTTACACCTATCCACTTTATTCATATTTAACCACAATCCTCACATTCAAGACTTTTGAGACCTTTATATCATAAGGGTGTTTTATATTATATAATCAATCTTAGAATCCCAATGATAAACTTAAGCTCAATACTTTTATTCTTAATTTAGAATAAACATTGTATTATGACCTATGATGGATTAATCCCATAATACTATACTATTATTTCACAATGTAATGATTATGTATTTTATCAATATCTATTAGATAATCCATTGTGATTAAGTCTTCCCCTCAACTTAATTAAGATCCACATCTTGTATATTGGAATCATAGTGTTGTAGACGCATTTTATTATAACCTAATTGAGTTACTAACTCATTTATCTTATCTTTAGTTCAGAAAGACTTTTTATTACAACCATCTAATAATCTTGTCATAAGATGTTAAATTACTTTTCATCTTGAAACAACTATACTATAGTTAACTTAGATTTAATGAATTAATCTTACATTTAGTATTATGTGGGCCTGTGTGGTGTATGGTGTGAAGGTAAGGACTTATGTGGGTCTGTGTGGTGAAGTGGCGGTTGTGTGGTTGTGGTGCTTAAGCTCCAAATTTCGGTTGGTGTTGTCATGGCAATTGTTGGAACCAACAATTGCCCCTAGTATTCTTTCCTTGAGATAATCTGAGATAGAGTTCCCTATCAATTACCCCCACTATTTTCTTTGATTAAATGTGCGAACAAGTCCTATCCTCACAAGGTCAAGGCTTATGTTTTGATGTGGTACTTCCTAACCTACACTCGATGTGTTTGGTGTTTGCACTTGTTTCTTGCTTACGGTCAAAACTTATGGACCATTGAATTTGACATTTGTCAAATGTACGCATTCGATCTGTTATTTCACGTGATTGGACACACAACTACCAAATCGGAAGTCTTTAAAGCTTATAACATGGACATTGGGTGTGATGAAAGACAACGGGATTATGGAGGGATTTTGAGGTATGTGAAGCATGTAGGGGTGACCAAAGCTGCAACTTGCGTCTTCCCTCAGATTTTCCTTCCTTGTCTTGAAGTTGTCTAGCTGCTTTGATGTTGTTTTCGAGCTTTGGACCTGGAACTCTTGAAGTCGTCCTTCACACTATTTCTCTTCTTTTGTCATTTGGATTTCTTCGAGGCACTTCGGATTTTCCTCTTTGTTTTATCCTCTTTTGAATTTGCCTTCGTGGTTCTTGTGTCTCCCGGTTTTGAGCTTTAAGAGCTGTTTTGATGTGAGCTCTTTGGATTCTGTGTCACTCTGGGACCATTTATGGATCACTTCATCATGTTGATAGCGGCGTTGCTTCTTTGGACTGATGAAAACGTTATCCGAGAATTAGGTTCCTCGCTTCCTTTGGTCACCGGGTTGGATATTCATCACGGGCTGGCTTGTTTTGTGGAGCTTTGTAATATCGAAATGGGATATATGAAAGCCTCAGCGGGGGTGCTTAGGGTTTAATTTCAGGGTTCACAAGCTTTTTGGATGTGTGGTGTTGTACCTAAGTGCTTCGTCATTACTGATAGTTGTTGTTAAGTCAAGATCCTTTAGTTTTGATGATAGCAAACCTGTGGTGTTTATCTAACATGTTTGTCAAGCTTATAATTCAGATAAATAGGTTAATAAGTGGCTTAGCACTCAAGGTTGCAAGCACACTTAAGTCATGAGTGGCTTAGTATGCAAGGTTGCAAGCGCGCTCATATCATGACGTGTGCCCTACCAGTCGGGCACCTGTCGGCGAGAGCTCCAGAGAACGTCTAGCAACACACAAGCAGTCAAGAACCACACTATCATGTATCTCTTACATCAGACATTAAACAAGGACCAAAAGGATTTAGCAACGTCGATAAACTCACTCAGATGTGTCACACTCATACCAGCAACTAGTTCACGACAAGATGAACCTCATTAATGTGCAAGATAACAAGATAAGCAAAGGCTATTAATGAACATCATTACATAGCTACAATAAATTCAGAAGAGAGCATTTATGAGCATTAATGAACCAGAAAAGGTCAGACAAGTTGAGGATGCTAGTGGTGACCGACCACTTGGGAGACGCGCCGCCAACTTGCCCATTCACAAGGCAACACGTGTGCTGTTGGCTCCAGATCAAGTTGGAAGAAAATCTACTATAGGGTGTGGCTATTATATTCGTAGAAGAAGAAGTACTCTACTCTTAGAGTCTACAACTCATAGGTTGTTAGTTTACATCTTAACTAACTAGTATATATACGTGCATTAATGTCCTTTGTAAAACAAGCTTGCGAGAGAGGAAAAAAGGAGAGATACAAACTAAGCAAGTGTGAGTCAGACTAGAGTGTGTGTAAGTGCTAGAGAGTTGGTGAGCTAGAGAGGACTGGGTTAGAGTATCAATACGTTGGGTATTTGATAGAATGACAGGTCGGGGAACCGTCGAGGAACGGTCGGTGAACCGTAGGCCGATAGTCAGAAGAGGGTTGACGACTTTAGAGGTAAAGTAGAAACAGTCCCGGGAGTCCATGTGTGGAGGCAAGGGAGGTTGAGTGAATTTCGGGGACGCATTGGGTGCACTAATTAGTTTCAATTGGTATCAGAGCGGGTCTCTTCTAGAAAGCTAACTGTTTTTGAAGAGGATCTAAAATGACTCATGTAAATCTACTAGCGTCAGAAGAAGGTTCTGCACCAAATAGACCACCCCTTTTTCATGGAGACAACTACACTCTCTAGAAAAACAAAATGGAGTTTCACATAAAGTCTGATGATCCCAGGATGTGGAGGGTTATATCACAGTGAATATACCTTCCAAGATGCTCAAGGACAAGACATTAGTAGACAACATGACGGATGATCAAATCAAAAAGTTGATTTTCAATGCTCGAGCAGTAAGGATTCTACACTGCGTACTACTACCTGAACAATATTCCAAGGTAGCTTCAGCTAAAACGACACAAGAGATTTGGAAAACTCTTGAAGTCACGTATGAAGGAAATGATGAGATAAAAAAGACTCGCATTGAGCTGTTGTTGACTCATTGGGAGCTATTCAAAATGGAAGAAAATGAGAGCATCTCAGAAATGCACACAAGGTTCACCAAGCTCATCAGCGAAATGTTGGTACTTGGAAGAACAATCTCAAATGAGGATCAAATCCGAAATTCCTCTGATCTCTTGGCAGACATGCTAGGATCCCTGATGGCTTTTGAGTTAAAACTACAACAAAGAAACTCAGAAAGCTCATCTAAGGATAAAGGAAAAGGCATCGCTCTTCAAGCAGCTGAAAATGAAAGATCCGAGTCAGGAGACAATAATGATAAAATGGTTCTCTATGCTAAGAGGTACTTTCAAAAGTTCATAAGAAATAGGATGAGGAAAGGCAAAGATCCCAAGGAGTCGGATGATCAGAAGAAAACAAATGACAAGTTTTGGGTGTTCAAAGCGTGGGCACCATATCAAAGACTATCCTCAGCGATCCCGAGAGGACAACGACAGGGTCAAGAAGCATGACTGACGATCATTCAACAAAGGGCCAAGGAAAGAAGCCTTCATTGCTACATGGGGAGACTCAGAACTAAGTGACAACAATCAAACCTCAGACAGTGATCTCTCAGAAGATGAGAAGGCTCACCTATGCCTTGAGGAAGTTTGCTTGATGGCTCAAGACAAGGATACATCAGAATCAGAGGAAGAAGATCAAAACCAGGTAAACTATTCCAAACTCAAACAAAGAATTCTAAAAGCTGAACTTCTAGGACTTAGAAAGTTCTCCCTCATATTAGTTGATCAACTAGAGACTTTTAAAAGTGAAAATAAGGAACTCCTGGAGGAGAATGAGAAATTGAAAGAAAGCTCAGACAAGAAGAAGATAGATAATCTCAAAAGGGCACTCATGAAATTACAAATCAACTATAGTGAAATTGTTTCCGCTCTTGAAAAGTTGAAGCTAGAAAAACAACCTGAAATCGATGATCTGATTGTTGCGTTTAATACAAAAGAAAATGAACTAGCAATAGTCAAAGAAAAATATGCTAAGCTAGAAGCTATTCCTAGGACACCCATGTGGAGAAACAAAAGACAGGTCGACTACCAGTCAAAGACCAGTCGTAGAGGTGTCTACAATGTATGTAGACAACCTGGCCATCAGGACGACAAGTGCTATAGAACCCAATTTATGGGGAATCGGCAGCTCAAGAGAATAGGGCTAAAATGGGTAGTTAAAAATGATCCTAGATCAAAGGTTGCTTGTGGAACTGGGTCCAACACCTCTGTGGACCCTAACCCCACACCACTAACTTGTTAAGTGTAGGATCGAGTGGGAATGGACCCCTGCTGGTACATCGACAGCGGGTGCTCTAAACACATGACAGAAGACAAAATGAAGTTCTTCTCAGCGATCCCGAGAGGACAAATGATAGCGGGTGCTCTAAACAAGGAACCATTTCCTTTGGTGACAATAAGAAAGGGAAAATCATCGGTGTAGGTAAGGTTGGTTTCACTTCAGATTATGTCATTGATAATGTAAATTTAGTTGATGGTTTGAAATTCAATTTGCTTAGTGTATCTCAAATTTGTGACAAAGAAAACTCAGTTCATTTCGATTCTACACATTGAAGCATAGTTAATCAGAAAAATGGTAAAGAGTTGTTAAAGGGAAAAAGATGGAAAAATGTGTATGTAACTAGTCTAGAGGATATTGACAGTCCAAATCTTCCATGTTTGACCGCATCAATAGATAACTCCACTCTATGGCACAAGAGACTAGGGCATGATAGCATTTGTTAAGGAACCTTGTCAAGAAGCAGTTGGTAAGAGGTCTCCCTGAGATTAAGAAATCTGAGACAAATCTTTGTGATGCATGTGTTAGAAGTAAGAAAACTAAGACTTCCTTCAAATCAAAGAACATGGTCAGCACATCCAAACCACTTGAATTACTTCACATGGATTTATGTGGTCCTATGAGAATAAGAAATTTTGGAGGAAATTGGTATGTAAATGTAATTGTTGATGACTACTCACAATTTGTTTGGACAATATTCATTGCTTCCAAAGATGAAGTCTTTGAGAAATTTCAAGCATTTGCAGGAAAATTCCAAATACAACTCAACCACAAGATCAAGGCTCTCCGATCTAATCACGGGTCAGAGTTCGAAAATCAACAATTTGTGGAGATGTGTGATCAACTTGGAATAAGTCACACATACTTTGCATCCAGAACTTCCCAACAAAATGGGGTAGTTGAGCGTAAGAATAGAACTCTACAAGAAGTAGCTAGAGCCATGATATTGGGAAGCAATCTTCCTTAAGTTTTCTGGGCTGAAGCAGTGTCAACTGTATGTTACATCACAAATAGAACACTCATATGACCAATTCTCAACAAAACTCCCTATGAGATCATCAAAGGAAGGAAACCAAACATAAGTCACTTCAGAGTCTTTGGTTGTAAGTGTTATGTCCACAATAACGAAAAGAGTTCCCTAGGAAAATTTGATGCCAGAAGTGATGTGGCCATCTTCCTTGGATACTCTAAAAGAAGCAAGGCATACAAAGTTTACAACAAAAGGACAATGAAAGTGGAAGAAAGTGTCCATGTGGTCTTTGATGAAACCAAAGACCATGGAATCAGAGAAGCTGAAGAGAATAAAGGATTTGGGTTTGATCTAGCTGAACAAAACCTCGATGAGAACAACAAGGATAACTTACCAACTGATGATAACTTGCTCGACAGGTCAGCAACAGGTCAACAACATGTCGTTGAAGAAAGTAATGATGTCGAGAACCCTTTATCACCATAAAAAATTCATCAATCACGGACTCTATACAAAGATCATCCATTGGAGAACATCATATCAGATATCTCCAAAGGAATTCAGACCAAAGCGCAAACTCGTGATCTCTTAGCTCTCTCAACGATAGTTTCATCCATTGAACCCAAGAACATAAAGGAAGCTCTGCAAGACCAGACTGGATCAACGCAATGCAAGAAGAGTTAAATCAGTTTGAAAGATGCAACGTATGACATCTTGTGCCTCGACCCACTCATCAAGGAGTACTTGGCACAAAATGGGTTTTTAGGAACAAACTGAATGAGATGGGAGAAGTAGTCAGGAACAAGGCTCGTTTGGTAGCTCAAGGATATCGTCAACAAGAAGGAATAGACTTCCAAGAAACCTTTGCTCTAGTAGCAAGGATGGAGTCCATTCGACTATTAATTGCATTTGCTGCACATAAGGGAATCAAACTATTTCAACTTGACATTAAGAGTGCTTTCTTAAATGGATATGTCAAGGAAGAAGTCTATATTGACAACCTCCGGGTTTTGAGACACAAGAAGGAAAGAACATGGTTCTTAAGCTTGACAAAGCTCTTTATGGGCTCAAACAAGCTCCAAGGTCTTGGTATGACCGCCTGTCCTCCTATCTATTGGAAAACCAATTCAAAAGAGGTAAAGTAGACAAAACTTTGTTTGTTTACAACAATAAGAAAGATTTCTTAATTGTGCAAGTATATGTTGATGATATAATTTTTGAAGCTTCCGATGAGAAGTATTGTAAGAGGTTCGAAGCCCTGATGAAGAAAGAATTTGAGATGAGTGATCTAGGAGAATTGAAGTTTTTCTTAGGACTTCAAGTCCGGCAGGATAATGAAGGGATCATCATATCCCAGCAAAAGTATGTAAAGGATTTACTAAAGAGATTTGGAATGGAAGGATGTAAACCTTTTGATACACCGATGGCAGTTGGCACAAAAATGGGCATCATGACTAGTTGATAAGCCGCAGACTTATCATATTTTATGTGCTAGATTTAGGATTATATTTATCTAAATAAGGTTAATATATGTTATTTATGTTATTTTATGTCTTAAAGTATATTATTTGTATAGTCTTATGTTTTGTGAGTTTTTCTGTGCAAGGAATGATTTTCTAGGAAAAAGTTCAAATGATGCCGGACTCCATGCCGGATAAATCCTGCACGGCACGAGCATAAATCAGAAGAGTGGCTTTGCCGGATACGATGTCGGGTGGATCCCATCCAGCATAAGTGAAGAGTCACCACGGTTGACCAAACGATGGCAGTTATTGGCCGTTGGTGATTTGGTTTATGCCGGGTATGATGCCGGGTATCTCCTACCCGGCATATACACTGTTTCGCGCGGAATTGGCGGTTTTGACCGTTAACAGTTGGGCACATTTACCACGTGTGCCGGCTACTGATGATCCGGCATGACGCCCGGCAAGAGACATATTTAAGCTCTATAAATAGGTCGAGAGTCTACATCATTTGTTACACTTCAACATACCAAATCCACGCCATTCACTTCTATATTTCCGCCCACTCCATTGTTAGTGTCCAAAGAAGTCTACGGATCCATCCACGCAAGAGAAGAAGAAGACCTCGTCAGGTTAAGGCTATGAACATCTCCTTCTCCCCCTTTATATTCTCTTCTTGTAGTTGTGTGGATGGTGATGTAGAATTCTTTGTTAGGTTTTTGGTTAGGGAAGATTTCCTTGTAAAACTCTTATGATCATTTATGGAATTTTCAAGTTACTTATCCCGAGTTCTAATCTTCATGCCAAGTAGAATGAATTAGCTATTCATTCTCTTATTTCTAAGTCCTATTTGAGGCTACAAAAGCAAGAGTAGGATAGATTAGAATTTTGGTAATCTTTAACGTTGTCTTCTGTGCCTCAGCGGGAGCAAGACCTAAGGTTTAGGGTTAATCTCTTATTTTCCCATTATTCTGGTTGTATTCGTGGCATTAGCTATGCACGATACAAGGATGGATGATAAGTTCCTTTACTCAGACCCGATTCTGGAAGTGGTATTTACGAAATGAACGATGCCGGATGTAGTGCCGGATGGAAGTTGTCCGGCACATTCAAAGGCCTTGACTATGCCGGGTAGCGGAGGTCCGGCATGTCACCCTGCATATTCATTTGCGAGACTAAATTCTCTTGAGACTTGCCACCTTGATTATTGGTCATACGTTACTCTTGCATTGATATCTTCCCAAATCAAAGTTAGTTTATTTAGTTATTTAGTTTAGGATCACATTTACTTTTACCCCTTGTCTTAGAATAGGTTATTACCGGCTTAGGATGAAATACCCCAAATAATTATTAGCTTAATTAATAGGGATTAAATCAAATTATGAGCAATAATTGCTACAAATATTATGATATAAATATATGGTCCAAATGGACATTAAATTATACACTAAATCTCTAACCAAGGGAGAATGTCATTAAAGAGAAAACAACTCCCAATTCAATATTACATGTAACATATTAGTACATGTATTATATACTATTAGTATCACTCAATAAATCATATAAATATTTTATATATAGCCTAGACAAATCATAAATACAATATATACCATATATACACATTTAAATAAAAATACCACAATCACCATTTAACACATAAATATAGCTATGTATATATACAACTTGTATATTACATTATCAAGAAAGGAAAATTCAAAATTCTCCCCCCAAATATCTCCATTGAACCGGCTACATGTACTAGAAAGAAGGAAAAAAAAACAACAATGTTAGCAAATAAACAACAAATAAAAGTACTACAAGTACACAAGTCATTTCCTTACCTCTTCCCCATACTCTATTGGCTTTTCTTCCAACACTCCTTCTTTCACGCCAGCTTTCCTCTCTTATCTCACACACCAGACTTCTCTTTCCCATACTCACTGGTACAGCAGCAGATAGGAAAAGAACAACACAGACAAAAATCGGTAAGCTCATCTCCTTCTCCTTCCTTTATCTCATGAACTCTAGCTGTCCTTCTCACCGAACTTTCCTTAATTCTTGCCATGATAAGCAGCTCATTGCCCTCTGCATAATATGGCAAAGACCACCTCCAAATCTCCCTTCTATTTCGGTTGATTAAGCACCAAGAACAACAAAAGGGCAAGGTAAATACACCTCCTCTCTTCTTCTTTCTGCTCATTAAGATTACAAAGGAAGAAAAAAAACTGATACAAACTGAACTAGTAGTCTAAGCACGTACATCAGCATACTGATACAAAAAAACTGGGAACCCACTCTCTGCCATTCGACCTACAGCAGCAGGGAAGACAACAAAGAAAAAAATATAATACGGTAACAGCTCCTTGTTCTTCACGATTTTCTCAGCACTACTTACTAGTGCTTACTCTTCCATTGTCACCATTACAAGGCAGCCTCCCCTAGCTTGAACTCAATTGGTTTATCCTCAGCACGACAACAACGGTAGAGGAGAAAAAAAAAGGGTAAGCACAGCCATATTCCCCTCTGTTACTTACGGGTTCAACTCCCAATTTTCGCCAGGCCATTCTCCATTATGCTACCTTACTCTGGCGCAGCTTCCTTCTTCGTTTCCACGGCAGCCAAATCCACAAGAAACTGCTGCTCATCACCAGCAATAACAGTGGACCAAGCAACAACAAAAAAAAAGGTACTTGCCAGCTAATTCTCCACCTTCTTGCTTCCGTTCTTTTCTAGGCATGTAACCCACCATCTCTCCTCATCATTTTCCCATCTTACAAGGCTTAAAAACTCCTCACTCGAGGCTTCAAAACACCAACAGAGACTACACAAGTTGGAGGAGGACTTTCTCCATCAGCAACGGTAAGGGAAAATCGCTCCAAACACCACTGTCATTCCCCTGTTTTGTGAGTCCGAAAATGATAGCTTAATGCTGCTTGTCTGCCCTCCTTATACCCACGCTTGAAGTTCACTCCAGCCCTCTTTGTTGAGCCAGAAACGGCACCAAAGCCTCACCATGGATGGGCTCTAATGCAAGGTAAACAAAAAAAAAACTGGAACTGCTTAGGCTGCTCTCCTCCTTCATGTGTAATGCAAAAAAATATATATACACACTGAAACTTTCCTCTCTGTTAAGCTGTCCGAGAGCACCTGTAAGTCTCTGTAGAATACAAGAGGCCACCAGCAAGTGAAAGCCTATTACAGGAGGTTATCAAGTACTAGAAAGGGTAAGAAAATTACCCAGAAATCTGCTATCAACATGCATAATAACGCTGGAGAATTTATGAGAGTATTAACCGTGATATAAATGTATGTAAAACTAGGCTGTGGAGGAGTTGTAGCTAGGAGGAATTACCATGGCTGAAGAGAAACCTCCTTGGGATTTAAGACAAGGTAATAAGAGCTAATACCCAATTTAACACCTTACAAACTGCTAGCTAAATGCTGGGTGAATATTACCGAAAATATATGTACATGTGTTTTAATTGAGTGGTTAATGTGTATAGTAATGGGTATATGTATATATGTCTACGTGAATTGGTAATATGCAAGGGTAGTTGCATAAACCATGACACATACGATTTATTTAGATCAAAATATGTGTAGAAATGGTGGGAAAATAATTTAAGAAAACAGTATGCAACACCGAGGCTATGATATAATGTTAAAGGTATTTAGATGCCATTTTAAAATAATTATTATGCTATTTCTAAGGCTATTTAGGTCACCTCATTATAATTATTTTGAGCCTTAATTAGTCATTAATTAATTCATAGGCTGATTTATAAAGTTACATAAATTTCTGGTGTAAAATGTACAATTCTAGTAAATATTATTACCTAGGAATGTATTAGGAAAATTTGGTATATTTGTGAATTTTTACATGATGTAAATAAATTTAAAAAAAAACCATGTACAAATGTTTTAAATAATTAAATGGGTTTTATATGGGGTCAAAATATAATTAAAGAAATTAGGGAGTAATGGTAATAATAATCGAAAGGAATAATTTTAAAGATATGTAGTAAACATAACATATGAATTTTATGGATTTAGGGGTTAATGGTAAAAATTAGGAAATCATGGGGGGTATTTCCATAAATAAAAACAAATCTGGTCAAAGGGATAAATTAGGTGGTCAACCTTGACCACATGTGAGGGTTGACCAAATTGAAATGATGAAAATAATTATTTTGGGTATTTAAAGAAATATTAAGTCTAAAATAATAGTTATGAAATGAAATGGAGTGTTTATATAATTACCGAAAATATAGGTGTTAGAAAAATAAATATTAAGACCCTAGGGGTCTGTTTGGGAATTAAAAGAAATTTTGGGTGAGTTTAATGATATAATTAAATAAGGATTATAATATATGGTTTAAGTGCTAATGTGTAGCAATTTAAAATTCTATGGGTATATGATGTAATTTTCGAAAGATTAGGGGCTGGAATGAAATTCAAACGACCTTAAGGGTTTGTATATGAATTTGGGTAAATTGTGAGTTGGTAATGTGATTTATTTGATTAAGGAGTATAACATATAGTTTAAGTATTAAAATGTAAATTTTATAAAACCTATGGGGCTACTTTGTAAATAACCAAAAATCGGGGTAGAAAAGGAGATTAGAACAACCCTTGGAGTTGTTCGGAATTCGGGGAAAATATTGGTTAGTTTTGGAATTTAATAAAATCAATGTGCATAAAAAATCTTGATATTAAATTGTACGTAGATTACAAATAAATGTAGGCCAAAGTATAAATAACAAACTTAAGGGTTAAGATGTATTAAAACCGATCAGTTGGGAATTGAGAAGAATGTGGGTTAGATTTGGTATTTAAATAATTAAAATGTATATTATAAAGTTTTAAGTATTAAATAAAAGTTTATTAAATAAAGGGGGTTATAGTATAATTAAGAGAAATATATGGGTAAGCTAATAAATCAGAATAAGTGGTGGGACTATTCGTAAATAAGTACATATATGTATGTGTATCATAATGTTTAAACATTGTGGGTTATAAGCTAATAAGGTTAAGAATGTAACAAATATAATATAAGGGATGGTTTTGTAAATAATCGAAACATGTGAGGGAAGGTATAGGGATTTCCGAAAACATTAGGTGTTGTTCGGAATTATATACATATTATATGCATATATTAATGTTTGAAAACCTTGGATTATAAGTTAATAAGATTAGGAATATATTATGAGGGAGTTATTAAGGAATAAATATACATTATATGTATATAAGATGATGGGTTAAGTTAGTGAATTTTGGAAGTATATGGTACGATTGGAATTTTATTACAAGAGGAACTCTATAAGTAATATAATGTGAGATTATAACATGGCATGAGGGTATAATATTAATAACAAGTTACATATAGGATTATACAATTCCAAGTGGAAACATGAAAATAACGACAACAACGTTATAAGCATATACAATACATAGTATGTTACGTGCACGTAAAAGGGTACACAAATGGCAACGCATAACATCAACTATAATATATGCGTACTTGTATATGCATAAATGCCCGCGCACGTACGTAAATATAACTATGTAAATTAGTTCGTATAACGAGATGTTTAAACGTCATGCATGCACGTACGTAACATTATTCCCACAAGCATGCGACTTGTCAATACGTAATCAAATTGTAAACATAACTTCCTTGTAATAAGTGTTAACATCGTAGCAATAAATACATACTTGTAAACTATAACGAGTAGTTGAAATCTACAACCCTAAGATTAACAAACATTCAGTTGAACAAGGGATCAACTAAGGGTTGGCTACGGGATGGAAGTAAAATCTTGGTCTAGGATGGTTAAGTGAGTTGAATTGTATACTGATATTAGAACAATGTATGTACCAGAGGTACGAGCTGATATACGAGCATTGTGAGCGGTAGAGGCTACGCGGGAGTTACTACGTGAGCGTCGACGGTGTACGGTATGTTCATTGTGTGGTCCGAACCTCTGAGGGAAGCCTCGGTTCGGGTATTGATTGACTATGTGACAAGAGCGATATGTTTGCTATGCATGATTGTGTGGATTATTTATATGGTTGGTAAGCGATTATTATTGTGCGCGACGTCTTCGGACAATATTACTATGATTGTTTATGCGGTTGGAATACTAATATTTGGGAACTTTACCCCTAACTAACCTAAGTAAAACACTTAGGAACGAGACTCGGGATCCCCATCCTTTAGAGCTTGATACCCGAACATGACTATAACCTAGACTATGTCTAGGGAAGTACATAAGACTTCAAAGGTAATAATGGTAAAGATTTCTTCAAAACCTAAGTATTTACTTAGGGTAGTTGATTAAGGATTAATCATACATTGGAGAGTGTTGGTTATGGTAAATGGTATGGGAATCCAATTAGTTTCGACTAGTTGGTTGCGCATTGGTGATCACCGGAGTATAACGTCCGTATCGGACCGACTCCCTCTATATTCCGACGGGCCTAGATAGACTGTTGGACCAGGGTGCCGACTTTGGCACACGGCTTCGGCCATTCATGGACGCCTTTATTAGGCAAGTGGAAGCCCCGGGATCGAGTGATCCTTGGCAATGAGCACTTCGTGTGTACGGGAGGACTACTGTCCAGTAAGGTAATTTCCGGGTTGTCCTAACATGACGCCTAATGGTATTGAGAGTAAGACTAAATGGTGATTAACATGAATTAAAGGAAAAACTACTAACATCTCGATGGAAGTAACTATGCGTTTGTATGAATGTTACTGTACATTGTATGACTGTTATAGAACATGGTATCTGGTATGTCGTGGATTGTATGTAATGTATGTATTGTCACTTTGATGGATTACTGTATGCTTATGCATGTTATTTACTGATGTATATAAACTGCAAAATGAACCAGCATGTAATCAACCTCATGTTCAGACGGCTAATTGACCTAAGTGACCTAAAGGGTCTAGGATTACACTTTGGCATACCAGCATATAGTTGCTGAGCCCCTTTTGGGGCCAACCCACTTCAGGTTGTTGATCGGGACGTGAAGCCGGAGTGCGGAAATATGGGTAGACTACCTCGACTATTATTATCGCATGTTTAATATTAAATCGGTTAGCACGTTGAAATTCGGGGAAACTCTTTAAATGCTCACTTGTCATAGGTATTGGTTTGTATATAAGATAATGTAATAAATATCTCGTTCATCACTGCGGTTAGTTGTTGTTGTTCATTGTTAGATTACGGTTATGCTTCTTTACTCGCATGGGCGAGTAATGGCATGTGACACCCAAGTGAGGATTAATGTAGTTTAACTTCCGCTGTGAGACGTCTCTAATTACGCTACGTGAGTGATTATACGAGAGTGATTATTACGGGTTTATCGAGTGGGGTGTTACAAAAGTGGTATCAGAGCGGAGTACCGCTCTGATGACGAGATATTAGGATTAAGACAGTGAGCATAGGACTTGGGTAATACGGGAAACGTTTGTGAGGTACGAGCCGCCTGGTCTTAAACGAACCAGTGTCCTAGCAACGCTACACGCGTAACAATATTGGTCTTATTGGCATAATTGTGTTGTTAATTTCTATACGGTAAACTACCGAGTAATGATACGACATAGCTTACGGGTGTCGAGGAGAGGCATGTCGGGGGTGATGGAGGTCCTGCAACCCCGAATAACGTTGAGATGGTAGTTGCCGCACTAGCTTAATGGAAGAACACCCCGGGAAACAGTAATGGTACCCCACCCGCCGCTGCCCACACCTCGAATATCACCCATAGAGGCAATGTAATGGTGTTATGAAGACAAACAGAAGAGCTTGAGATACGACGAGTCATTAAGGACCGGGGGTCCGATAGCTACATGCTATCTAGGAGCGTACTTATACGCAATGAGAGAACATACGTTAAACCTTAACTTGAGAAGAGGATAGGAATCCATAGGACAATCGGGTCGACATATATTAGACACCGAAACCCTGTCTAGTTAACCCGAAGAACGAGAGAGATAGAGAACGAGTTTTAGACGACTATCAAATGTATAACGTGCGGAACAAAGGACAACTAGAGTACTCCATCTGCTGGACCCGAAGCACCACGTGGTAGCCACGCGGAGCAGACCCCAGCCGGTATGAGCCACTAGAAGGGGAAAGGAGTCACCAGGGATAGAATACCCCAAATTTTGTGGGAACCTTAGGCGCTGATACTAGTACGCAGCGCAATCTAGATAACTGCACGTCCTTGACTTAATGAATTGACTGCATGAACATGCGTCAGAAACCTCCTCCTACCATGAAGGAGTTTAAAACAAAACTCAGAAAGAGCTTAACTCTGAAAACCTAGAAATTAATTACCTTAGAAAACTTACCATACCTTAACGAACCGAAATAACTCCGATACTATCCTTGTCAAGACCGATCATCTAAAACCATACTCAAATGACCGAAGCGGCAGTAAAACAAACAATTCCGGAAACCGATGACTCAACCTGCCTGGCGCGCTTTCTACAACAAGCGCTGAAGCCAATACTATACTCGCAATTCTGTTTACCTCGCGCACTTGCCATAGCAAGTGCTACAATGAGGGCTACAATTATGGTTACAATTATGGCTATAATCATGACTACAATCACAACTATAACTATAACGACAAATACAACTGAATTCTTCAGACCATGTAGGCCACAGGTGCAACGCCAGGTCCACTGGTAATCACAAACATTCATACAACTTCAGTACGAATCTCGTAACTGCAACCACTGCTACAACTACAATTGCAATTATAACTATGATTACAACTGTAACTACATGGATAACGGTAGTTAGGATTGGATTCTACCAGACTGTGTAGGTCATGACTACCGGTAATCACAAATACTCATACAATTGTAGTACAAATTCTATAACTACTACTTGTCACCATAGGGTCACAAAACCCTTAGAATACGAAAACTGCAACCACGGGAGGATCCGACTAGTCCGAACATTACAACTAAAGGGCATACTCCAGCCCATAAAAACTACAACCATTAAACAATAATCAATCAATAATATCGGCCTATGAACTAAATGTCATAACAAACTTGTCAAAATTATTTAATGGTTTGAAATTGACGTGGGAGGTGGAACTTGATCCGGTACAGGTCAAGGGAAGCTGAACATAAATTAGGGTGGAAGGATAGTTCAACACTGATACTGATCACATCAGGGTCGGATGATTCTCGAAACTCTCTACAAGTGGTCACAATTAATTACATTAGGAATAAACAAGGAACCAAAGTATAAAAGCTATAGCCAACTAAATACATGCAATCTAACGAATAAGGTGTCGAATACGAATACTCGTGAAATCACAGTTCGCTCCTGAAGGTATTTGTATAAAGAATGATGGTGGAACAGAACACAAGACAATTAGGGCAATCCTACGCCCATAATGGCATACGCCAATACGTAACAAATATTGGAAGGAGAAAAGAACATACTAGTCCTTAGTAGGACCAACATTGAAAATGTTACATTACAACACAATTAATACTTAAACCGATCGCAACCTTAAACGTGAATCGAGGTTGAACACCTAAATAATTACCACCCAAGGCATTAACCATATCTGGGAATGCCATAACCAACAAGAGACGAATAGATGTCATGTTACAATTATACACTGGTAATTCATTTGATCACACCGATCGTTGAATGAGGGTTCCAAAAAAAAGAGGAATGGCTATCGCCATAGGAGTCCCGCCAAAAAGTAGGTAACATAGAGGGAATGTGTGTTTAAGACATGTCGTCTAATAACATAACGACTGTCAAAGGACTATACAAGTTAAACAATGGCAAACAGCCTAAACGGCGATACAAGATAACAAGTTAAATGTTATAAAACACAAGTTTAAAGTGGAAGTACTCAATGTACATGAGAAGAGCACAAGTCTAGGAGGGCGAAAATACCACCTCCGACTACCTTCCAATATGTACCAATCGAACATTGACATTTAAAAATGACATGACAATGAATGGGAACGGGTTAAAACCAGGCCACAATAGAGACTTCATAAAAAGAAGAAAACATAAATCTTCACCATGAAGCTCAGGAATTACACTGAATGATGTACACCAAAGGATAGGGTAAAGTTCAAAGAACTATGATACACACTGAGAATAACGTGCATAATCTACTAACTAATGAACAATGAACAAGCGCCAAACCACGCGCATGGTAATCAGCTGATAGTAATTAGAATCAACACATAAGTAACTCCAACAAAGAACATACTAAACAATAAAACAACAATAACTTATCAATACGAGGAGTCGTAAATTTCTTAAAACAATGGTAAACTCGTGTCAATAACGAAGCCAATGACAGAGGGAAAAGATCACGTCATACCACTTAGAGGCAAACCTTACTGTTAGGGCGAGATATCGCAAACACCTGGTGAATGAAAGATACATAATCACACCATTGATTTGGGAACCCGGGGATCGAAAGGAAATTCCCTTGGGACACCCCCAACGCGAATTAACGAGGGAGCTTGTGGGCATGACAAACTTAATTATAAGTTAGTCGAGTAAGTAACAATGTATCAGTAGGATACCCCATACACGTAGACGAGTAGTGTAAAAAATGCAAGAAGTAGTCAACTCCATACCAAGGTCAGGGATGCAAATCCAGACCAGTACAAATAACTACCTAAAGCAAATTAACGAGAAGTGTTCCAATTGAACCAACGAGACTAAAGGTACCAAAAACCATGAATAGAACATGACTAAGTCGTAACTCCGCAAAGAAATGGTTAACACACTAACATCAAAGGAAACCCCTCGAAAGGGGAGAAAGTTGATAGTCAACCTGATGACAGCTATGAAAACCATTAAATGGGCGAATAAACATAACAAAAACCCTCATAAGGTTCAATAATTGATCGCACCAATATAACTCGTAGTGTCCAAAGGAACTTGTACGACGGTAATTATCGCCACCTAAAAGAGGGGCATAAAAAGGAATTACTCTCCAACAGAGAACACAAATACTATCGAATAAGACAACACTCTTGTATGCCCGATATAGGGACAACGATACCTCTTTACCCACAAATGGGCTGAACGTATGTACACCAATACATATAAAAGACAGGCAAGCTAGCACACTAGCAGATGCCCTAAATTATTAAGCAAATGTCACAATAACTTAACCATCAAATCGATAAAATATGGTGCACAAAGGAGCAACCAGTATAAACAACCCTAGGAATAGATACATTGACAAGACCAGATGAGCGAAACTCGTATAGGACTCAAAGGATGAGAACAAATTGTAGGCAGGCTATACGAACTGCCTAGATCGCCAGAGGACACACTCCAATAAATACGACGTTCAACGTCATAAACCACACAAGAACTAGTAAGGGCACAATTATACTCCTGTTAAACAACATGGAAAAATAGAAAAGATATAAAATATACCAAAAATGCCTTAATTGCCAAGGAACATACCCGTATGGGATGTCGAAGGAGGCAAGGCTCAGTATAAACACAACAGTGGATTCCCTAGCAAAAGCGGGGAGGACCATACAAGTATTGACGTGAGAACAATATGCTGAAAATACAATATATAACATCACGAAGTACAAAAAAAAATTACAATTAATGTATTTACTCCGGAACATAACCACCCGGAACCACGAAATGCCAAGAATTGCCTTCATGGATTTATAAGTTAATACACTCAAAACTTCAGAGACTAGTGCAAAGAGCACTAATGACAAACGATAGCCAATGTCATACTCCACCTCAGCTAGAAACCAATGAGTGAAGATAGTAACCAAAAAAAAAAAAAATCGCGCTAGTCATCCAGAACTTCTGAACACGACTTAGACCTAATCGTGTGCATCTACAATTAATGATACCGCACCGACAAAGATACCTCCATTTCCAAATTAAGAAAAGACCGTGAATGGCACTGTCATAGTGGGACGAGGTCAGCAATAACTCGCTGCTAATAAACCACCTATGTACGTGGGCCTGCACCTCATTATGGAGCGAGTGGGCCCAATATTACATATTTAGGAGAGCGCACAAGTATTCTACGCCTTGGCTGAAAAGTACGCGCCACACCCTTCACATTTTTTCTGTTAGGAGCCGAGTGACGAGAGATCGACCCGTCTCTTAGATATGAGAAGACTCCACTCCGAAGTTTCAATACGAGAACGAGGGAGACCACGAACAAACCATTAAAAGGGTCAAAGTTCGTTGGTCGAACCATGTGGCGAAAAGGCCACATGGGAGTTGGAGAACTCCATGAGAGCCAAGTATCCAGCGCCCTTTTCATAGTGATTGTGTGATACTTTGGGGGTCACGGGGCGTAACCCTTTCTAAGGGGGGTAGAGCCCTTGGCATATTTAGCCATTTTATGTTTTTTGTGGTACGTATGTACTTTAAGCACTTGCGTTGTGGTTGTTGTGTATTTGTGTGTTAAACACTTGAGATGTATTTTTATTAGGTGGATGTGATTTAAGCACTTGGGATGAGCCTTGTTGTGTGTATGTGCTTTAAGCACTTGGGATGAGCCTTGTTGTGTGTATGTGCTTTAAGCACTTAGGATATGTTTCGTGATATGTGTGCGCCTAGAGCACTCGAATTATTATGTATTGACGTCCTTCGGGACTTGCGATATATATGTGTTAGTTTGGATTGGAAACTGTACTGACGTCCTTCGGGACTTGTGATATATATGTGGTTGGTTTGGATTGGAAGACTAGTGGTTGAATGGAACGGATTACAATGCAAAGAAGTGTTGAGACCTTAGAAATGATAGGTTGGATGGGTTGATACCTTGAGGTTTCATTGGGTAGTGATATGTACATACTCGATTTAGACGACTTCGGGACGAAGTCCTTTTAAGGGGGGTAGACTGAAATACCCCAAATAATTATTAGCTTAATTAATAGGGATTAAATCAAATTATGAGCAATAATTGCTACAAATATTATGATATAAATATATGGTCCAAATGGACATTAAATTATACACTAAATCTCTAACCAAGGGAGAATGTCATTAAAGAGAAAACAACTCCCAATTCAATATTACATGTAACATATTAGTACATGTATTATATACTATTAGTATCACTCAATAAATCATATAAATATTTTATATATAGCCTAGACAAATCATAAATACAATATATACCATATATACACATTTAAAAAAAATACCACAATCACCATTTAACACATAAATATAGCTATGTATATATACAACTTGTATATTACATTATCAAGAAAGGAAAATTCAAAATTCTCCCCCCAAATATCTCCATTGAACCGGCTACATGTACTAGAAAGAAGGAAAAAAAACAACAATGTTAGCAAATAAACAACAAATAAAAGTACTACAAGTACACAAGTCATTTCCTTACCTCTTCCCCATACTCTATTGGCTTTTCTTCCAACACTCCTTCTTTCACGCCAGCTTTCCTCTCTTATCTCACACACCAGACTTCTCTTTCCCATACTCACTGGTACAGCAGCAGATAGGAAAAGAACAACACAGACAAAAATCGGTAAGCTCATCTCCTTCTCCTTCCTTTATCTCATGAACTCTAGCTGTCCTTCTCACCGAACTTTCCTTAATTCTTGCCATGATAAGCAGCTCATTGCCCTCTGCATAATATGGCAAAGACCACCTCCAAATCTCCCTTCTATTTCGGTTGATTAAGCACCAAGAACAACAAAAGGGCAAGGTAAATATACCTCTCTTCTTCTTTCTGCTCATTAAGATTACAAAGGAAGAAAAAAAACTGATACAAACTGAACTAGTAGTCTAAGCACGTACATCAGCATACTGATACAAAAAAACTGGGAACCCACTCTCTGCCATTCGACCTACAGCAGCAGGGAAGACAACAAAGAAAAAATATAATACGGTAACAGCTCCTTGTTCTTCACGATTTTCTCAGCACTACTTACTAGTGCTTACTCTTCCATTGTCACCATTACAAGGCAGCCTCCCCTAGCTTGAACTCAATTGGTTTATCCTCAGCAGGACAACAACGGTAGAGGAGAAAAAAAAAGGGTAAGCACAGCCATATTCCCCTCTGTTACTTACGGGTTCAACTCCCAATTTTCGCCAGGCCATTCTCCATTATGCTACCTTACTCTGGCGCAGCTTCCTTCTTCTTTTCCACGGCAGCCAAATCCACAAGAAACTGTGCTCATCACCAGCAATAACAGTGGACCAAGCAACAAAAAAAAAAAGGTACTTGCCAGCTAATTCTCCACCTTCTTGCTTTCGTTCTTTTCTAGGCATGTAACCCACCATCTCTCCTCATCATTTTCCCATCTTACAAGGCTTAAAAACTCCTCACTCGAGGCTTCAAAACACCAACAGAGACTACACAAGTTGGAGGAGGACTTTCTCCATCAGCAACGGTAAGGGAAAATCGCTCCAAACACCACTGTCATTCCCCTGTTTTGTGAGTCCGAAAATGATAGCTTAATGCTGCTTGTCTGCCCTCCTTATACCCACGCTTGAAGTTCACTCCAGCCCTCCTTGTTGAGCCAGAAACGGCACCAAAGCCTCACCATGGATGGGCTCTAATGCAAGGTAAACAAAAAAAAACTGGAACTGCTTAGGCTGCTCTCCTCCTTCATGTGTAATGCAAAAAAAATATATATACACACTGAAACTTTCCTCTCTGTTAAGCTGTCCGAGAGCACCTGTAAGTCTCTGTAGAATACAAGAGGCCACCAGCAAGTGAAAGCCTATTACAGGAGGTTATCAAGTACTAGAAAGGGTAAGAAAATTACCCAGAAATCTGCTATCAACATGCATAATAACGCTGGAGAATTTATGAGAGTATTAACCGTGATATAAATGTATGTAAAACTAGGCTGTGGAGGAGTTGTAGCTAGGAGGAATTACCATGGCTGAAGAGAAACCTCCTTGGGATTTAAGACAAGGTAATAAGAGCTAATACCCAATTTAACACCTTACAAACTGCTAGCTAAATGCTGGGTGAATATTACCGAAAATATATGTACATGTGTTTTAATTGAGTGGTTAATGTGTATAGTAATGGGTATATGTATATATGTCTACGTGAATTGGTAATATGCAAGGGTAGTTGCATAAACCATGACACATACGATTTATTTAGATCAAAATATGTGTAGAAATGGTGGGAAAATAATTTAAGAAAACAGTATGCAACACCGAGGCTATGATATAATGTTAAAGGTATTTAGATGCCATTTTAAAATAATTATTATGCTATTTCTAAGGCTATATTTAGGTCACCTCATTATAATTATTTTGAGCCTTAATTAGTCATTAATTAATTCATAGGCTGATTTATAAAGTTACATAAATTTCTGGTGTAAAATGTACAATTCTAGTAAATATTATTACCTAGGAATGTATTAGGAAAATTTGGTATATTTGTGAATTTTTACATGATGTAAATAAATTTAAAAAAAAACCATGTACAAATGTTTTAAATAATTAAATGGGTTTTATATGGGGGTCAAAATATAATTAAAGAAATTAGGGAGTAATGGTAATAATAATCGAAAGGAATAATTTTAAAGATATGTAGTAAACATAACATATGAATTTTATGGATTTAGGGGTTAATGGTAAAAATTAGGAAATCATGGGGGGTATTTCCATAAATAAAAACAAATCTGGTCAAAGGGATAAATTAGGTGGTCAACCTTGACCACATGTGGGGTTGACCAAATTGAAATGATGAAAATAATTATTTTGGGTATTTAAAGAAATATTAAGTCTAAAATAATAGTTATGAAATGAAATGGAGTGTTTATATAATTACCGAAAATATAGGTGTTAGAAAAATAAATATTAAGACCCTAGGGGTCTGTTTGGGAATTAAAAGAAATTTTGGGTGAGTTTAATGATATAATTAAATAAGGATTATAATATATGGTTTAAGTGCTAATGTGTAGCAATTTAAAATTCTATGGGTATATGATGTAATTTTCGAAAGATTAGGGGCTGGAATGAAATTCAAACGACCTTAAGGGTTTGTATATGAATTTGGGTAAATTGTGAGTTGGTAATGTGATTTATTTGATTAAGGAGTATAACATATAGTTTAAGTATTAAAATGTAAATTTTATAAAACCTATGGGGCTACTTTGTAAATAACCAAAAATCGGGGTAGAAAAGGAGATTAGAACAACCCTTGGAGTTGTTCGGAATTCGGGGAAAATATTGGTTAGTTTTGGAATTTAATAAAATCAATGTGCATAATATAAAATCTTGATATTAAATTGTACGTAGATTACAAATAAATGTAGGCCAAAGTATAAATAACAAGACTTAAGGGTTAAGATGTATTAAAACCGATCAGTTGGGAATTGAGAAGAATGTGGGTTAGATTTGGTATTTAAATAATTAAAATGTATATTATAAAGTTTTAAGTATTAAATAAAAGTTTATTAAATAAAGGGGGTTATAGTATAATTAAGAGAAATATATGGGTAAGCTAATAAATCAGAATAAGTGGTGGGACTATTCGTAAATAAGTATATATGTATGTGTATCATAATGTTTAAACATTGTGGGTTATAAGCTAATAAGGTTAAGAATGTAACAAATATAATATAAGGGATGGTTTTGTAAATAATCGAAACATGTGAGGGAAGGTATAGGGATTTCCGAAAACATTAGGTGTTGTTCGGAATTATACATATTATATGCATATATTAATGTTTGAAAACCTTGGATTATAAGTTAATAAGATTAGGAATATATTATGAGGGAGTTATTAAGGAATAAATATACATTATATGTATTTATATAAGATGATGGGTTAAGTTAGTGAATTTTGGAAGTATATGGTACGATTGGAATTTTATTACAAGAGGAACTCTATAAGTAATATAATGTGAGATTATAACATGGCATGAGGGTATAATATTAATAACAAGTTACATATAGGATTATACAATTCCAAGTGGAAACATGAAAATAACGACAACAACGTTATAAGCATATACAATACATAGTATGTTACGTGCACGTAAAAGGGTACACAAATGGCAACGCATAACATCAACTATAATATATGCGTACTTGTATATGCATAAATGCCCGCGCACGTACGTAAATATAACTATGTAAATTAGTTCGTATAACGAGATGTTTAAACGTCATGCATGCACGTACGTAACATTATTCCCACAAGCATGCGACTTGTCAATACGTAATCAAATTGTAAACGTAACTTCCTTGTAATAAGTGTTAACATCGTAGCAATAAATACATACTTGTAAACTATAACGAGTAGTTGAAATCTACAACCCTAAGATTAACAAACATTCAGTTGAACAAGGGATCAACTAAGGGTTGGCTACGGGATGGAAGTAAAATCTTGGTCTAGGATGGTTAAGTGAGTTGAATTGTATACTGATATTAGAACAATGTATGTACCAGAGGTACGAGCTGATATACGAGCATTGTGAGCGGTAGAGGCTACGGGAGTTACTACGTGAGCGTCGACGGTGTACGGTATGTTCATTGTGTGGTCCGAACCTCTGAGGGAAGCCTCGGTTCGGGTATTGATTGACTATGTGACAAGAGCGATATGTTTGCTATGCATGATTGTGTGGATTATTTATATGGTTGGTAAGCGATTATTATTGTGCGCGACGTCTTCGGACAATATTACTATGATTGTTTATGCGGTTGGAATACTAATATTTGGGAACTTTACCCCTAACTAACCTAAGTAAAACACTTAGGAACGAGACTCGGGATCCCCATCCTTTAGAGCTTGATACCCGAACATGACTATAACCTAGACTATGTCTAGGGAAGTACATAAGACTTCAAAGGTAATAATGGTAAAGATTTCTTCAAAACCTAAGTATTTACTTAGGGTAGTTGATTAAGGATTAATCATACATTGGAGAGTGTTGGTTATGGTAAATGGTATGGGAATCCAATTAGTTTCGACTAGTTGGTTGCGCATTGGTGATCACCGGAGTATAACGTCCGTATCGGACCGACTCCCTCTATATTCCGACGGGCCTAGATAGACTGTTGGACCAGGGTGCCGACTTTGGCACACGGCTTCGGCCATTCATGGACGCCTTTATTAGGCAAGTGGAAGCCCCGGGATCGAGTGATCCTTGGCAATGAGCACTTCGTGTGTACGGGAGGACTACTGTCCAGTAAGGTAATTTCCGGGTTGTCCTAACATGACGCCTAATGGTATTGAGAGTAAGACTAAATGGTGATTAACATGAATTAAAGGAAAAACTACTAACATCTCGATGGAAGTAACTATGCGTTTGTATGAATGTTACTGTACATTGTATGACTGTTATAGAACATGGTATCTGGTATGTCGTGGATTGTATGTAATGTATGGATTGTCACTTTGATGGATTACTGTATGCTTATGCATGTTATTTACTGATGTATATAAACTGCAAAATGAACCGGCATGTAATCAACCTCATGTTCAGACGGCTAATTGACCTAAGTGACCTAAAGGGTCTAGGATTACACTTTGGCATACCAGCATATAGTTGCTGAGCCCCTTTTGGGGCCAACCCATTTCAGGTTGTTGATCGGGACGTGAAGCCGGAGTGCGGAAATATGGGTAGACTACCTCGACTATTATTATCGCATGTTTAATATTAAATCGGTTAGCACGTTGAAATTCGGGGAAACTCTTTAAATGCTCACTTGTCATAGGTACTGGTTTGTATATAAGATAATGTAATAAATATCTCGTTCATCATTGCGGTTAGTTGTTGTTGTTCATTGTTAGATTACGGTTATGCTTCTTTACTCGCATGGGCGAGTAATGGCATGTGACACCCAAGTGAGGATTAATGTAGTTTAACTTCCGCTGTGAGACGTCTCTAATTACGCTACGTGAGTGATTATACGAGAGTGATTATTACGGGTTTATCGAGTGGGGTGTTACATAGGACTAGTTTTCTATAAGTCCCTTGGGTTCGATACTCTCGGTCGTAATATATTTACACTATACTCCGACCGGGTTTTATTTTGCTACCCGTAGTAGAGTTGTAGGTTTAGTTTTATTTATTCTTTTGTACATTCTTTTCCCCTACAATTTTCCGTTTAGCACTGGTAACCAACCGATCGATCAGTGATCGTACAGGGAGATGATCGGTTCTTTACTATATATAACTGCTAGTAGACCTGATATTATGTATAGCGTTTGCTTATGTGCTAGGTTTCAAGCAGATCCAAGATAAAGTCATCTCACAGCCGTGAAAAGAATCCTACGATATCTAAAAGGATCCATGAATCTTGGTGTATTCTATCCTAGATTCACAAATTGTAACATTGTAGGATTTTCAGATGCAGATTATGGAGGATCTATCACTGATAGAAAAAGCACGTCAGGGACAACATTCTTTGTTGGATCATGTTTGATCGCATGGGGGTCAAAGAAACAACAAAGCGTGGCTATCTCAACTGTTGAATCAGAATACATAGCTGCAGCAAGCTGTTGTGCTCAACTCCTATGGCTCAAACAACAAATAGGTAACTACGGTGTAAAAACAGGTATGTTACCCATCATGTGTGATAACACAAGTGCCATATCTATTTCCAAAAATCCAGTACATCATTCTCGTACTAAGCATATTGACATTAGGCATCACTTTCTTAGAGATTGTTGTGAAAAAGAACTAGTTGTGTTAGAGTATTGCTACTGAAAACCAACTAGCAGATATTTTTACTAAACCTTTAGTAGAGAAAGATTCAACAAGATTGTTCATGATCTTGGAATATATATTCATTGATCACAATTAAACTGTCTTTTAATTCCCACGATCGGTCACCGACACATGAGCAACACCCTAAAGTAGTCGTTCAGTACTCAACGATCAGTCTTGCATTGAAATTATGTCAATAGACCTTGAAACAGATATGTCTATTTTCCACTAAGAGTAAGACTAGAACAGAGAGTGTGCAATGGATAGGAACGAGAAATCCTCAATGGATCGCTAACAACGGTCACGACCGTTACCGCTGTGAATAGTACCGTTACAACATGTCAGCGAGAGGACGAGGAGCGGTTGCCGACCGTTACTCGAGTATTACAAAAGGGCGATGAGAGCTTTGCTCTTGTCACACTATTGCCCTCATTCTCTCTAAACTCTAGAGCTTTCATACAACATTCTCTTCTCTCTTACAACATTCTCGTGAGTTTAAGTGCAAAAAAAATCCCTTGCCTCACAGCCGTTAAAGAACACCCGAGCAAAAAGTTATAAATTCCAGTACAAATCCTCTACACTAAAAATGGCACCCAAGACTGCTCTACGATCAAAAGCAAAAGACACCCTCATGGAAGTTTCCACGCAACAAGTGGCCTACATCCAGCAGACAGAATCTCCCACTCGATTGACAATGGAGGAGGAAGATAAGCTTACGGTTAAAGTAATACAGGAAGGGAATCTTCTCGCCAGTGAGGTAGAGTATATAAAATCCCACATTCCCAAAACCTACTACCTCATCGAATCCGGCACTTTCAACCCACTATCATTCCTGATCCTACTCCCACAAAAGTACCAAAGATGTCTTATCCTGCCCCCTCACCTAAAACCTCCAAAATCACCACAAAACAATCCAAAGCCAAAACAACCAAATCCAGAGCCATTCAACTGCCACAACTAGTCGCATAACTCGCGCATCTAGCCACGCCCAAAAACAAACAGCTCCACAAAAATCTCATTCAACACCAGAGAGGACAACACGTTGGTTACACTTCACCGAGGAAGAAGAAGCCTCTCCTTCAGCTATCGTCAAGGAAGTGGTTCAATCACTGGAGGAAGAGGAAGTTCAAAGTGACGAATCGTCACAAAAGGAAGCCTCAGTGGAAGAGAAAGGTCAGGAGGAAGGTGTAACTGCACCTGACTCCGAAGAAGAGGCAAACCTCATAGCCACTTTCATAGAACCAGTCATCGACAGGTCTCCAACACCTCAGCGATAACCTAAAAATGGGGATAGCGACACAGAATCACTATCACCTGTTATTTACACGCTCGAGGAGCATGCTCACTTGAAGAAGGCAAGGGAAAAGGACAGATGGGCTGCTTCTTCTAGCATCAAGGAGGTCAAGGAGCTTGCTCACGCCGCTAAATCAGTTGCCAAGACCCAACCTCCACAGTCCTTGAAGCGACTAAAAGGCTCAAAGAGCTAGAGCCTCCATTGATCAAGGCCGAGAACATCAACGTCCGCTCCTGTCCCGTCTTACCCAAGACAATGGATATGGAATGGATGAAGAAGATGGGTCTGGGTGAGGTCATCGAGCTGCTGGAGTTCCAAGGATGGGTAGACTTCTTCCAGGAGCCTATCCCTGTCTACACCGAGCTGCTCAAGGAGCATATGACGACCACCTCCTTCGACAGTCCAAACGACTCAAATTACCTTCTCCAAGTCTTGGATTTGCAAGACTTTCAACCTAGAGCCAGAGGGTCTGGTCATCCCTAAGGAAACAACTTGGAATGACCTAGGACACCAAGGGGGAAGATGGTCAAGATGCTCAACAAAGGAGTAACAATGAAAAACTTCAATGCCGTGGACATGTCCATCACAGACAGAGTCCTTTTCAGCTTAGTCACCCACAACATCACCCCAAGAAACCAGCGCACTCACATAGTCAATGCCCGGGATGTGAGGCTGCTGTTCGCACTCAAGACCAAGGAGAAAATCGATCTTCCAGCCATGATTCTCCTCACTCTAGATGAGATTCGTCAAGTAAATAAAGGTCTAGTGCATGGAGGAGTGGTCACCGCGGCTCTCCTAGAGAATGGAGTGGACACCGACGGGTTTCATGAGTGCGCGCGCACCGCTCAAGACTGCATCTGCTCCGAGATGCTGTCCAAGATGGGGATAAAGACTAAGGGAGACAAGCTCGTTGCCATCCAGAAGCCCACAAAGAGTGAGGAAGCACGAACAGAACCTCGACTACAATCAAGAGCTTCAGGACTCAAGAAGAGGAAGAGAAGTCTCTCACCGGTCCACGACAGGTCAGGGACCAGTCTAGATACTTCAACTCGAGACGTTCTTCAGTGAGTAAGAGTCACTCTTACTGCTGTGCAGGCTGTCTCCACTGAACCAAGTGTTCATCACATGGTTCAAGGAGGAATAGATTTTATAGATTCTCACATTGCCTGAGCGTTCTTTGTCTCCTAGATACTTGAGTGAAACCATGAGAGTTAGAGTTAGGATTTGATTTTTCTTTTCCATCAAATGTTTCATTTTGCCGTTGAACATCTGCTTCAAAGTACCTTTTAATATCAATGAAAATGCAACTGGTTTTTGTATACTTGAATGCTTATGATAGGTACGAAATAATTTATTGTATTGGCTGCTTCTTCCTTGATTAAAAATTGTAAAAATGATCTAAGATATTTAGTCCCATCCACTCCACTAATCCAATCTCAGACCTTGACACCTAAAAAGCCTACAAACATAGCCCACAAGACGTAGCACCTCATTTAATGCCACTCACCGATCAGATTGAGCATATCCAAAATGTCTAAAAACTTGCTTACTCCATCTACCACTCACACCCAGCCCTTCACATATCACACAATGGCACAACTCCACAAAGTTCATCTAGCTCAAATGAGCAAACCATTCACTCGACCATTCGCAAGTTCATGGCCACAAACATCCAAAGAAATACGTCGCCCAAAGCTATGTTCAACCAAACTCCGATTCACTCACAGCTTGGTCTATCACCTCAAGTGTCACTCTATCACATACACGTTCTCCACACTGCATGGAGTTCACAACAGATTCTGATGAGTTTGACCTTTCCACACAGCTGAATCACCTTTGATCAATCCTACCACAGCCACACCATCCTGGGTCAAAGATTCTTTTTCAGAAGATGAAACTTATGGATTAGACGTCATAGAGTGGGACCATCAAACACGTCACCCCATCTAGATTATCTTGATCATATTTTGTAGTTTATACTTGTAACGCCCCTATTTAACATATTTATAGCGGAAATAAAATACTAAAGGCGTACAGACAATCGGGTTCCAAACACCCGGCACCAAACCTCACCAAATACAACTTAAAGATTACAATTGTCACGGCCTGAACCTCGAGAAAACTCAAGAAAAGTAAACAACAATAAAACATATAAACTCTCAAAACCTAATCCATCCCAATCACTCGTTCTCTTCGTGGCCACCTGTAAAATAACTCGTACCTGCAAGATAAAACCAAGCAGCCCACCCCAAGAGGGGTGGGTCAGTTCCCTGGAATGGAACTGGTATGATCCTCCAAACAAAACTTATAATACAACTCTTAAATAAATAACAGTAGGGAAACAATCACTTAAACCACACAGAGGAACAAGGCATTCCACAAATCACCAAATCAAGATAACTATAAGAAATAAGGTTAATAACAGAAAAGTAAAGTTAGTGAAACAAAACCACATCATGTGTTAGTAACTTCCATTGCCTTAGTTAAACCCAATTCCCGTTAGGAGTAGAAAGACTCAGATAGTCACAAAGGACTAGGAATGAAAGATAGATCCAAGAACCAAAACTCATGAGTGGAATAATTCAACTGGGAGAGATGGCCCCCACCGCCAAGTACGTCCTTTTAGGACAGGGGATATACAACCCCTCACTGTCTACAACGTCCCTTTTGGGACAGGGGATATACAGCCCCTCACGTTCTATCACGTCCCTTTTTGGGACAGGGATATACAGCCCCTCACTATTACCATTGAAGACGCGCACGTCGAAACCTCAAGAACCAGCTCATGGATGAAACGGTATCCAGAGTCAAAAGAAGAATTTACCAAAATTGACCTTTTCCAAATTCCCACCAGATCACTAACTACCCAGAGCAATACCAAAACACTCAGTCCTACAGAGTGCAGAAGCGTAAACCCTAAGCAGTCAATGTCTAATGGAACAACCAAATAGAAGGAACCAATACCCAAGTGAGTTTCACATTCAAGGCTCAGTTAGTCACACAAGCTGAGTTAGTCACACAACATTTCCTTTTAGAAATTCCTCTTAAGCTCAGTTAGCGTTTTCCAAAACATTCCACAAGTCAATCAGCAAAATATCGGAGTACGAGAAATCGTACCTGGTATGTGAAGAGCATAAATAACTCGAATAAGTGATTCCCCAATAGTAACCTATAATTAAGGTGTTCCAAGTGTCGATTAGTTAAGGGACTTATAAACTAAACAACCTTCTTTTTTACTGATTAATAGTTCCAGGTTTACCATTATCCTCTCACAAAGATTTAGGCTTGACTTGTTAACTAAATCCTTTGTTAGGCCCCTTTCGTTTAGTTTGGTATGATTTTGAATTTATTCCTAAGAGTGGCCCAAACTCTCTTTGAATTGTTACAGTGGGCTTTTGGAGTTCATAGACTTGGGCTTAGTAGGTTAGCCTAAGACCGTGTTAAGCTTATGTTGTGTAATTAAACCCTTAAGTTAATAGTGACTATTTAATTACACACGATTAAAAACTAAGGTTAACATAATATATATATATATAATATATAGAATATATATTATATATTATTATATTCTACTTATTATAACTATCACAAGGAATATATTTCCCTCATCATTTTAATGTATTTACATACATATATATTTATATCTTATGTATTAAGATTTATACATAACTTTTTAGGAAATTTTATTGTTTTATTTATGTTTAACAACTTCTAGGCATAAACACAACCGACATATGGTTTAATAAAAAAATGTTTTCCTTTATTTATTTAATTAATATAGTATCCCTGTATTAGAATTTAACTAAGACATCCCCTATGTAACTTATTATATTTAAACTATCTTATTACTACAACCTTTAAATGTATTCAAAGTATGTTTCATAAAGTATTTCTTTTACTATATCTTAGGATTCTAGCTCTTATAATATTTAGTATTATAAGTGTTAATTATTAGTTCCTTGCTTTACTCTAAGTTACTACTTTATTCCCTTTTTATATATGCGTAAAAATATATATTTATTCCTTAGTTTAATTAAAAATATTAACTCCCATATAGTATAATAAATAAAACGTAAAAATAATTAAATTCCTTGATTTACATAAGTTTCTACTTAAATAAGTTATAACATATGTAAGTAATTTCACTTCTCTTAAAAGCTAATACCAAAACATTTATAAACTTACTGTTATTAAATGTTTATTTAGTGTTCCACATTTTCCCAGCTTAAAAAGTTTATTAACAAACTACTTTAATTTTTGGTTACATTAAAAACCATACATTTAAGTTATTCTTATGAAAAACTCATAAAACACAATTTTTAAAACCTTTTACCATTGCCCAAAAATTCCAAATTTAATATACAGTAACTATAACATTTTAGACATATTATATTTTTATTTCATAAAAATATCTTTTAATTTAGCCAAATAATTCCAGAAAACCCGTAACTTGTAAAAATCATAACTTACGTTTAAAAACTCCAAAACCATATTAATTTACATAAAAATAAACTAGATTAAATAAGAAATCTATGGTTAAAATTTCAAGTCAAAATACATTGGGAAGGTATTTAAATTAATTCAGCAAGTTAGGGTCATTTACTGGAATTTATGAAAACCTAATCTGAAACGTTTTAATCTTGGCCATCCAAATCTCTTAACTGATATCGGACGGCTGAGAAGCTGCGAGTTCTTGAGCGAAAGGACAATCGAACCGAGTACTAAATCCTCAATATCTCCCAATCTACAGAACGAAATCGAGTGATTCTTGTTTCAATGGTTTCGAAAATAAATTACCCACGACATGGAGGAGCCAAAGAGAGAGCTTGGCAATGAGTCCCACGGTTGGAAAGGGACTAATGAGGCAAATGACCTAGTTTTGGCTTAAAACACATTTTTTTGCATTTTTTATGACTTTAGTGACTTGATGACTCATCAAGTCTGATTGGTGTTGATAATTGAAGGAGAATTCGGTGGAGACAGCAGCATGAGGCAGCCAGCCTTGATTGAGCGAGTGGGTGAATGATTGGTGCCAATTTGAATCAAAAATGAAGTAATAATGTCATTTATTAAACTAGTCAAAAGGTGAGTCATCTCCTTGTCTTGTTCTTTCTTGGAGCACCGTGTAACAAGGAGGAAATGGAGCCTCCAAATCGGCTGCACTCACATGGGTAGGCAAGAGGTAAGTTACTTTTTAGTTTTATATGTTAAAGTTTACTTTTATTATTTTATGCAAAAGTAAAGGTAGTATATTTAATTGTCACATGGGACTTGTCTCTTGGTCTGTTTAGAGACTTAATAATCTGATTTTATGCAGTCCAATTCGTGGTCAATGGTCAACATTGACCAACTTAGTCAATGTTGACCCAAACGGGCCCCACTTTAGGGTTTTATTAATATTTTAATATTAAATTTGTAAAAATTCGTAAATTTCTGGAATTAAATTCCTAATATCATATAATATGATATTTTATCATATTTAAAGGTATTTATAACCTTTTAGCCCAATTAAAACCAATTTAGAAGACAATTACACAAAAACGTGCTTTAAGGAGTTTTAGTGCACATTTTGTGTCGCAAGGTGTTTCTGAGCTCTGTTTTCTTTGACAACGGTTTTTTGTGCTCCTTACATGATATTTGATCATGGTATCCAATTTTATATCATTTAGAGGTCATTAGACCTTTAAGGTATTCTTAGAGCACCTTTTTGCTCTATTTGACCTTGAAGCATGTAAATGCTTTTTTTTGTGTTGGAGTGTTGTCCAACGGTTGTAGTATGTTTAGTAATGTGTTAATATTCTTAGGACAAAATTTTAGGTCCTAAGTAGTTCATTTGGGTATTTGTTTACCCTAAACAGTCAAAGGGTGCAACATCTTGTTTTGTGTTGACCACTGTTGTTCTCAGTTGACTTTTAAGGCATGTTTAGGCCTTAATTAATGTGATTAGATATTTAATCCATGTTTTATTAATTTGGGGTATTTCAATCTACCCCCTTAAAAAGACTTCGTCCCGAAGTCTCTTAATCAAGTAGGTAAGTATATAAATGTATAACTACCCATTATTCCCATAATGTATATCTATGTGATATATTTACACACATCGTATTGCGCTTATACAGCACATAGCCATCACATTGTGGCGTTAGTTCAATCATATATGGATATAGGTGATCCATCAGCACCATCATTTCCTATCAGTTCTACATCATACCACCGTTCCACATTCCATATCTAATGATTCAGTTTGTATCTAGGCGATACCATATGTAATCATTCTATAAAGTAATATGAATACATATCACAAATAGCATAAGAAAAGTATTACACACATGGTGTACATACAACATTCAATCAAGTATCTCGTGAGATACATACATACCAGTGCACATTACACACAAACAAACCAAACAACGCACGCCCCGTACCAACCATAATCAACAAAACCAATTCACTATGCCATGCATACGAAACAATTCACTGTATGCCATGCATAAACAAACAAACCTTGTATGCCCCGCACACCACCAATTCTTTGTATGCAATGCGAAAACAAACAAATTTAGTGCACAAAAGTGCACAGCCAAGAGGTTCTACCCCCCTTAAAAAGGGTTACGCCCCCGTACCCCACAAGTATACAACAGCCGCTCAACAAGAAGCGCTGGATACTTGGCTCTCAAAGAGTTCTCCAACTTGTGGGTTATCCTCATATCGGAGAGACGGGTATGACCCTAGCCCTTCTGGGCTCCACAATATATAAAGGGTGATGCACTAACTATTTGTGCTCTCTCTAAGTTCGTTCTTATGGGCCCACTCGCTCCGTATGAGGCGTAGACCCATGAACATAGGCTCAATTTGCCTATTCCATTGCTGTGTGTCCTTTCATTTGGATCACTAGCAAACATGCGTGTGTCCTCTCTCACTGATATTCAGCTTGAGGTATAACATGACATTGGCTACTGTTAGTACTTAGTGCTCTTGCACTCGTCTCGTAATACTAAGACGTACCAGCCTATATGTCCATAAAGATGATGTTTGTCATCCATGTCTCCTGGTGGTTTTGTTCCGGAGTGACACACTGTTGTAGTTCTCTTTTTTCTTCTTTTTTTTTTACACACTCGTGTTGATATCCACTTTATCTTTCTGCATTCCCACTAGATTAATAACTGCACGAGTGCAATACCAAAACACTCAGTCATACAGAGTGCAGAGGCGTAAACGCTCTACAGCTAATATCTCGTGAGTCAAACAAATAAGATGTGTGAATTATCCTGTGAGTGGTACATTCCAATTCCACTGTTCCTTGTTAAGGTGTCTGCTATTATATAGCTTTGTCTTTTATCCTCGCGTAGTCACGCGTTTATGTCCATATCATCTGGTAGATCTCCTCTGGATTGTAAGCATTTGCTTGATCCTTGTGAGGGTTCTACATATTATTCGTCCATAATGGGTTTCCATGTTATATCCTTAGTGTTTACGTCCTTGAAAGGTTTCTTTGTCTTCTCTGTATACTATCTACTGCTATCTGCTGAAGGTTCTTGATTTCTCTAGCCCGTTGGTTTAACTGCGGCTCTTCTCGTCCATCTTCGAGGTAATCCGTCTTACTGTCCGTAGTATGGAGTTGACTACTTCTGTGTTCCTAACACTACTTGTCTACTTGCATGGGGTACCGTACTGATACATTACTACTTACCTGACTAACTCATAAATAAGTCTGTCAGGCCCACATGCTCCTAACGGAGTGCGGTCGTCCCATGTCTCGTTTAGTAAACTAGTAATGTCTGTCACACGGTTGTTGTGAAGTATTCTGTTGTCAATCTCCCTTTGATGGATATCCGTTTTCTTTTCTCTTCTTCATCCCTTTTTTTTGTTTAATAGTTCATGGTATCGGTTATCTAGTAATAAGTGTTATTGCCCTGGTGGCATCAGTAGTAATTCGTATCATTAACCGGCGTTATTTAGCTCGGTGTAAGTAAAATCTGTGCTACATTTAGCAAACCCGGTTCTCCTAACTCGGTCTCACTGAGTACAATACATATTCCTTTTCTTCCTGTTTATCATGACCATATCACCTCCATAGTTCATATTTGTTCCCTCATTCGTTTAATTGGATATATTGCAGATTGCATAATAGTTTGAGCAACTTGGCTCTCCACTTCCCAACCATCCTCACTGACGGTGGTGCATCTACAAAGGGTATGCTTGTCCATAAGGACTAAACATTTATCACTCGTAGTGATTAGCATTAAATGCGGGTATACATGATGGTATTTGGCTACTAAGCCATGTCTGAAAATTCCTAAATGTTTAAACTGGTTTGGTTTACAATCTCAGTGGTTGTATAGTTTCTCCAGTTGCAGTGGTTGGACTAACGGTCCTTCCAAGGTTGTATAGGTTTCTAACCTCAAGGTTTGTATGAAAGAGTTTGAAAAGCATTGTTGTTTTTTTACATATAATAAAAGACTAAAAAGTAGTAGTTGTTGTAGTTGCACTTGCAGTTGCTGTTGTGTTGCTGTCGCTGCACTTGCTGTAGCAAGTGCGCAAGGCAGATGGAAATTTCAGTGGTTTTTTTGTCATAGCGCTTGCAATAGCAAGTGCGCCATGCAGGTGGAAATTCTGGTTCAGTAATCCCCTGTCTCATTGACTCTGTGTCGTCTAGTATGGCTACATGATAATGTAAGCATTAACATCCTGTTCATATATATATCACGGTTTAAAGCTTATTGGTACTGAGTACACACAACTAATCCCAAAGTCTTACACAAAAGGCGAGTGGTCAATGACACACTCCCACATACTTATAACAAGTCTTTGTCTAACATCCAAAGTAAATATACAACATAGTAATCAAGTCTTCCACCAGCGGTCTCATGGAGTTAGGGTACTCATGCCCTACCTACTCCCTTGCCTCTCCAGGCTCCAGCATCTGTAGATGTCTGGCCATCCTGACCGCCTCGTGGTACTCCAGATCCTCCAACTGAGGTCTTCTGGGTATTCTTTGGTGGCCTGTAGTTACGGCTCTCAGGGTTCATCTAGCACTCGAATTCCCTATGGCCCTCTTTCTTGCAGCACCGACAGACAACTTTGCGGCCTTCGCAATCGACCCCAGGATGGTCTTTCCCACAACGCTTACAGTAAAAATATAACACCCCAACCGCTAATCCTATGCTTACCGTCTAATCGTCCTATTAATCCTACGAGTTCGCAGCGGAAATATTACTACTTACTACGGCGGGTGGTACAACGCCGCTAACCGCCCATACGGCTAGCTAGGCTTACCTTACTTACAGTCACGGTCTGATGAACATAGTGTACCGAGCTACTAAATTACTTACCAAAATATCATATGCCAAATACTTACATCCTGGATCACCGAGTATTTAAAGTATATTCAATTACAACCTTTCAAGCTTACCAAAAGAATGAGTTTCTAAGGCTACTCATCTATACCAATTCCCATCCTATCAAAATCCAAAAAGGTGTACCCCATGGTACACCGGCTAATCAAAAGCTATAGCCATGTACTACTCAGTACACCAATCATAAATTCACTGTTTACAATCCAAAAAGAAAGACAAGAAATAAACTAGTCTTCACTTCTTCATCCCTCGCGGGTACCTGCGTGTAGTAAAAATGGTGCCCCAAGGGGCTCAGCAAACGCTGCGTATAAACTCCGCATATACCGCGTGCTAGCTAGGGCACGCCGACTATTTGACGTCCACTAAACATGCAGTTCATTATTTTCATACATACATGCTTTACATTCAACATACATGCTAATACAATTCATTACACAATCCAAGGCAACAATATAATAGCACACATCTTACTTACCTTCACAAGGTTAGCCAAATTATGCATCCGGGTTAATCGGAATGCTTTTACTCTTTTACTCATTACTTACTTTTTCTTACTTACAATTACTTACTTTCATTTACTTTACTTACTCATTCTTACTTACTTACTTATACTCAAGTTAAGTCGTCGGGACCTCCGGCCCTGGGGACTACGCCGTCCCACCTCCGGGATTTACTTGACTCACCAATCCGGGTTGCTACCCACTTAAGGGATTTGGGCCGCGGACCAGTTTAAGAGTTAGGAATTGGAGCCAACCTCTCATGACTCCGCATCCTCACGCGTGGCCGAAACTATATCGGACTTCTACTCATTCCAATTTAATTACCAATTTAAGTTAGGATGGTTAGCTTGTTAGGAATAAGTTAGAAGTCCAATCACATCACAATCGGTCACGATACAATACATCATACATACACACATTCATATTCATCCAAATATTTCATGAATTATACAAACTAAAATTTAAGAGAATATTCACAACATACAACACTACATATTCACAAGTATGCATATTAACTCCGATTCGTGCATTTATCTTATTTGGTGATCAATTAGCACAAACACACAAATCAGAGTAACCAAGATAGCATACGGGGCATGAGGAATCCTTACCGTTCACCGTTGCACGTGTTTCCAAACGTCCTTCGGTGTCACAAATCAAGTCCTATTATTACATACAATTGAATGATTAATATACCTATCATCAACTCAACTCCTACTTACTATTTCCTCATACTTCTTACACTTACACTTTACTTACTTATTTTTCATTACTTAAGTTTCACTTTCTTACTTAACATTGGCATGCTTACCTACATGTACCTATATATATGTGTATATATATATATATTATAATTTAAATAATTTTTTTTTGACCGGACCGGACTTGCGACCGACCTTGCAAGTCCGGTCCATTCCAGTAGCTATCGGTACGAGAAATTCTTCTGGCCGACCGAACTTGCAAGTCCGGTCACAAGTTCGGTCCATTCCAGTAGCTTGCATTACAGGAATTTTTCTGGCCGACCGAACTTGCATGTCCGGTCGCAAGTTCGGTCCATTCCAGTAGCTTGCATTACGGGAATTTTTCTGGCCGACCGAACTTGCATGTCCGGTCGCAAGTTCGGTCCATTCCAGTAGCTTGCATTACGGGAATTTTTCTGGCCGACAGAACTTGCATGTCCGGTCGCAAGTTCGGTCCATTCCAGAAGGTTTCATCGGTGAATTTTTCTGGCTCGACCGGACTTGCAAGTCCGGTCGCAAGTCCGGTCGATTCCAGTAGGTTACAGACGGGGAAAATTTTCTGGTCCGACCGAACTTGCAAGTCCGGTCGCAAGTCCGGTCGATTCCAGAAGCTTTCCCGTCTTTGTAAATCTGGGCTCGACCGAACCTGCAAGTCCGGTCGCAAGTCCGGTCCGACCCAGTGTTTGCATTTTTATTTCTGTTTTCAGACCTCTCTTTTACCCATTACTTCCCCATTGTTCCTACACTTAATCCCACATGTTATAACACTAATTAAACCTCTTAATACACCCTAGTTCACTCCTTAACTCCTTACACAATTCTATACTAATTCACTCACATAATTTTCCAAGTTTCTTTTCAACACTCACCTAGTTTCTTCTCTAGTTGCATTATGCTACAGATTTTAACACTTACACTCCTCTTCTACATCTCCCTCTTCTATTGGCATTTCTAGCACCTCTAATGTATCTAGATTGCATTATCTATCTCTCTCAACTTACCCTCTACCTATCTTAACCAAAATCTGTTACAACATACATTATTCACCTAGTTTCTAGTTTTCTTATGTGTTCTAATTCTAGATAAATTTTGACATAACCTCCCCTATTTTTACACTCTCACCACATATTCTAGTTCACAATTCAACACTCATTTCACCTGTTTCAATAGACATTAATATACAAACCTTCATACACAATTCCTAAACACTAAACACTACTAAAAATTCCTGCACATAAACATTAATCCCCAATCTGTTTGTAACAGTTTTTTAAAAATGTCATTTAAGGTTCTACAATCTTGTTTCTTCCTACACATTACACTACCAATGCATTACTATTTTACATTACATGTTTTCATTTCTCAAAATCTGTTACACATTCATTTACAAGGCTACACAAGGAAGAGTGCAATTACCTTGTTCCTTTACTAGCTTCTCCTTTCTTCTTCTTACTTCTTCTTTTCCTCTTCCTCTCCTCTTCTTACCGGTTATAGAACAACTCTAACACTACAACCCATACATATACATATTTCAATACACCATTTTAATACTAAAACTAACCCTAACCATTATTTAAGCTCTAATGTAGGTTTTAGGGTTTAGAAATTATATTACCTTCCAAAGAGTGCAAATGAAGCTTGGAGTGGTTCAAGAACAAGATTTCCAACTCCACCAATGAGGCCAAAATCGGCTAGAATACAAGAGGCCAAACAAGGGTTTAGTCTAAAATTCATTTTGCCCTTAAGGCTAGGAAAACAATGGAGTTTTGAGAATATTTTTACCTCAAAAGAACAAGGAGAAGGAGGGCCTTCTAATGGTGGTGTTGAAGCTCCAAATGGGACATACCCAATAAAATGAAAATGCTCCTTTTCAATTTTTGGAAAGAGAGAAATGTTGCTCTTGAGGAGAGGATGACAATGGTGTAATTTTTACAATTTTTGGAGGAAGTTTAAGGGAGTAACAAGATGAGAGAAGGTGGAGTTTGTGGGGGTTGTTTCAAGCTTCCATGGCTGTCGCAGGGAAAGGAGGAAAGAAATGAGAGTGGGGGAGTGAGGCTGCTATACGTGAGAGAGAAATGAGAAGGGAGAGAGAGTGTGTGAAGTGAGGGAGGGGGTTACTTTATGTCTTTTTATTTCTTTTGTCCTTTTATAAATAAAGAGAGTAGAGTGTGTGTGTGTGTATATAAAATCAGACAGCACACAGCACCCATGAGGGTTTTAAAATTTTATTTACAATATTGGACACATAAGTTTGTGTTATTTATACTTCTACCCACAACTTCCCGTTTTTGACAGTTTTTACTAATCTCTTTTATTGATTTTATTGGTCCTAAAGCCTCACTAATATTTATTAATGATTATTTAGCTGACCAAAATTGTTACGAGTCTATTTGACCCGCTTAAAGACACGTTTTCCCGGTTACCTCGAAAAACGCGCTTTAAGGTTCGTTAGTGCTTTTAATCCGTTTTAAGGATCCGTTTTCTTGGGATTTGTTCCCTTATGATTATTTATACTTAATTAAGCTTCTAAATTATCATTAGCCTAATTAATCACTATTTTTAATTACGGGGTATTTCAATCTACCCCCTTAAGAAACTTTGCCCACAAAGTTGCTCAAGGTTAATGGTTTAAACTAAATCTACTCATTAGGCGAACCAATTGCCATAATGCATCTTACTACCACCTATGAGGTGTTTACTTCCTTCCACATTGCAAGCATACACAATTCAAGCATCCACTAGTGGAAAAAATGTTTTAAACCACGGTTATTTGCTTATATACCACGGTTAGGAACCGTGGTTTATGCTCCCGTCGCATATAGAAAATTGTCTATATACCACGGTTATCAACTGTGGTATAAAAGTAGACTATATACCACGGTTCTCTCCTTAACCGTCGTTTAAGACCGTTTTTGGACGCGGTCCTTAACGATTTTAAACGACGGTTAAGGAGAGAATCGTGGTATAAAGCCCTTTTATATGACGGTTGAAGGTCAAAACCGTGGTTATTATCTATAAAATCAACGAATAAACCACGGTTATACATAACCGTGGTTTATAGTCTATGAAATTTTTTCAAAATCGCCGGCGATTCAGAAGCGCCGCTTCGCAGATATCAAACACAGTACAGAAGAGAATGAGAGGCTAGAACATGTGTGTTCCTTGTTTGCGATTTATGGTTGCAAAATAATGAGTGAAGAATGGCGTAGTATGTTCCTTGTTCGCGGTGGGTTGCAAAATTACCGTGAAGTTGAAGAGAATGAAGTTCGCCGGTTATGTTGCGAAAATTAAAGTGAGAATGAGTGAGTGAGGACGAGCATGTTCCTTGTTCGCAAGTGTAAGCTGCAAAAATTACCGAAAAACAAGAGAATGAGTGAGGAAGAGCATGTTCCTGTTCGCGGTTTAGGATTGCAAAAATTACCGTGAGCTAGTTGAAGAGAATGAAGAATAGTTGCAGAGCATGTTCGTCGGTTTGGGTTCCAAAATTATCGTGAGTTTGAAGAGAATGAAGAAGAGTTGCAGAGCTTGTCGGTTTGGGTTCCAAAATTACCGTGAAGAGAATGAAGAAGAAGAGTGTGTCGACATATATGAGAATAGAGAGAAAGCGCCGCGTTAAATTTCGGCCAAAAATTAAAATTCCCGCCTAGATTATATACCACGGTTGATCAAAAAACCGTGGTTTAATATAGCAAGATGTGCAATATAAATGACAGTTGCCTAGGAACCGTGGTATATAGTTACCTTATATACGACGGTTCTTGAAGAACCGTGGTATATTCACTCCGGCATGTACTATATACCACGGTTCCCCTGAAAACCGTGGTATATAACGCTCTGGAATGCACCTTAACGATGGTTTCTATTAAAACCGTGGTTTATAAACTTTAAACCACGGTTTTCCACTTAACCGTGGTTTAAACGCCGTCATTAAAAACATTTTTCTACTAGTGATCATACACAATCCAACATTTCCATACATACCTTTCCACAATGCACAATACACCATTACAATCCGCAATACACATTACACAGGTACATTACACATTACACATACATACACATACCAAATTCACTTACACTACGTGTGCCATACAAACCTATTACAATACTTACACACTAAGCAATGCTTACCCCGAAGCAATGCAAAAGCAAAAGGGCTCTACCCCCCTTAAAAGGGTACGACCCGTACCCGTATTGCTAAATACTAGACTCTCTAGTCTATGAACAGCTGTGGGTACTTAGCCTTCATGGCATCCTCCAATTCCCATGTCGCTTCTTCGACATCATGGTTTGACCATAGGACCTTCACCATTCGTATAGACTTATGGCGAGTGTCTCTGGTCTTCTTATCCAGGATTCTCACTGGGGTTCAACATATCTCATGTTTGGCTCAATGGATAAGTGCTCGGGCTCTAACACATGAGAAGGATCAGCAATATACTTCTTGAGGTGGACACATGAAATACATCATGGACACGCCCCCAGTCCTCAGGTAGTGCTAACCTGTAGGCTACGGATCCAACTCTTTCGGTGATAGTGTACGCTTACAAACTTTGGGCTTAGCTTGCCCTTCTGACCAAAACGGAAGACACCCTTCATAGGTGAAACGTGCAAGAACAACTGGTCGCCCACGGCGAACTCAAGGTCGGTCGTCTCACATCCGCATAGGATCTATCTATCTTGGGCTGCCTTCATGTTAGCTCTAATCTGCTGCACTTCAGCTTGCACTTGCTCAGATACTACGGTCCTATTATGACCGCTTCACTTGACTCATTCCAACACAAGGGTGTACGGCAAGGTCTACCGTATAGAGCTTGGAAAGGCGACATATTAATCGAGGCGTGATAACTATTATTATACGAGAACTCGATAAGGTGAAGCTTATCTAACCAACTCCCCTGAAAGTCTAAGGCACATGCCTGAAGATGTCCTCCAGTGTATGGATGGTCCTTTCTGTCTGACCGTCGGTCTGAGGATGGAAGGCGGTACTCAACTTCAATTCTGTACCCAACGCTTCCCGTGTAGCTCTCCAGTATCTCGAGAGAAATCTGGTGTCGAGGTCAGATATAGTTAGGGACTCGTGGTGTCTGATAATCTCCTTATCGAAAAGCTCAGCTAGCTTTACTACCTTCAGGTGTCCTTCATCGGTATGAATCTGGCAACCTTGGTAAGGCGATCGACTACAACCCAGATCATGTCTAGTCCTCCCCTAGCAGGTGGGAGTCCTACAACAAAATCCATGGAGATATCATGAAATTTCCACTCCGGAACTGGCATTGTACCATTCCGCCCGGTCTACGGTGTTCAAATTTACCTTCTGGCATGTTAAGCATCTCAATACATACTCTATCACATCTGACTTCATTCCAGACCACCAGAAGTACCTTTCATGTCTTTGTACATCTTGCAGGCTCCCGGTTGGACTGACAATGTGGAACAGTGTGACTCTCGCAGGATGCGATCCCTTAGCTCAGCATTGCTTCGGGGGACGAATAGCCTGCCATCAGCGGGAGGCATAAGCAACAACCTTGCCATGCTGCATGAGTATGCATCCCATTCCTTTGCCTGATGAATCACAGTACACCTCAATCCCTCTGTGCCCTCTGAAAGAGTAAGGAGGGCGCTGAGATCAATGAGTCTTTCAGTTTCTGAAATGATAACTCGCACTCGTGTGTCCATACAAAGGTGCATCTTCTTCATCATGTAGTCATGGGCTTAGCGACTTTCGAGAAGTCCCTTACAATCTCTCCGGTAGTAACCGGCTAGACCAAGAAAGCTCCGAATGTCGGTAACAGTCTTAGGTCTAGGCCATGATCGTAGCTTCTATCTTAGAAGGGTCAACTGAGATACCTGCGCTCGAGATGACATGTCCAAGGAATGATACCTGATCAAGCCAAAACTCGCATTTGGAGAACTTCGCATATAGCTGGTTCTCGCGCAGTGTCTCAAGCACTTTCCTCAAGTGAGTTTCATGTTCCTCTGGTGATTTGGAATATACAAGGATGTCGTCGATGAAGACCACAACCGAAGTGTCCAACTGCTCACTGAATAGTCGATTCATAAGATCCATGAATTTTGCTGGTGCGTTTGACAAACCGAATGGCATCACTGTGAATTCATAGTGGCCATATCTGGTACGGAATGCCGTTTTCTCAATGTTTTCCTCTTTGATTGCAATTTGATGATACCCTGAACGGAGGTCGATCTTGGAGAAGACTGAGGCTCCTTTCAACTGGTCGAATAGGTCGTCGATACGTGGTAGTGGGTATTTATTTTTGACTGTGACCGCATTCAGCTCGCGGTAGTCAATACATAGTCGGAGGCTACCGTCCTTCTTCTTCACGAAGAGAACCGGTGCTCCCCAGGGTGATACGCTCGGGCGTATAAACCCTTTGTCTAGAAGGTCTCTTAACTGCTCTTTTAGTTCGGTCATTTCTGCAGGTGCCATGCGGTACGGTGCCCTAGCAATGGGACCGGTACCTGGCAATAGATCAATTTCAAATTCCACTGCTCTCGGTGGTGGCATGCCGGGTAGCTCCTTAGGGAATACATCGGGAAATTCAGATACTATCGGTACATTGTCACTGAACTCTGGATCTCTCTCCAGGTCTTGTACATAACAAAGATACACCTCTTGGCCCTTTCTGAGCTCCCGGTACATGGCCATGGCATATAGTGTGGTCGAAGGCTCTCTCGTCTCTGGCGTAAGATACAGTAACCCTAGAAGGACTCTTGAGTAGTAATCGATGCTCGGCGCAGAGGATTCTACCCTTGTGCCGCTCCAACCAATTCATTCCGATGATTAAGTCGAATCCCAATCCATTGAACTCGATGAAGGAAATGGGAAACGCTTCAACTTTGATTTGGATTGTGGCTGATTGATAATACTTGGTGCACTTTACTCGCTCCTTTGATGGGAGAGTAACCATGAAGTTCGGTAGCTCATCCGCATCTAGCTTCAACCTCTTCACGAAAGATGGTGATACGAAGGTGTGAGAGGCGCCGGAGTCGAATAACACATTGGCATCAATGCCATTTACTGGGAAGGTTCCCGTTAAGATGGTGCCGCTTTTGCCGGCTTGTGCTTCGGTGAGGATGCTCAGGATACCTTCGGTACCGAGCCCACAACCTATTGAATTCACAATTGGTTAAGTATTGATGGTGGACACAAGTGGAATTAAATCAACACTGCTCTTTATTGATAAACCAACCATCATACAAACCGTGTCTCTAATACACGTTACTAATAGATTACATGATACTATGAATTTAATACTTCCTAAAGGTAAGGTTCAGGCGTCCTGGTTTCATGTGTGTGGCATTGATTATTGCCGGCAGTGCCGTATTCAACTTGATCTTGTTGATCCCGTGATACAGCATCCTAGAGTTTCCACCCATGATTAGGACATCTCCTGATCGCAATACCAATTTCTCTGCGAGGTCCACACGCTTCTGCTTGCTATACAGGAATACGGCGTCATCACCAATGGACCAAGACACTACGGGCACTCCTAGTTCAAGAGATTCCACTGTCTCGTCCTTGTCTTGGTGTAACCCAAGTCGTCCTTCTTTCTCGTAGAAGTTGACGATACAGAGGTCCGCTTCAAGTGCGGGGATCGGTTCAGGTTCACATTGTTGTGCTAGTTCTACTGCTTGTGTGACAAGTGTCTGGAACTCTGGTGGTATTGTCGGTGGCGTCGCTCCGTCTTGTGTTCGTGTCTCCTGGTATGTCTTGGTATAAGGATTCCAGTCCTTTCCCAAGCACATCATCTTCAGCTTCATCTTCGCTCCACCGGGGAATTCGGGTGTGTAAAATCCACCTTGACCCGTTCCTAGCTCGTTGCATCGTCGGATGATTGAGATTTGTGCTTCGGGTGTCAGGTATCCCTTTAATAAGATCATACCTGGTCGGATGACCTGACACTGTTTTGGAGTAGTCGTGGTTGGCGATGTCGATCTCTTCTTGATTCAAGTTTACCGGTATCGGGTAACAGATACTAAAGCTTCCTATGGTTACAAATTTCGTCTATGGTGAACTAGTTTCAACTACTTCATTTCATGCTTAATACACACTTCATTTTTTACTCATGCATTCATTCAAACAGTTACTCTACTAGTTAGACATGCTACTTCAAGGATTAAAGGTTGAGATTATTACCTGGGCCGGACTTAGAACCGGACCCACGGTCTATGACATGAAGGACAGGCTGCCTCTGAGGTGCACCCCGCGGAGGTCCCCGCGATCCCTGTCCCTGTGGTGCCTGCTGGGTCGGTGCATCCCCAGATGCAACCTCCTTGCCTTCCCTTTGCTTGTAGTTTTGGAAGTTCCCCTTTGGCTTGGTGCTCTCCGGGCATCTGTTGGCCGTGTGTCCTAGCTTCTGGCAGCTATAGCACTTGATGTCCCTCCCATAACAGTCCTTACCAGGATGGTCCTGGTTGCACTTTCTGCACACATAGGTGCGGCCATCGGAGAAGGTTTTGGTGACACCGGAGCTAGAACCTGAGGTTAGAGGGTTAGCACATGTGTGCGTGGATATACTAGATACATTACTTATACGAATACAAATTGGATTAGGAATTTACCCTTTCGTGGGTGTGATCTCAGTGGCTTGGCTGCCACCGGTGCAGAATAACCAAGCTGAAGAAGCTCAGCTGGTTTGCCCTGCTCAGCATGGGCACTGCTCTCACCCTGGGATTTCATTTGGGATTGCTGAAAGAAATTCCCTTTCTTCTTTTTCCAGCTCTTCCCCTGGTTCTGCTCCTCAGTACTGGTGTTTTTGTTGTTGGCTTTGCGCTTCAGCGCAGTTTCTTCATCCCTTAGTTGGCAAGTGATTTCAACGCGAGAAGCCGCGTGATAACACTCCTGAAATCTCAGGTATTAGCCGGGATTCTCATTTAAGGAGGAATAAGGAAAGATCCAAAGAATTCAAGGAATTGAAATGACACTAAGGGTTAACCGTTATTTACCTGAAGGGAGGTAAATCTGGTGTAGCCCATACCGTACCGAAGACGATGGCTCAGACCGCCATAGAAGCGATCGACCAACACCTGGCCGGTGTATCCTAGATCAGGGAGGAGACGGAGGATAGAAGTGAAGGTGCGGTAGTACTCATCCACAGACATCTTGTCTGTCACCTTTAAGGCATCCAGCTCTAGCCTTTTCTTGGTCTTTACATGCTCCGGATAGTACTTGGATCGGAGGAGTGATGCAAAAGACTCCCAATCGAAGGTGGGGTCGCTGACATACTCATGCTTGACTAGTTTCCACCAGTCCATAGCGGCATCCTTGAGGTAGTAAGCAGCTACTCTCACTCGAACTCCAGCAGGAGCTTCGAGGGTCTCAAAAGCAGTCTCCATTTCGGAGATGTAGGCTTCTAGCTTTGCAGGATCGCTCTCGCCTCTAAAGCAGGGAGGACGGAGGTCTGCGATAGCTTTTACCCAGTTTACTTCTCTGGGTGGCGGGGGAGGGATTGGCCCCGCTTGTGTTTGTTGGTTCTGCTGGTTTTGTTGCATTGCCTGGATTACTTGCGGTAGCATCTGCGCTACCATGGCAGCGACGATCTCAGCTATCGTCTGCGTGCCGGTCCGTCATTGCCCCCTCCTCTAGGGCGACCTGGACCTCTACCTGACATCTGAATATTTAACAGTTACATTAGGCTTGCAAGATATGACTCAAAGGTCTTGGAATTTAAGCAAAGTATCGTTCCTAAGAACGTCAAGGGTATCCATTATTAATAACGGTAGTTCCTAGTTAGGTTTCTAAGTATCCGTCTTAAGACGGTTGAAATCCTAACTCGGTAATCCCCTATGCTCGGTACTATGGACATCAGAGCGTAACTACGCTCTGATACCACTTTTTGTAACACCCAACCGCTAATCCTATGCTTACCGTCTAATCGTCCTATTAATCCTACGAGTTTGCAGCGGAAATATTACTACTTACTACGGCGGGTGGTACAACGCCGCTAACCGCCCATACGGCTAGCTAGGCTTACCTTACTTACAGTCACGGTCTGATGAACATAGTGTACCGAGCTACTAAATTACTTACCAAAATATCATATGCCAAATACTTACATCCTGATCACCGAGTATTTAAAGTATATTCAATTACAACCTTTCAAGCTTACCAAAAGAATGAGTTTCTAAGGCTACTCATCTATACCAATTCCCATCCTATCAAAATCCAAAAAGGTGTACCCCATGGTACACCGGCTAATCAAAAGCTATAGCCATGTACTACTCAGTACACCAATCATAAATTCACTGTTTACAATCCAAAAAGAAAGACAAGAAATAAACTAGTCTTCACTTCTTCATCCCTCGCGGGTACCTGCGTGTAGTAAAAATGGTGCCCCAAGGGGCTCAGCAAACGCTGTGTATAAACTCCGCATATACCGCGTGCTAGCTAGGGCACGCCGACTATTTGACGTCCACTAAACATGTAGTTCATTATTTTCATACATACATGCTTTACATTCAACATACATGCTAATAAAATTCATTACACAATCCAAGGCAACAATGTAATAGCTCACATCTTACTTACCTTCACAAGGTTAGCCAAATTATGCATCCGGGTTAATCGGAATGCTTTTACTCTTTTACTCATTACTTACTTTTTCTTACTTACAATTACTTACTTTCATTTACTTTACTTACTCATTCTTACTTACTTACTTATACTCAAGTTAAGTCGTCGGGACCTCCGGCCCTGGGGACTACGCCATCCCACCTCCGGGATTTACTTGACTCACCAATCCGGGATGCTACCCACTTAAGGGATTTGGGTCGCGGACCAGTTTAAGAGTCAGGAATTGGAGCCAATCTCTCGTGACTCCGCATCCTCACGCGTGGCCGAAACTATATCGGACTTCTACTCATTCCAATTTAATTACCAATTTAAGTTAGGATGGTTAGCTTGTTGGGAATAAGTTAGAAGTCCAATCACATCACAATCGGTCACGATACAATACATCATACATACACACATTCATATTCATCCAAACATTTCATGAATTATACAAACTAAAATTTAAGAGAATATTCACAACATACAACACTACATATTCACAAGTATGCATATTAACTCCGATTCGTGCATTTATCTTATTTGGTGATCAATTAGCACACAACACACAAATCAGAGTAACCAAGATAGCATACGGGGCATGAGGAATCCATACCGTTCACCGTTGCACGTGTTTCCAAACGTCCTTCGGTGTCACAAATCAAGTCCTATTATATACATACAATTGAATGATTAATATACCTATCATCAACTCAACTCCTACTACTATGTCCTTATACTTCTTACACTTACACTTTACTTACTTATTTTTCATTACTTAAGTTTCACTTTCTTACTTAACATTGGCATGCTTACCTACATGTACCTATATATATGTGTATATACATATATATATATATATATATTATTTAATTTAAATAATTTTTTTTTTACCGGACCGGACTTGCGACCGACCTTGCAAGTCCGGTCCATTCCAGTAGCTATCGGTACGAGAAATTCTTCTGGCCGACCGAACTTGCAAGTCCGGTCGCAAGTTCGGTCCATTCCAGTAGCTTGCATTACAGGAATTTTTCTGGCCGATTGAACTTGCATGTCCGGTCGTAAGTTCGGTCCATTCCAGTAGCTTGCATTACGGGAATTTTTCTGGCCGACTGAACTTGCATGTCCGGTCGCAAGTTCGGTCCATTCCAGTAGCTTGCATTACGGGAATTTTTCTGGCCGACCGAACTTGCATGTCCGGTCGCAAGTTCGGTCCATTCTAGAAGGTTTCATCGGTGAATTTTTCGGCTCGACCGGACTTGCAAGTCCGGTCGCAAGTCCGGTCGCAAGTCCGGTCGATTCCAGTAGGTTACAGACGGGGAAAATTTTCTGGTCCGACCGAACTTGCAAGTCCGGTCGCAAGTCCGGTCGATTCCAGAAGCTTTCCCGTCTTTGTAAATCTGGGCTCGACCGAACCTGCAAGTCCGGTCGCAAGTCCGGTCCGACACAGTGTTTGCATTTTTATATCTGTTTTCAGACCTCTCTTTTACCCATTACTTCCCCATTGTTCCTACACTTAATCCCACATGTTTTAACACTAATTAAACCTCTTAATACACCCTAGTTCACTCCTTAACTCCTTACACAATTCTATACTAATTCACTCACATAATTTTCCAAGTTTCTTTTCAACACTCACCTAGTTTCTTCTCTAGTTGCATTATGCTACAGATTTTAACACTTACACTCCTCTTCTACATCTCCCTCTTCTATTGGCATTTCTAGCACCTCTAATGTATCTAGATTGCATTATCTATCTCTCTCAACTTACCCTCTACCTATCTTAACCAAAATTTGTTACAACATACATTATTCACCTAGTTTCTAGTTTTCTTAAGTGCTCTAATTCTAGATAAATTTTGACATAACCTCCCCTATATTTTTACACTCTCACCACATATTCTAGTTCACAATTCAACACTCATTTCACCTGTTTCAATAGACATCAATATACAAACCTTCATACACAATTCCTAAACACTAAACACTACTAAAATTCCTGCACATAAACACTAATCCCCAATCTGTTTGTAACAGTTTTTAAAAAATGTCATTTAAGGTTCTACAATCTTGTTTCTTCCTACACATTACACTACCAATGCATTACTATTTTACATTACATGTTTTCATTTCTCAAAATCTGTTACACATTCATTTACAAGGCTACACACGGAAGAGTGCAATTACCTTGTTCCTTTACTAGCTTCTCCTTTCTTCTTCTTGCTTTCTTTTCCTCTTCCTCTCCTCTTCTTACCGGTTATAGAACAACTCTAACACTACAACCCATACATATACATATTTCAATACACCATTTTAATACTAAAACTAACCCTAACCATTATTCAAGCTCTAATGTAGGTTTTAGGGTTTAGAAATTATATTAGCTTCCAAGAGTGCAAATGAAGCTTGGAGTGGTTCAAGAACAAGATTTCCAACTCCACCAATGAGGCCAAAATCGGCTAGAATACAAGAGGCCAAACAAGGGTTTAGTCTAAAATTCATTTTGCCCTTAAGGCTAGGAAAAATGGAGTTTTGAGAATATTTTTACCTCAAAAGAACAAGGAGAAGGGGGCCTTCTAATGGTGGTGTTGAAGCTCCAAATGGGACATACCCAATAAAACGAAAATGCTCCTTTTCAATTTTTGGAAAGAGTGAAATGTTGCTCTTGAGGAGAGGATGACAATGGTGTAATTTTTACAATTTTTGGAGGAAGTTTAAGGGAGTAACAAGATGAGAGAAGGTGGAGTTTGTGGGGTTGTTTCAAACTTCCATGGCTGTCGCAGGGAAAGGAGGAAAGAAATGAGAGTGGGGGAGTGAGGCTGCTATACGTGAGAGAGAAATGAGAATGGGAGAGAGAGAGTGTGAAGTGAGGGAGGGGGTTACTTTATGTCTTTTTATTTCTTTTGTCCTTTTATAAATAAAGAGAGTAGAGTGTGTGTGTGTGTGTGTATATAAAATAGGACATCACACAGCACCCATGAGGGTTTTAAAATTTTATTTACAATATTGGACACATAAGTTTGTGTTATTTATACTTCTACCCCACAACTTCCCGTTTTTGACAGTTTTTACTAATCTCTCGTTTTATTGATTTTATTGGTCCTAAAGCCTCACTAATATTTATTAATGATTATTTAGCTGACCAAAATTGTTACGAGTCTATTTGACCCGCTTAAAGACACGTTTTCCCGGTTACCTCGAAAAACGCGCTTTAAGGTTCGTTAGTGCTTTTAATCCGTTTTAAGGATCCGTTTTCTTCGGGATTTGTTCCCTTATGATTACTTATACTTAATTAAGCTTCTAAATTATTCATTAGCCTAATTAATCACTATTTTTAATTACGGGGTATTTCAAAAAATGGCGCTGGGGCTGTCTGGTGCCTAATGGTAGTAATTAAGTTTAAGTTACAATCTGATGATTTAAAGGTTAAGGTCACAATTCAATTTAAGAGGTAGGTGTTCTCACCTTTAGGAGGTGCAGATTTAGAGGCTTAGCATCTATAGCTGGGCCGGTCAACTGAAGGACGGGCTCTTTTCCCTTTGTTCCCTGGTGACCCTGCTGCCCTTTCTTTGGAAAGAATTTCCTATTTAAGGTCGGGTCAGCATTCCTAAGGTATTTAATATGATAAATAATCTGAAATGGAATAAGTTCTTACTTCCCCTTCTTCTGGCTATTGCCTGAAGATGCTCCTCCATCCTCAGACTCTCCCTCAGGGTTCTTCCTTTTCTTGGCCCCGAGAGTCTCTTCCCGAGTCTGGAGCATTAGCTCCGTCCTTGAGGCAGCCTCATAACACTCCTGGAATCTCCTTGGTAAGTTCTCACTAAGTTAATTGGTAATGTAGTAAGTAAAGAATTTTATGGCTTTCATGTTAGCACCTGGATGGTAGTGTAGAGGGTAGCACCCATCGCCATCTGAATGCGAAATAATAGTCCTCCCCGGAACTTCTCGACCTTCACGGTCTCTGAGTAATCCACACCGGGAATGAAGTCCAGCGGACCAAAGAATCGAGCGTAATACTCATTCACGGTCAGACCTCCTTGGGTCAGTGTCTCGGACTCCTGGCGCTTCTTCTGCTTAAGGTGAGCTGGGTAGTACTTCCCTCTCAGCAACTCTACAAAGGTAGCCCACAAAAAGTCGGGCGTAGCCAGGTGATGGTCCTTGACCAACCTCCACCAAGTGCTGGCTGCATCCTTCACATGGGAAGCAACAATGGCGACCTTCTTGTCGTCAGGTACTCGTAAAGCTTCATAATCTTTCTCATGTTCAACAATGTAGCGCTCCAAAGCTACGGGGTCTGGTTCCCCTGAATATGTAGGTGGTCGGGTCTCGCCAACTGACTTCAGCCAGTTCGTTTCCTTGGGCTGTGGTGGGTGGGCTGGTGCTCCTCCTAGCTGAGTACCCAGCTGTGCAAGAACGGCTGCAACCGTCTTAGCAACTCCTGGAATGCCGGGGTCACCGCCTCCACCTCTACCAGTACCACGCCCTCTAGTACCACCAGACATCTGTAGTACAGTATGTCACGTAAATACTCGGTAAATTACCGTACACAACCAATAGATATTAAATTGCCTTAAGGCTAACCTGTCACGCAATTCGCGTTACTAGACACAATATCCTTTTAAGAATCGTCTCGTACCTCCTAAATGTTTCCCAATATTTCCCAAGTCCTAAGCTCACTGTCTTAACTTACTCGTCATCAGAGCGGTACTCGGCTCTGATACCACTTTTGTAACACCCCTCTCCATAATCACGATATAATCTCTCACGTAGCAATAAATAAAACGTCTCACAGCGGAAATTACCAACAATTACAAAACTCACTCGGGTGTCACCGGCCATTACTCGCCCATGCGAGCAACGTAGCCAAACTACATCCAACTTCCAAAATAAACAAACTGCTAACCGCAGTGATAACGAGAAATTCCTATACATCATACTAAATCCATAAATCATAAACATCGACAAGTGAGCGTCTACCCAAACCTGAATATACACAACCTCACCATATTACAATTCACCATCCTCAGTGCTACACAACATCTCCATGTGTAGTAGCAAAAGCAAAACTCCAATTACTCTGTACCTGCTCTTCAGCTCCGACAATGATCAACAACCTGTAATGGTGTAGTATCAGCGATAGACGCTGAGTATGTGGCCTGGACCCTAATGGTCACTTGTCATTTTAACCATCTTATTATTAGATTGGTTTCATGCTTTACCATTTTACAATTATAAACATTACTGTAATAAATATCCAAATACATTCAACCATCCATCCAATCCAAACATTCATTTAATATTCCATACAACGTTTATATATCGAACGTATCGAGTAATAACAATATTATGTACAATGTACATTGCCGTAGCGTACAGTTTACATATTTAATTTACCTTAGCCTTGTAGGCTCATCCAACCATCAACACAATAAAATAACCACAAGTATAACCAATGAACAACAAAGCGAAACAACGAGAATAATAAACAAGTATTAAGTCTCGTCCATAGTATTGTTCGCCACTGTATAAGTCTCAATTGTTTTAGTTGTTCAGTTATACCTAGTGACAATGTCTCGTTAAAACGACATGTCTCTAGTTACCCATATATTATG